>OZ057405.1:31405184-31883945 GCA_964056735.1 Allodiplogaster pararmata
CACTGTCCTCCTCCTATCTCAATCACTCTCACTATCACTGTCCTCCTCCTATCTCAATCACTCTCACTATCACTGTCCTCCTCCTATCTGAATCACTCTCACTATCACTGTCCTCCTCCTATCTCAATCACTCTCACTATCACTGTCCTCCTCCTATCTCAATCACTCTCACTATCACTGTCCTCCTCCTATCTCAATCACTCTCACTATCACTGTCCTCCTCCTATCTCAATCACTCTCACTATCACTGTCCTCCTCCTATCTCAATCACTCTCACTATCACTGTCCTCCTCCTATCTCAATCACTCTCACTATCACTGTCCTCCTCCTATCTCAATCACTCTCACTATCACTGTCCTCCTCCTATCTCAATCACTCTCACTATCACTGTCCTCCTCCTATCTCAATCACTCTCACTATCACTGTCCTCCTCCTATCTCAATCACTCTCACTATCACTGTCCTCCTCCTATCTCAATCACTCTCACTATCACTGTCCTCCTCCTATCTCAATCACTCTCACTATCACTGTCCTCCTCCTATCTCAATCACTCTCACTATCACTGTCCTCCTCCTATCTCAATCACTCTCACTATCACTGTCCTCCTCCTATCTCAATCACTCTCACTATCACTGTCCTCCTCCTATCTCAATCACTCTCACTATCACTGTCCTCCTCCTATCTGAATCACTCTCACTATCACTGTCCTCCTCCTATCTCAATCACTCTCACTATCACTGTCCTCCTCCTATCTCAATCACTCTCACTATCACTGTCCTCCTCCTATCTCAATCACTCTCACTATCACTGTCCTCCTCCTATCTCAATCACTCTCACTATCACTGTCCTCCTCCTATCTCAATCACTCTCACTATCACTGTCCTCCTCCTATCTGAATCACTCTCACTATCACTGTCCTCCTCCTATCTCAATCACTCTCACTATCACTGTCCTCCTCCTATCTGAATCACTCTCACTATCACTGTCCTCCTCCTATCTCAATCACTCTCACTATCACTGTCCTCCTCCTATCTCAATCACTCTCACTATCACTGTCCTCCTCCTATCTCAATCACTCTCACTATCACTGTCCTCCTCCTATCTCAATCACTCTCACTATCACTGTCCTCCTCCTATCTCAATCACTCTCACTATCACTGTCCTCCTCCTATCTCAATCACTCTCACTATCACTGTCCTCCTCCTATCTCAATCACTCTCACTATCACTGTCCTCCTCCTATCTCAATCACTCTCACTATCACTGTCCTCCTCCTATCTCAATCACTCTCACTATCACTGTCCTCCTCCTATCTCAATCACTCTCACTATCACTGTCCTCCTCCTATCTCAATCACTCTCACTATCACTGTCCTCCTCCTATCTCAATCACTCTCACTATCACTGTCCTCCTCCTATCTCAATCACTCTCACTATCACTGTCCTCCTCCTATCTCAATCACTCTCACTATCACTGTCCTCCTCCTATCTCAATCACTCTCACTATCACTGTCCTCCTCCTATCTCAATCACTCTCACTATCACTGTCCTCCTCCTATCTCAATCACTCTCACTATCACTGTCCTCCTCCTATCTCAATCACTCTCACTATCACTGTCCTCCTCCTATCTCAATCACTCTCACTATCACTGTCCTCCTCCTATCTCAATCACTCTCACTATCACTGTCCTCCTCCTATCTCAATCACTCTCACTATCACTGTCCTCCTCCTATCTCAATCACTCTCACTATCACTGTCCTCCTCCTATCTCAATCACTCTCACTATCACTGTCCTCCTCCTATCTCAATCACTCTCACTATCACTGTCCTCCTCCTATCTGAATCACTCTCACTATCACTGTCCTCCTATCTGAATCACTCTCACTATCACTGTCCTCCTATCTGAATCACTCTCACTATCACTGTCCTCCTCCTATCTGAATCACTCTCACTATCACTGTCCTCCTCCTATCTCAATCACTCTCACTATCACTGTCCTCCTCCTATCTCAATCACTCTCACTATCACTGTCCTCCTCCTATCTCAATCACTCTCACTATCACTGTCCTCCTCCTATCTCAATCACTCTCACTATCACTGTCCTCCTCCTATCTCAATCACTCTCACTATCACTGTCCTCCTCCTATCTCAATCACTCTCACTATCACTGTCCTCCTCCTATCTGAATCACTCTCACTATCACTGTCCTCCTCCTATCTGAATCACTCTCACTATCACTGTCCTCCTCCTATCTCAATCACTCTCACTATCACTGTCCTCCTCCTATCTCAATCACTCTCACTATCACTGTCCTCCTCCTATCTCAATCACTCTCACTATCACTGTCCTCCTCCTATCTCAATCACTCTCACTATCACTGTCCTCCTCCTATCTGAATCACTCTCACTATCACTGTCCTCCTCCTATCTCAATCACTCTCACTATCACTGTCCTCCTCCTATCTCAATCACTCTCACTATCACTGTCCTCCTCCTATCTCAATCACTCTCACTATCACTGTCCTCCTCCTATCTCAATCACTCTCACTATCACTGTCCTCCTCCTATCTCAATCACTCTCACTATCACTGTCCTCCTCCTATCTCAATCACTCTCACTATCACTGTCCTCCTCCTATCTCAATCACTCTCACTATCACTGTCCTCCTCCTATCTCAATCACTCTCACTATCACTGTCCTCCTCCTATCTCAATCACTCTCACTATCACTGTCCTCCTCCTATCTCAATCACTCTCACTATCACTGTCCTCCTCCTATCTCAATCACTCTCACTATCACTGTCCTCCTCCTATCTCAATCACTCTCACTATCACTGTCCTCCTCCTATCTCAATCACTCTCACTATCACTGTCCTCCTCCTATCTCAATCACTCTCACTATCACTGTCCTCCTCCTATCTCAATCACTCTCACTATCACTGTCCTCCTCCTATCTGAATCACTCTCACTATCACTGTCCTCCTCCTATCTCAATCACTCTCACTATCACTGTCCTCCTCCTATCTCAATCACTCTCACTATCACTGTCCTCCTCCTATCTCAATCACTCTCACTATCACTGTCCTCCTCCTATCTCAATCACTCTCACTATCACTGTCCTCCTCCTATCTCAATCACTCTCACTATCACTGTCCTCCTCCTATCTCAATCACTCTCACTATCACTGTCCTCCTCCTATCTCAATCACTCTCACTATCACTGTCCTCCTCCTATCTCAATCACTCTCACTATCACTGTCCTCCTCCTATCTCAATCACTCTCACTATCACTGTCCTCCTCCTATCTCAATCACTCTCACTATCACTGTCCTCCTCCTATCTCAATCACTCTCACTATCACTGTCCTCCTCCTATCTCAATCACTCTCACTATCACTGTCCTCCTCCTATCTCAATCACTCTCACTATCACTGTCCTCCTCCTATCTCAATCACTCTCACTATCACTGTCCTCCTCCTATCTCAATCACTCTCACTATCACTGTCCTCCTCCTATCTCAATCACTCTCACTATCACTGTCCTCCTCCTATCTCAATCACTCTCACTATCACTGTCCTCCTCCTATCTCAATCACTCTCACTATCACTGTCCTCCTCCTATCTCAATCACTCTCACTATCACTGTCCTCCTCCTATCTCAATCACTCTCACTATCACTGTCCTCCTCCTATCTCAATCACTCTCACTATCACTGTCCTCCTCCTATCTCAATCACTCTCACTATCACTGTCCTCCTCCTATCTCAATCACTCTCACTATCACTGTCCTCCTCCTATCTCAATCACTCTTACTATCACTGTCCTCCTACTATCTCAATCACTCTCACTATCACTGTCCTCCTCCTATCTCAATCACTCTCACTATCACTGTCCTCCTCCTATCTCAATCACTCTCACTATCACTGTCCTCCTCCTTGTGCTCTTCTCTCTCCGCATTCTCGAAAGCGTTCTCCGTCATAATGAAGAATTCTCTGGTGGAAAAGCCGAGTTTTATGACGTGCTTCTATTTCAGCTCTTAGTATCTTAAACAGAAAAAGTTTAGACCTCCACCGACTCCAGCCGCCTTCAATATGATTTTCTTTCGTTTTACAAAAATTCTCTGTACAATAACCCGGTTCATTCTGATAGAAATCAATGATTTGATTGATGAAAAAAATTAATGAAAAAAGAAAGCTTTCTTTTCTGTTTTTCATCTGTTTAATTGATTAATTCCACTCATAGCTCACCAGGATGTGCTCGAAATTTTTTTTTTGACAGGGTGGCCCTTGGCGACCCGGAAGGTTCAAGAGAATGTTTGGTATGTTATACAAAGTAAATTTATCTTCTTTTTTTCCATAGCCGAAGCCACACTCCGGTCCCGGACTTTGAACATTTGAAATTTCGTTCACTTATACATATACATTCAGTTTTTTTTGGGATCAACTTCTGTCATATTTCCTTAGCCAGCATAAAAATTTTTCTCGACAATCGATAAAAAATTTCCTCAACGATCGAAAAAAAATTTCCTAGGCGAAATATTACAAATTCGGTGAGCTATGATCCCACTCACCGGATATTTGGTTTTTTGGCATCAGGGGGCTCGGTATACTTGATGACGACACCTTTGAAAGTGTTCGTGTCTTCAGTGGGGACTCCAGAAATCCCCAAGTTTACCTGTAATTTTTTTTTGATTTTTCTCATCAACTCCGGGAGTAATCTATACATCGAGTTACAATGACCGTTTCGTATAACCGCCTTCTATTTCCTAGTTGCAGTCCTCAACATCTTGTGTGACCTACTATCTGGCCACTCACTTTTTCAGTCCTTTCAGCCCGATTCAACTCAATTCACCGATTTGTTTGTTAGCAAAGCGAACTGCTATTTAAAAAGAAAGTTTTAATCACAATCAGGGTGTTTCTTAGCACCCACACATTTTTTTGTCGAGCGCATATATTTTTAAAACTTCAGATTATTTACATTAAATTTTCCCAATCAATTGTACTTTCCCTACAAAAAATCCGAGAAAAAATTTCTAAGCGCTTATATTTCTATGTTTTTCGGGGTTTTTGGAAAGTGCATAGATTTTTTATCCGCGGTGCGGATGAGAGAAACACCTTGATCCCAATATCAAAATTTACTTGCTGATGAGTTAATTTTACTTGCAAACGCGTTCAAGGTTCAAGGTCATGTAAAATGATAAAAAAAGGTTTAAATTATATTATGTAACAAAAAATTGTGTAAAAGAAAAAAACTGTAGAAAGAACCGATCAAAAAACCAAAAAAGGTCAAAGAATGTTTTGTTGAACTCACTTTCTGATTCCCATGATCACTGATTTCTTCTATGCGACAGATATTTCTTCTCGTTTCTCATCGTCAAAGCAAGGTTCTTCTCACAAAACAATGTACATCGAAACGATTAATCATCAGAAAAACCAAAACTTGATATGTCGAAAATTCGCCAAAAACACTCTATTATTCGCTTTATAAAAAAAAAAGTTACTTTTTCAGAGATACTTTGAGATATTCAGTCGGAGAATATTTATTCAGCGTTCAAATCTTTCATTTCCAATTTTCGCCCGTCGTCAATGCTCATAAACTTGAACTTGTTAATGAGGCACAGAGGACCGCTGAGAAAAGAATAATATTCAGTTTCTTATTTAGGTACTGCATACAATATTAAAAAATTTCCAGGTTCAAAACCGGCTCTTCTTTTTTCCAAGTTCAAATGATTTTTTTAACATACTCAAACACTTCAGATCCAGCTTCGCACTTCTCAGAATCGTTTTCAGCTCGTAAATTAACCCTAGAGAAAGTTTGATGCAATAAAAATGCGAATTCGACGGGACCTCTATACTCCAGTTTCGCCCATATTTCATAGATTCTAAATTTTTTTAAAGATCATTTTTTTCTCGAAAACCTAAGTAGAGGTTGGATTAAGAAACTTCATCTGCAAGATGAATGTGTTATATACTGAACTTATATACTGAACTATGATATGAGTGAGTCGAAGTTGCAGACTTAATAAGAAAGGGTTACACTTCGACGTAGGCTCCTCCCCGGCTGAATTCTAATGCACAATGATGCTCATATTCTCTCTCAACCCTCTCCCAGTTATTTTTACACTAAAATACGCTTAGGCTTTTTAATAGTTTAAGCGGCTTTTATTCTCTCATGGGCATACTAGACGCCAGACAGCGCAGAGTGGTTTTTTCATACGGTCTCGTTAGCCTAGGCCGTACGGCCTCGTTAGCGTGAACTTTTACTAAGCCTAAGCGTTTTTTAATGTAAAACTAATTTTTGTTCAAGAACCGGAGTCTCTGAGGCTCAAGATGAGATCACCTATGAAGAAAAATTTCGAAACCGTAGCGTTTAAAGGCAATTTTTCGTCTAGTATTTCAATGTCTGCAAGACAAGACGCAGGGTATGCCCATGAGGGAATAAGAGCCAAAAAATTTACATGAAGTTTTTTTTTGTTGCTTACAGATGGTTTCGCTAAACGTGTCTTTGAATACCTTCTTGTTTAGGCAGGTTTATCGACTAAAAAGCAAGATTTTTTTCGGTTCTTTGTTTATCTGTACGCTGGACTAAAAAGGTGTAAATCATAATAGCTCAGGTGTAACTTGGCAATTAGTTTTCATTAGACTTAATGAAAAAAATGGAACCGTAAAAGAATTTACTTTTCGAAACAGTCAGAGTATAAATTCCAACAGTGGAAACTATCCCATAAGTCACAAGACTCCAATTTTTTTAAAAATTCAAATGTGAAACAATTTTTTTCAGAGGTTGTGAAACAATTTATTCTGTTTCATATGCTGATGATGTCAAGATATTTTCCATTTGCCCACAATCTTTGCAATCGGCTCTTGATAAGATTTCTGATTATGCATTAACCTGGTCTCTCACTATTTCTCATCCTAAATGTTCCATCACACATTGTGGCCCGAGTAACATCTACAGTACGTATACCTTAGGTGAGTATAATCTACCGTCTCAGTCTATGGTGAAAGATTTAGGAATATACTATGATGCATCGCTCACTTTCTCTCGTCACATTGATATTGTATCTAGTAACGCCACTAAGGCAGTCAACGCGCTTCTGCGCTCATTCAAAACGTCCTATGTACAGATAATCTTGAGAGCATACAAAACCTATATCCTTCCTCTTCTAGAATATGGCTGCGAGCTCTAGTCTCCCACTTCCATTGGACTCGTCAACGATTCAGAGCGTGTCCAAAGCAATTTCACTAGACGTGTCTTCGCCAGAGCGAGTTATCCTCCTACTAACTATCCCTCTAGCCTAAAAAAATAGCTCTCTTCTCCCTTGAATACAGACGTAATATCCAAGACATCTGTTTCATACATAAATCAATTCACACTAATATCATTGTTTACCACGCAAATCTCTTCACAATACAACCATCACCAGAATTCTCACTCTCTTAGACTAGCACTCCCTTTCAAATTGCCAGATTGTCATAACACTTGTGTTTCTCGATGTATGAATATTTGGAACTCTCTTCCCTTTGAAATAGTTTTATTGCCCTCTTCTTCACTATTCAAAAAAACATATTCTCAATTTAGACCATAGTTTGATCGTCACTAACAGTAAATTACGTTTTACTTGACTGAACGTTTGTCTTTCGTTTCGATTTACTATCATTTCTTGTGCAATAACTGAAATCACTTATGTGACAGCTTATCCGTTTGTATACATCGTGTTTACCAAACTGGAATAAAGAATATATAGTTTTTTTGCATGTTCTCTTGTTTAGTGCTACTTTTATGTTTATTTTATGGCTAATTTTTTCTACTTCTTGTTTTTTATCAATACTTCGTATATGTATTGCTGGGCTTGTACAGTGAACAAATAATTTGTCTCTATACCAGTTAATTTGCATTCATTATAATGGTCTATTTATCGCTTTTTTAGATTTTTAATCCTTTCAATGGTTATAAATGTTGAGGTAAAATTTTCTTTGTATTTGTACACTGCCTATCTGTCGCAAACTTTGTTGTCGTGCATTGACCATCTGTTTTTTTACTTTCATGCTCGCGATTTTTTCTAGGTTCGTGTTTCAATCTAGACATGACTGTTCTTTCACTATATAAACGTTGGGTTCTTTTCCCTTATGGGCATACCCTGCGTCTTGTCTTGCAGACATTGGCACTATGATTTTTTTTTAAAATTTATTTTTTTGATACTGTCTCGTTAGCCTAAGCCGTACGGCCTCGTTAGCGAAATCTTTTACCAAGCCTGTGCGTTTTTATTGTGAAAATAGTTTTTTTAATGTAATTTTTTTTTCGAGAACCGGAGTCCCTGATGCTCAAAATGATCACATATGAAGAAAGTTTTCGAAACCGTAGCGTTTAGAGCCAATTGTTCGTCTAGTATTCTATTGTCTGCTAGACAAGACGCAGTGGCTAGACATCAGGGAATAAGATCCAAACATTGTTTTTCCACCGAAGAAACATTTCTCCATAAGAAAAATTTTTTCTTTCCTAAATTAGTTCTCACCTAATCAGTTTCTGTACTTAGACGTTGTTGTCTGAAATTGGTAAATTGGAGTGATATTCTTTTTTTTATTTTCCGGCGACGAGCAGGACTCCGAACAACGTCTAAGTACAGAAACTGATTAGGTGAGAACATATTTAGGAAAGAAAAAATTTTCTTATGGAGAAAAGTTTCTTCGGTGGAAAAACAATGTTGGGTCATAATTCTGACTTATTTAAATTTACAAAAAAATATTTTTACATTAAAAATATGATTTTTACATTAAAGAAAATATTTTTACATGAAAAACGCTTAAGCTTAGGAAAAAGTTTACGCTAACGAGGCCGTTCGGCTTAGCTAACGAGGCCGTATCAAGAAAATTACTAGATTGAATCTCTGGTAGGGGGGCCACTAAAGTGAAAAAGTGCCAAAAATATTTTTTTAAACAAGAAATAGACCATTATAATTAATTAGTGAGAGTTCCGCGCTCGAAAATGAAGCGTTATCGGGTCTTATCTTCTTACGAAAATTCTCACGGAGTAAGCAATACAAAAGAAAATTATAAATAAATATAAAAAATCTCGAAGTCACAAAAAACATTTTCAAATTCCCGCCCGAAGTATTCTCGGTAAATATTTTCCACGGTTCGTGCATACCATTTATCATTTTCCTCGAAAACACATTTCCCTCGGGAAATGTTTTCCCTAAAAACAGTTCTCAATTAAAACGTTTGCCGCGTGTACGTGCATACGGCCTATGAACATCATTCACAACGTTCTACATAATACTCGTGTTTTTGTCACGAACAATAGGCTTAGAATCCGCGATTCTTCGAGTTATCCACGATCATGTTAATTCGTGATTAGTTTATCGTAATTTTTTTCAGGGACCAAGGAGTAACATTAACAAGAATGTTAACATCAGCATTGTCAATACTCTTCAACTTTAAAAAAAACATGGACTAGAATTACAATCGCTATTTTTACGAAAGTCTCGTCAAGAATAAATCCTTGAATATTGTCAAGTAAAGATCCATTTGAATCCGGAAAAAAATTGTCTTCAATTTGGATCTTTTTTTTAATCAATTTCTACTTTTATTTCTTCCTCCTTGATCTTCCTGTCATCAACTTTGTCATGTCGGATCTGGAAAAACTTTTTTATTAGTAGCACACAATAATTTACTTAGTACGTTGCCTTAGAAGGAGTTCTTTTCTCTCTCAGAGTTTTTTTTAGGCTTTCGAATGAGAATGATATTGACAAGATCGAAAAATATTTTCACAGCTAATTTTTTTTAGGAAAAAAAGTGAAACCACCGCTTTTGTTGAAATCTTTTGTACACATGCACTTTGATTCGTACATGCGAATCTCATCCCTCACCCTTAACAACCGACATTTTGTTACACTGAGCTTCTTATGTGGGTTGTTTTTTTCCCCGCTTGGTCCTATCATACCCAGTGTTCTTCTAACTCACATCACGAGTGAAATCTATGCGCAGATTTTTGCCCTCCCAAAAAAATGATTTCAATTTTCTGCTTGTGTGACATTCTCTGATCTCGATCGCACGCGCTTGTTCTCTCTTTAAAACCCGCTATTCTCTCTTGATTAGTAATTTTGATCATTATGCTTCTTAGCAGGTAAGATATAACCTGATTAAAGCTGACCGCATTGTAAGGGTTCCGTACCGTTCGATTGCAAAGCAGCAATATTGCGTCCCCCCTTCGGCTCTCTTCCGCCGTCAGCAGCAGGCGCTGATTGGCCAATTCACACATTCTGCTCAGTATAATTTGGCGCTGCGATTCCAGGTGACCCATCATGATCTGAAACTTGGTCGATACAAAATTTAGATAATTTATCTCATTTCTACATTATCATACATAGAAGGTCATCTCAAATCTTTTCAGAAGGTAATCTCAAATCTCATTCTTTGAAACTATCACCCACCTGAATCCATCTGTGATGCAGCTGGCAGCTCTTCCTCGGCTGCAGGCAGAAAGCTTGGTTGGCAAAGCCTTCTTCGCCGTCTTGGAACATTTCCTGGAGAAGCAATGACTCGGTTCCCGACCATCTCTTCGGACAGCCACACACCTTAAAAACTTACATTTATAAGACTCGCCAGCTTCTCATTATTCCAGACTCTCAGCTCGAAAAAGTGGTGACAAAATGCAGGTGACAAAAGACGTGAATCGACCATCTGATGAAGATTTCAAGAAACGATGCAAAAACCTCTACGGAAGGTATAACAGAGAACAGCCAGTGACAAAAAAGATACAATTATTTGAATAAAAATGTGATAAAATCGCGCCCGAAAAAAGGAAATGGAATTCGAAACACAGACCCGCCAGAAAAGAGACTTGATTGATTGAAAAAAGAATTGACCAGAAAAGAGACCTTCATCTAAATCATAGCTTATCAAAAGTCACTTGCAATTGCAGAAAAGTTATGATAATAAAAACTTCCGGAGTTTGAAGTGAGGAGAAACGAGCTTGAGATAAAGAACATAGCGAATAGATCTTCTCATTATTCTAGACATTCTCTTGTTAGAGGCAGTTATTCAAAAATCTCGACCTACAAAAAAGTATAGTATAGTTTATGTTTGCTACTCTCTCGTTCTTCTTTATCACCTTCTTGACCCTATTTCGCGCATAAAAAAGCAAGCGAAGAATACGACGAATTCTCGAGATAATTAATGATGTAATAATAATCGTATACTGCGATGAGCAGATGTATTTCACGGCTTCTTATGCATATGATACGATTCGGAGTTAAATGAGCCAGTTGTCATTGTGATCCTTGTTTTCTGTCACAATTGAATTCAACACTTTGCAAAGTTCCCCAGTCATATTGAATTTTTTTATCAGGAGCTCAACGTATTATATATTTCCTGGAAATTCCCGGATATGTGTGTAATTTGTTGACATTTTGAACACGAACAAGAAAAAAACACAAAAAAACAGGCTTTTGAAATGATGAAAAGCCTGATTCAAGTGTGAGATTTGCAGTTTTGTGAGAAAATAGAAGAAAAGTGCATATTTGAACGTGCCTTTTAGCTCGATCATTGAAACAGTCAATTTGCAGATAGAAAGGTGTGAAAAAAGGCTAAAAAAGTTAATTGTTATTTAAACCATCGGTTGTACCTCGAAAAACTTTGGTTACTCATTAGGGGGATAATGATGTTTCCGAATGATTCATGCGACATTGGGAAAACGATAAAATTCGACACTATCTAGCAGTTTTGTAAAAAAAAAAAGAGAAAAGAACTGAATAGTTCCAACGAGAAAAAAAAGGAAAGTGTGAGCTAAAAAAGAGACGTCAACAGATTGTGAGAAACTGTCCAACCAAAGAAAGTAATCGTATCCGTGAAGAGACAAATGGTTGATTTATGGATGGTAAGGAAAGAGAGAGATAGGAGAGAGAGAGAGAGAGAGAGAGAGAGAGAGAGAGAGAGAGAGAGAGAGAGAGAGAGAGAGAGAGAGAGAGAGAGAGAACGAGAGAGGGAGAGAGAGAAAGAGTAATAGAGGAAGAGAGGAGCAAACTGATAAATTGATAGCCGTTCGCAGCCTAAAAAGGTGTCAACATCGCGTTCATCCTCTTCGCTGCTCTTTTCCAGGTGGGAAACTCGAACAATGAATTATAAGGATAAAAAGCTGGCTCTACACCGTTCATACTTCTCTTTGTGCTTGCTTTGCGTTCAGATCAGTTTCCCCGCTTCATCCTCTCATGGTTAGTTGTTTATCTAAAGATAACTGTTTTCAACTTATCAGAATGATAAACCCCTCTCCTCTGTACTGGGCCCGTATGTAGAGTCATGTATCAAAATATAGGATACAAAATAGTGAGTTGTGGGAAAGAACAAGACGAGAGACTCGAATAAATGCAAGATCCTCGATTCTTTTTCTCTTGTTGATCACACTGTTTTGTTGACTATGATTTACCCCATAACTTGGTCCATGATTCTGCATACGGGCCCTGATAACTCGAAAAGCTTAAGGATAACTTCAATTTCCCTGGCATCATTCACATAATGGATTCATAGTCCGTGCTAGCATAGTGAACAGTAAAGGGTTAAGAAAGGAGGAAAAGAATAAGTACCTTGTTGCACTGAAAGATCTTTGTAGGCGACGTTCCACAAAAGTCCACGAATTTAGAATTTCTTAAAGAAGAGTAAAAAAAAATTTACGAAGTAACCGAAGTAAGAGAGAGATGAGATCAATTTTTATTTCTTTGCTTTACAGCGAGAACTTCTTCTTTGCTTCCTGCTTACTATAATCCTCGTTGCTGCTCAAAGCATTGTCGACGGAGATGAATCCTTCTCTGTAATCCTCAGCAGCCCACAAGCTGATAAAATCGAAACTATAAACACGGCAATCTTTACCAGAGCGAAAAGGAATAGTGCGAAGGATGCGTTCGACAGGTTTCGACAAAATATGGAACTGGTGAGCCATGAACAGTAATCTTAGACTAGTCATCACAATTTTTTTTCCGGTCAAACATTGAGTGATTCGAAAACGCACCGAGTTTTTGTATGCTTAAGGTGAGCGACGCTGTAGCTGAACGACTTTCGGACTACTCCTACGAAGCAGAACTCAGTCAAAGACTCATAGTAAGTTCTTAATACATGAATCAATGCCTAAGGGACGAGAAAATGCTACCTGATTGAAGGAGATCCAGAAAGACAGCCAGACACACGACTTTGTGAATGATGAGAATGTTCCTCTGAAGAACAGCCATTTCGTGAAGCCCACGGTGGCGGAGGGACTTTATGAGGGAGACATCTTGTTGACAAAGTCAGTTCCAAAAAGTTGCAAAATAATACTCATTTTTCTGTTATTAGACTTGTCTGGGGAGACATTCTATCGCACCGATAATAATCCATTTTCTTTAGTTTTTGGTATGCACTTCATAGTGTTGTACATTCCGAGCTCAATGTCCAGCATGCTTTGAAAAGTATAATAACGAGAAATTGGAAATTTGCCTGAGGCCGGCTTCTCTGCTGATGGATATTAAGTTTGAAACCTATTCGAGCTTCGATTTTGGTCCTGTTGAACATGTTTTTCTTGGCATATTCAGCTGATGATTGTTAACAGGCGTCAGATGCGTTCCATAATCACTGCTTTGAAATCTCGAAGCCGCAGACAAGCCCAAAAATCCTACTGGTACCCCAAGGATCTCTGGCTCAACGAACCTATCGCTTACTTTTTCGACAGCAAGTTTCGTAAGTTTTTTGATTGTTTACTATTGGAAGCGTTGAGAGGATAATCAAGCAGTTATTCGATGCTAATCCAAGCGATGCAAATTCGCTGTGATGTTCTGTCGGAGAAATAAAATGTTCCACTAGAAGATTAGTTCGACACTGTGACAGACTAAGCAGTTCCAAAACTGGAAAGGAGAAACTGGCTGAAACTTTCAACTAATGACTTTGATGCGAACAGCTGCGGAAAGAATCGAGCCCGTCCGAGAAGCTGTCCGCTTCTGGGAAGAGAACACCTGCCTGCGATTCGTCGAGAATGGCGATCAGAAAGACAAGTAAGCCTACTCGCAGCTGGAAAATAAAACGAATGGCTTTCCCTAGCCACTAACAGTCTAACTAAGCTATGAACGTCTACAAAAAATGCTTTTTTTGTGTTTCAAAAGCTGTCAGAGTCGAAAAAACCGTTCTGAACTTTCAATTTGAAGTTTACAGAACTCATGAATGATAAACATGATGTTTATTAAACAATGGAGATGTGCAAAAGAATTCTGAATCGCAATTTTATACATAGGTTACTCATAGGAACTTGAGCAAACAAAATAATCAATTTTTAGATATCAACAAGTTTTGTTGATATCTCTCTACTCTATTTTAAAGATTAGACTTGTTTCAGAGACAAGGTTAAAGTACGCATATTTACATACTATAACCTGGAATGGAAAAAAAAGTAAACAGAATCTGGACATTCAAAGATATCCCTTCAGGATTCGATTCATCGACGGATACGGTTGCTGGTCTCAAGTCGGGAAAGGCGGAGGCACCCAGGATTTATCCATTGGCTCCGGCTGTGCATGGGTTTGTATCTCTCCAAACATCACCAAAAAGAAGAGCTGAGTGTAACAACTAAACAGTCTTGAAGCCAAGATCTGTCGCGAAGAGACTCAAAGAAGCATAAAGCCTGTTGGTATACACAAATCGAACCATGACATTTCGATTGTTTCTGTTTTTCCAGATTGGTACAATCGCGCACGAACTGATGCACGCTTTAGGAATATGGCATACTCAAGCAAGATACGATCGCGATGACTATCTCATCATCAACAAACGAAATATTCAGGTCTTATTCTTAAAAGTAAGAAAATTAATTTGAGAGAGATTGGTTAAATACAGAAAAAATATGTGAAGAGATAGAGAAATAAAAAATTAAAGAAGAAGAGAATGGATGAACCAAGTATAATTGTAGGCCTGTAGTATTACTCATTGATATAAGGCAGGCCTCTTTTGTTCAGGCCTGTAGTATTACTCATTGATATAAGGCAGGCCTCTTTTGTTCAGGCCTGTAGTGTTACTCATTGATATAAGGCAGGCCTCTTTTGTTCAGGCCTGTAGTATTACTCATTGATATAAGGCAGGCCTCTTTTGTTCAGGCCTGTAGTATTACTCATTGATATAAGGCAGGCCTCTTTTGTTCAGGCCTGTAGTATTACTCATTGATATAAGGCAGGCCTCTTTTGTTCAGGCCTGTAGTATTACTCATTGATATAAGGCAGGCCTCTTTTGTTCAGGCCTGTAGTATTACTCATTGATATAAGGCAGGCCTCTTTTGTTCAGGCCTGTAGTATTACTCATTGATATAAGGCAGGCCTCTTTTGTTCAGGCCTGTAGTATTACTCATTGATATAAGGCAGGCCTCTTTTGTTCAGGCCTGTAGTATTACTCATTGATATAAGGCAGGCCTCTTTTGTTCAGGCCTGTAGTATTACTCATTGATATAAGGCAGGCCTCTTTTGTTCAGAAATCGAAGCTGTTCAACTTTAATATCGCGGCCAAAGAAGACACAGACTTGTACGGGGTCCCATACGAATTCGGCTCCGTCATGCATTACGCCCAGAATGAGTCCTCTTCTCTCCTCTTTTTTATATGTGTCTCTGATTCTATATTTGCTTTTCTCTGTTCAATGTGAAAACTCTTCTGTTGAATGGAAAAAAATCACCGTCAAAAACAAACGTATGTTTATGAAATTAGATGAACAACGAATTTTTTACGGAAATAGTTCAAATCATCGATTTGATTCAATACTGGTTTATTATATGGCGACGTGATAAGTTATACCGATTATCACTTGAATGGCTTCCAATTTCAACGACTTCCAGGACAGATCAACACAACACCAGTTAAGTTGAGAAATTGTGTTAGTGCTTGCACAAATCTGACTCTCCTCGCCGCTGCTCGCATACGAGAAGTGGGTACTGGCAAAATTACTGGTTCAACCAGGATAGATTTTTATTATTTTAACTCAGAGGAGTGTTCAACGTACCGCGAGGTGGTCATTTTATTTATTGATTTTTTGTTCTTACATTCAATTTTTGTTCAATTTAATTTTTGTTCAAAATAATCAAATTGCTAAGTGTCATTTGGTTGAAATGTCCCAGATGTGAGCTCAGTGGTAACATTTTCATAATTTTATGTCGTTCAACAGCTTCTCCATCTACTCTAATCGGCCCACCATCATTGCACGAGAACCGTACAAGGCCTTGCAGTATTCGATGAGCGGTCATCTTCCCACTTTCTATGATATTCATCTCATCAATACTTACTACTCTTGCTACGGTTAGTCTTCTCTTAACAAGTTCTTCACCTTCCTTTTAACAAACTCAGCCCCTTTTAGCAAGTTCTTCACCTTCCTTTTAACAAACTCAGCCCCTTTTAGCAAGTTCTTCACCTTCCTTTTAACAAACTCAGCCCCTTTTAGCAAGTTCTTCACCTTCCTTTTAACAAACTCAGCCCCTTTTAGCAAGTTCTTCACCTTCCTTTTAACAAACTCAGCACCTTTTAGCAAGTTCTTCACCTTCCTTTTAACAAACTCAGCCCCTTTTAGCAAGTTCTTCACCTTCCTTTTAACAAACTCAGCCCCTTTTAGCAAGTTCTTCACCTTCCTTTTAACAAACTCAGCCCCTTTCGACTTCGAGAACCAATCTGATGTCTTTTGTTCAAGCTGCGGGAACACTAGTTAAGAAAAATGTGGCTTTTGTGAATATCTAATACAAGCGAGAGATATCAGAGAAAATTTTTAGAACGTTTTTTCTACGTACTGTTCCAAAACAAATTAGAAACTGAGCTGTTCATACGGATTCCGAACCAGAGCGAAAGATTTTCTTGCTCAACACACTAGTTTTTCATTTCAAAGTGATGTGAATATGTGAGCTACCAATAGGTAAATTTCCATGTTAATGTCACTTATAAAGCCATTGTCAATGTCAATTTCAGTCCGCATGTCAATTGGATTGATCTTACGAATTCCAATAACAATTTCAATTTTCATCTCGATTCTAATGTCATATAAGACTCAGTTAAGTAATGGAAACTCCCTTGCAGACCAGTGCCCCTACCGGATCAGATGCAACAATGGGGGCTTCCAAGATGTGAACCATTGTCATCTCTGCAAATGTCCTCCCGGATACGGCGGACCGTACTGTGACAATGCCGTAAGATTACAAATACCGATAGCTTCTCCTAGTTCTGCTAGGAAATCAGTACGGCAGTATTGGATATACAGCCAAACTCAACTATCGCCATTTCACCACCGAAAGATAACTGGTTTAGGGTCATGGCTGACATTGTGGAAAATAGGGTTTGGGAAGAGAAGAATTGTTTATAGAAAAAATTTTTAGCGTTAAACAGAAAAAAACATTGGTCATTAAACCTAATTTTTACAAGAAAAAAAGCTTTGAAATCAGTACGCTATCATTACGAGCGAGTGGAAACCGAAGTGACCAAGAAATTGAGAAATGATGAGAATAGAAAACTGAAAAATAAAGGAAGATAAATATGTAAAAATGTGTTCAAATAGTTTTGTTATCGTTAGATAAAAACGATGGGAAGACCGGTAAACAGTTCATTTTACTCTCTTGAACACTTCCTCTAGAATTATTGCAATCAAATGACCTCCAAACCCAATATGATGAGATATTGTGCAATGGTTTGCTTACAAAATTTCAATGATACTGATCTGATCTGATCTCATTTAAAACGATGAGCTGGTTACAAAAACATATCATACATCAGGCAAATTTTTTTGGG
This sequence comes from Allodiplogaster pararmata, assembly GCA_964056735.1. Taxonomy (NCBI): domain Eukaryota; kingdom Metazoa; phylum Nematoda; class Chromadorea; order Rhabditida; family Diplogasteridae; genus Allodiplogaster; species Allodiplogaster pararmata. Next base: position 31,422,937 of record OZ057405.1, read on the forward strand.
ACATGAAAGACATTGCCGTGTTTGTGAATACAACGAACTTTTGTTGCAGTCTTATCGCGGATGCGATCAATATTTCAAAATAGGCGAAAAGCCTTATGAATTCGGAGCCATCGCTGGCTACGAGAATCTTGACCAGATCTGGTACGACATCTGCAATATCCATCTCGAGGTTAGAAATCAACAAACAAACAAGACTCTAGAGCCTATCTACTAGACTACCAAAGAGACCAGAATGTGCACAAAAGATGGAACGGGTGATAACGCTTTCGCATATGTGAAGTGTGTTCGTTAGTGTGGTGGTGACGCATTCAGACTGCCGGTAAGAGAAAAAAACGGTATGGCATACATAGCTCAGTGGGTTAACTTTTGTCGTTTTGAGAACTCAAACACATCTTTAGGCAAATTTTTTCTCAATCTGTTTCTACCAAAAACGCTTGGTATTTCAATAACTCGAAATGATTCAGTCCGAGATCCCAGGCCGCCGAATCGAGTTACACGTGAAATCGAAAGGAGGAAAGCGGTCATGGAATTGTTATGGAGCGGGCATCGATGTGAGATACATGAAGGACCCGCGAATGTCGGGTGTCAGGTTTGAGTAATCTTAAATTTATGACTTTTACTCTCCGAGAAAAGTTCATCTCAAACAACCTTATGATTAAAGTATAAATGGTCTGATTCACTCTTTGCAGAATGTGTGACCCTTACACAAATTATGACCCAGTGACATCGGAAAACGAGCACATGGTCATTCAACTGTTCTCCAGAGTCGATTACGTCGATTTCGACTTCACTGCAACACTCGTTTAAAGTGAGAAAAACAGTTATACATACTAATGGTCGGTAAAACAAAGGCTAAACAGACTATTGATTAGATTGCCAGAGGCTGGAAAAGTTTTTGGTTAGTGAGACAAACGCTATTGATTAGATTGCCAGAGGCCGGAAAAGTTTTTGGTTAGTGAGACAAACGCTATACAGACTGTTGTTGAGAGAGACAGAAGCTGAAAAATTCTTGATGAGTGAGACGAAGGATAGAAAAGTGCTGATGATTCAACTAAAGTGTAAAAAGCTGATGTTAATTAAGAACAACGGTAACTAAAATTTAGAGAGATTTTATATACTGAAATCTCGAGTAAATTTTAGACTGAGTTTTAGTTTTGCCAAATGGAATGCAAAGAGTTATTTATAGAGTAAATTTTATTATACACTAAAATGCAGTCACAAAACTGAGACGTTCGTACCTATGTCAGCCGAGCCTGTATTTCATTTTTGTTCTCTTGTAGATTTTCTGTTTATCACTTCATTTTTATTTTTTTTTGTATTTGTTTTTCATTTCACATTTTATCACAAACACATCACACAAATCTTCAACGTAATTGACTTGCTAGAAAAATGAATGGTTTTCATAAGTGAAGCATAGCAATTGTTGATTCATCTTTAGATGCTCAGTTAAACAGTTCAAAGGCAGTGACGCTTTATAAAGCCGGCAACTGATTAAACCATGGTTTATTCCATTGTAGATTCCTGTGTAAAACAACCAACAGTAAGGTTGTTTCCCTCATTAGTTACTTATCTCTTCACCTTTCACGGAACTCATTGACTCCGAAATTTTTTCAGTTTAAAAAAAATCACTGTTTATACGACAACATTCCAAGCCTTCAGAAGGAGCAGTGGTCTAATTAGCTATAAGGACATAATTAGCTATCTATTCACTTGATCAAATACTCATCCAGAAGTAGCTATCAATATCACAATTCACAAGAAACCACTAATATGTATGTATGAGTACATGTTCTGCCAGTGACCAATTTTTTTAACATTTTCAATCTCTTAACAAAACTAGATGAATAATTTCTGTTGAGAGATTAGAAAGAAATTTATGTTAAATCCCGCCTGGTAAATGAAAAGATATTCGATGAAACAGAGCTCCGCCGACAGATGGTCGGAAATCTTAGAATAATGGAGAGAAAAGAGATGTAAATATGTCACCGACTTTGCTGAGGAAAAATTTAAATTTCGGCAGTCTCGTTTCCAGCCGCACGGTCTCGTATGAGTCAACTTTGCTTAATCCAATTTTCATGAATACATACTTATAGCGATCTCGCTCAATTTATCCATTTTTACCCGGAAAAATTCATGGTTTCACAAATCATATCGTTAATACATATTATACTTTGCTAACTACTATGCATAGGAGAGCATAATGCAAAAAATGTATCTAGAATAAACATAAGATGTTATTCTCAACCAAAGTGTCGTGGCCTTCGTGGGTACAAAAAGCCGCGTACAATGTGCCATGGTAGCGTTTACAAATATTTCCATCAAATCATATTTATGGCAATTTCGTATAATGCATTAAGATCTCCCGGATAAAAATCATTTTTGATTAATTATATTGTTACTACTTAAAATACTAATAACAACGTATAATGAGAAAAGATACTGAATGTTGGCTATAAATTCGATGTTTTCTGAGCACAAATTATCGCGGTAAAAAGTGTTTAAAGCGAGAAGTATTGGCTACAAAGAGTCGTTAAGACAAAATTTCTTTGCTTCCAAACTTTAGGACAACAACTAATAGAAGAATGGCAACAACTAATACTATCAATGAAAAAACCGGAACAATTCAATTCACACATTTAGCTGTTTTTTCTTGTTTAAAACTCGCATAACTGTAACCAAACTCGCATAATAAAACAAATCGTTGCGCGTCCCCGAGTGCTGCCCTTTTTAGTGTAGCAAAATTTACAATGTTCTAGCTTGCCCTAGAATATTGTACGCCTACAACTTATTTCTGCATACGGAACTAAGTGAAACATAGGTTTCCAATCATACTAAGGTAGAATTTACCCCTGTGTTTTACTTTACCCCCCCCCCCCCAGAATAGTGGTGATTGAAACAAAATTAGCATTATTCAAATGTTCAAATGAGCTTATTTCATTATGAAGCAAATGAGCTTCAAAAAATTCATTATATTTAAAAAATTTGAAAGAAAAAAAAGAAAATGTTTAAACTTCAGAACGGGAAAAGCCAGGCTGAGGATTGGAACAAATCAAATGGTCATATAAGCCCGACAAAAAGGGATCCCAGCAGAAAATGAGAAGTCACTAAGTCGCTATTAAGAATTAATGTAATATATTATATTAATGATTGATTTTGATTTACCTTTAATATTTCTCAAATGACTTTTTCGAAGACTGACTACCTAATGACTCGTTTTCGAATTACATACAGCACAAAAATTCTCGAGAATGTTAAACTCATACGAACCTCTTTGCGATATTCATATCTTTTGTTATTAAACATGTTATTTATTATCCAATTAACACACTCAGAATAAATAATGAAGAATATCTGAACATTTTTGAATAAAATATTTCATTAGAACGCGTTTTAGGGTGACAGAATGGTGCTCAATTACGCGGTTTTTGAGGCAACTAAACTGTTCCCGTTTTGGGATGAGAAATGTATGGGTGCCTTAGGTAGGCCCAAGTCGCGTATTCAGATCGATATATTGTACTCAAAACAGGCCGAAAGGACAGGCAGAAAAAGAGGGAGAAAATAGCAACTAGCGTTTCGAGACTCTGGAACAGAAGTTCTAGCTTTGAGAGAATCGTTTCAACTCACGCGTTTTCATACGACGTTTGAGCATGTGATTAAGTGTCGGGCTTCACATGTTCGAGTGACGATCGATGAAGGTGCATATTAAGAAGAGAACGATAACATAGAAGTATTTCAGAAGGGAGAGAGAGACATAAATAAATAGAATTAGCGAAAGATATACATAAAGAGTCAGAAAGAGAGGAAAAGGCTGAGAGAAAGTGGAGAAAAAGAAAGAAGAGAAAAATTTGAGACGAGCATCAGGATGTTAGCCAACCAAATACTTGTAAAGATATTATTTTAGCAAAAACACCATTGGTCCGATTTTTGTCAAGAGAAAAACTTTTTGTCAAGAATTCCGAGCCTGAGCAAAATATCAAGAAATTAATCTCCGTGATACGGGACTGTTTGCGAAACTTTCAAGTTTACACAAAATATAAAAATTTATGCGCTTATATGTATTATAGTGAAGATGAAAAAGAGAAAAAGGAGTTATAAATAATATAATAAGTAAGATGAATAAACATGTTGTGCTTACTCGAAAGTAAATTCAGAAATTTAATGGTTCAAAAACCAGAATTGCTCGCCTGCCAAAGTTCTTTAACACTCGGCCAATTAACTTCTTTATAACTCAACAGTTAAAGAGCATTAATGGAACACACAAATCAAAAAACGAACCGTCCTTCTATCCGAAGTATTCTTCTACTTCAAATGTGAGTCGTATAGGACGGTAAAACAGCAGAAGGTCACAATAAGGGATGGAGATGAAGAGAGGTCCTCCAATTGACAAATTAGGACGAGAGTAGAGTAGAAAAGCAAGATCCTCTTTCAATGTGAGGCGAGGATATATGATAAAGGAGCGAGAGGAGAGAGAGGAGAGAGGTAGATCAAAATTATTGGAAGTGGACAAAGATAAAAGGTAGTGAGAGACTTCACTACACTGGCCGGGGCCCAAAGAAAAATAAAACAACAGACAACATAGCCGAGGCCTGGAGAAAAGTTATAAGAATAATAACGATACTGGCCGGGGCCAAATAATTATGTGCTATAGTATTAGAATAGCAATGTTGGCCGAGGCCAAGAAAATATAATACTATTAATTACCAAGCAAAATAACGGTAATACCACAATTATAATAATTATCAGATCGAATTCATATTAAAACGACATAGAATTCCTCAGTGGAGACGTTATTTCTCCGTTATGCTTCATAACAATATACTTAGATCGGAGTTGGATGCCGAGACGATCGAGATGTCGCCGAGCTCTGCCATCAGTGATTGTAGAAGGCGGGGTTGTTGGGACACATGACGGCGTGGTGACGTTTTGTGCAGAAGATGCATGGTCCTATCCGGCAACCTCCAGGATGATTGAAGGCGGCGCAAGAAGCACATCTACCAATCCGAGTCAGATGAATTCGTCGGTCCAGTCGAGAGGGCATCATAGTGCAAGCCGCTGCCAAGTGATTGCTGCTATCGCAAACCACACATGTTTGCTTGAAACGCTTATTGGCAGATTCTGCCCGAAATCCAGGATCTGCACCTCGACGGATAGGTTCTGCTCTGGGACGCTTACCAGCATGAACGTATTCGTTGGAAGTCTGTCTTCTCGAAAACTCTTGAGACCCGCTTAGAGTTTTCTGCTGCTTGGCCTCTGTCAGCGAATGCAGCTCGTTCCGAAGGTCGTCCAAACTACTTTCGAATTCCCTTCTAAGAGAGCGAACATCTCGTTTGATCTCACGAAGAACTTCCGCTTGTTCTTGGTTGTGAGCGATCATCTTCTCTTTCAGGTCAATAAGCGCAGCCTTCAGCGTATCCGTTCCCTTCTTGGAATGTTCTTCCAAAATCCGCGATAAATCAGATGGGAGTCCCTGGACCGATTCCCCACAGATTGCATCGATCTCCGGATCATTCATATTAGAGATCCTGAATTATTCACTTTGGTTTCAACAATCTTCGTGTGAAACAAACTAGACCAAGCTTCTAGGTCTAAACAATAGGGCTGACCCCTTAACCTTCGAATATAAGTTATATACATTTAATTGGTCACGCAGGTGAGGCTGCGGCGGCGCCTACGCGCGGACGCTGCGCCAAAACTCGGGAATTTTAGCCAAGGAATGACACGTTCTGCGGGGGCGTTCATTGCGCTCACCTTTTGTCATTTTATCAGCTGTCTCTTCATCCGGAACTTCATTGTCATCTTCCATGTCGGAAGAGAGAACTTCGAGCGGTATCAGTAGATTCGGAGGTCTCAAGATTAACTTTCCGTTGCTCGTTTTCAACTGGACGCTGCGCTCTCCGAGGCTAATGATTGTGCCCAATGGCCATGAGCCTCTCGGTTCTTTTTCCTCTTGGATGAGTACTACCTCCCCAACTTGAGGCTGTCGAACCTTTGCCCGCCCATTCCTATAGCTGGATTCTTGTTTTGCCTTCATAGAGGTTATGTAGGTAGACTGGTACAGCTCCCAGTACATCTTCAGACGCTTGTCCACTTCTTCGCATTGTTTCTGCAGCGAAGATGCAGAACTAGGAGTGGGTTCATAGTTCTCATCTTCATAGGCTTGACTTGACGTCATGGAAGCCCACATTGGTGCTCCCAACGGAGCTATGAAATCTATTAGGTGAAGGATTCGTCCAATATCTTTGATGTCATTCGACAGCCTGATGAGTAGCCGACTATTTATCACAGTCTCTATTTTTATGATCACTGTGACAAACTCATCTTCGTTCAACAACTTTCTGCCGAAGGTCCTTGTGAGGCAACTCTTCGTTATTCCAACAAGCCGCTCGTATACTCCACCTTGCCAAGGAGCATGAGGGACTGTGAATGACCAGTTGATGCCTTTATGGGCCAAGTAGGATGAGAACATTTCATCCTTTAAAGTTTCTCCGCCGAGGATCATACTTGCAAATCTGAACGTTGGCGCGTTGTCCGACAGTATTGTTTCGGGCACTCCTCGGCGCGCTACAAATCTGCGGAACGCGTATGTGAAGGCGATCGCTGAGAGGCTCTTCACAACCTCTAGATGAGCTGCTCTCGTTGACATGCATGTTATCAAGAGTACATTCTTAGCCTGTCCTGTGTCAACCTTCACCGTGAACGGCCCAGCGAAATCTAGTCCAATGTGTTGGAACGGACGACCAATGTTTACCCGGCAATTTGGCAATGCGGGTGCCTTTGGGTATGCAAAGGGTAACGCGTATGCCTTTCTGCAGGCAACGCATTTCTTCAGAATCAGTTGTATCACTCGACGAGCTCGTGGAATCCAGAACTTTGCCCTGACGTGATCAAGTGTATGATTCTCTCCAGAATGCATCACTCTATGATGCGCGTCACGTACGACCATTCTCACAAAGGAGTCTTCTGCATTTCCGGGAATGAACATGGGAAAGCGGGTGTCGTATGGCAAAGTCGAGTTGCTAATTCTCAAGTGTCCGCATCTGTAGACATCTCGTTCATCACGAAAAAGCTCCAAATGCCTGTTGCCGCTATTGCTGATGGTTTTTACGTGCGTCATCTGGTGAATCTTGATACATGTGACTTCTGCACTCACTAGTTCTCGCGCGGTGAGTGAACCCTTGAGCGGGCCATGTCCTGTCAGACAGACAGTCTTTGGGCTGGAAGCTCTTCGAAGTTTTATTCTCAAGAACCTTTTTACGTAGGCCATTGTCCCTTTCAAGCGGGTCAAACTTGAGAATCTTGAGAACTGAATGGCGGTTTCACAATTTTCCAGAACTGTCAACACAGTTAGGGGTGTGTTCTCCTCGTCTGCTCTTTTCACGACTGGTAGCGGAGCTTCTTCACAGTTCCAACTTGGCTGTGCACACAGGCCTTCTTCGGTGAGCCACTCTGGCCCTTTCCACCAGAGGTCATTTTTCATCAGTTTTCGACCACCGTCTTCTCTGGTTGCAACATCTGCAGGGTTGTCTTCCGTACGAACGTGTCGCATTGGAATGTAATCTCCCTTGAGATCACAATTTCTAAGATGATATGTCCTGCATATTGTGTGCCTCTCCTGGTTGATCGCTTTCACTGTGTTCGCGATTGATCGGTTGCCAGGAAAATCGCTCTGCTCTTTGCTTCCAAGAGTCCAATACAGAGCTATCATACTGTCAGAGTACACGCCAAATTCGATCTTCCTCTGCATGCATTTTTTCGTGATACTGTTCACGACGAAGTTCAACAACTTTATAGCAAGAAGAATAGCTCTTAATTCCAAACGTGGGATCGTCAGCTTGTTCTTCAGTGGTGCCAGCTGAGATCTTGCCATCACAAGAAAGGCTTCATCTTCGTTCACTACGTAAACCGAGGCAGCTGTTGCTTTGCTGGAAGCGTCTGCGAAGGCGATGATCCTCAAGATATCTTGTGTCTGAGGAACTCTTCGAGGTATTCGGCGACTGAAAGACAGAGCTTCTGTTACGAGAACGCTCCATGTCACGGAGTCCTTCTCATTGAGTTGCTGATCCCAACCATACTGTTGCGTCCAAAGTGCTTGCACGAAGAGTTTCAGGGGTAGCAGAAGAGGAGCAAGCAATCCCAAAGGATCGAAACACGACGCAAGCATACTTAGGACCGTCCTCTTTGTCGGCGTTTTTTCTGCTTGAACGAGGTTCGCTGTGAGTAGGAGCGTGTCTTCCATTGAAGACCAAACTATGCCCAAAACCTTCTGTTCTCCGACCTTTCCTCGGTCTGCTTCAGGTATACCATCTACAAATGATGTGACATTCGACGTGACTCTCTCAGGTTCATCGAAGCTTCTGCGAAAATGGACTTGGACTTTCTGTAGACAGACATCATGTCGGTGTGAGTCGCGCATTGTAAAACAACATTATCAACATAAATATTGTTCTCGAGCTGATCCAGCACGAATCTGGACACTTCGTCTTGTCCATTCGACTGTTCCAGAGCCAATTTGCTCTGCTGAATGTGATATCTGATTGACATATCGAGGATATAAGGACTCTGGGCTAGTCCGAAAGGCGCAACCGTGAATCGGTAATGGTCGATGTTGCTGTCATGCATGGGTTTATTGACATCTTTAAGCCACAGGAACCTCATGAAGTCTCTTTGATCATCTTCGATCTTGATCTGGTGAAAGGCTGATTCGACATCCCATAGCATCACCGAGGGAGAGCATCTGAATCGCAGCAGCAGCGCTGGAATTCTCTCCACGTGTGTTTGGCAGTCTGTCATACATTCATTGATGGACAGCTTTCCTCTCTCCTTTGCAGACCCATCGAAAACGATTCTGATAGGCTTCGATGGCTTGTCAGGTCTATACACTGGATGATGTGGAAGGTAGGTAAACAACTGCTTGTCCGGAGGCAGAAATTTCTCGATGTGACCCTTCTTCAAGAGGTCTTTGATCACTACATCGTACTTGTTTACCATCTTCTTTGCTCGTAGACTTGCAACTACATTGCGAAGTCTTGCATGTGAACTGTGCCAATTTTCCGAAAGTTGGCTCAACCGTTGCTCTTTGAAGCAGTATCGCGTGGAAATTCTGCCGTTCTCCATTGCAACGTTATCCAGGAAGAACTTGTTCACTTCTGCGTGATCTGTTTTATCATCTGCTGGTTCAACAACCGTTTCTTCAAGAGCAAGAAACCTTTGCAGTGATTCATTGACCTTCTCCAAGGTCTCCTTTCTTCCGATAACAGCTGCTACGACGGAGGTCGAGTTTGGATGTTGGCGGCCTGTATTGCCTGATGCTATCCAACCGAAGACCGTTGGCAGCAGAGTCAGGCCACTCGGCAGTCGAATGCGCTTCTGCTTATGCAGTGTGGCGACCAGGTAATCATCATTTCCTAGCAGTACTTGGGGCTGAACGCTGCATGACCTGTCGCAGTCATCCGCCATACGGAGTCTTCGTTTTCGAATAACATCTCTGTCCTGCTTCGTCAACGGTGGGTACGTAAGCCTTCCCACCAAGGGGTCTGGATAACCTACAGCTTTCACGATCATCTGTTTTCCATTCATCGTTTGGAGTGGTACCTCGTACACTGGGTACAAATTTGAGCCTTCGCTTCTATCCCCCAGTCCACTGAAGGAAGACTTCACCTCGTGAAGTTTTGGCAAGGAAAGTTCTTCGGCAAGCTTTTTCGAAATCAAGCTCACGCTGGCACCTGTGTCTAGCATGAATGCCACCTTCCGTTCTGATCCGTGACCCTGTATTCGCACATTGCCCGTTTGAAGACGTGTTATGCCTGTTAGCATTTGCTCTTGTTGATTGCATGAGATGGCAGTCATCACTGGGCGTTGTTCATGCGTCGGTCTGTCTCTGATATGCTCTGACGTCTTTCTGCTTGGCCACCGGTTGGGGCGATTGCCCTTCGTTCAGGTCTCCTTTTTTCTCCTCTGATTTTGAATCATCGTCACAAATTTGCGCCAGATAGACTCATCGTGAGGCTTATCGCATATCTTGCATTTGACGTCGCATCCATGAGAGGTTCCTCCCGGCTTCAAGCATGCCTGGCAAAGTCCCTGTCTTCCGAGAAACTCGATCCGGTCTTTCACCATTTCCATCGAGAAGCAGTCGTATGAGAATTTGTGTTTGCCACAGTAAACACATTTGATTTCTTCAGAATGAGGAGCGCTGTGGACCTGGCGGTCTATTCTTGATCGTTTGTCGGCTGTATTCTCAACAGAATAGCCTTGGAAAGCGTTAACCACTTGGCTTGAAGTCGCTGACTTCTTAATTGGGGTTTTGCCGCTCATCCCTGCTACGAAAATCTCTTCTTTGATCATGGACTCAACCTTGTCCAGTAGAGACTTGACGGTGACGCTTTCAGAGTTGTAGATGTACCGATGTAATTTTTCACGGATATGCAGAGGGAACTTTCTGACGAGAATGTCTTGGAGCAACACATCTTGCTGCATGTTTTCGCTCATTCTTCCCATCCTCGCTATCGTTGATCTCAGGGAAAGGACCAAACTCAGCTGGTCATGCCACGAAGGACCCGGTGCGACGATACCATCCAGTGTAGACGCGAGAGTTCTTTCTTCTGTCTTCCTAGACTGAAAACTCTCGATCAGTCTTGCGATCGCCAAGTCATATCCTTCAGATGTGACTGGGAACGGCTCAACAGCCGTCTTCGCGAGACCATACACGCAGGACTGCAGGTACGCCATTTTGTCTAACTTCGACATTTGCGATCGGGAATGGATGAGCTCGTCGTATCGCTCAAACCAGTTTTGGAACTCTCCCTCCTGGCCTCCGAACATGGGTAGCGACAAGGTTGGCAGCCGTAGTAGACAACTGGGACGACCTTCTGACGCAGAGTATTCTTCTTGGTTCCTCACTTCCAATGGTCTTCGAGCAGCTTCTGCTCTTACTGCTTGTGATTCAATCGATGATGAAGTCGTTTCTGAGAGAAAGCTTATCTCTGTCTCGAGTAGATCAACTCTTCTGCGCACTGCCAAGACGTGCCTCTCGCGATCATCGATCAACCATCTCTTGAACGATGCTTCGGCTTGTTGTTTCTCTGTTGCTTCCATCTTCGAAAGGACCGTCTCCATTTCTTCTACTGCAATGCAGTAATGCTTCACTTCGACCTCGATCCGCCTCAACTGGAGTTGCAACTTGCGAGGCGCTGAACTATATTCCGGTTCAAGGAGACGGTCGGCCTCAACAAGCCTACTAGCCGATTCAAGGAGACTTTCGGCCTCAACAAGCCTACTAGTCAACCTTTTGTACTGTTCAACAACAAGTACAAATGTAGGCGACGTCGTCTCCTCACCTGCTGTGCTCACCTGTGGGACCGATTTGTGTTCTAATTCCATCACTAATTACCTACGGCCGATGTACCATGTGCTTACTCGAAAGTAAATTCAGAAATTTAATGGTTCAAAAACCAGAATTGCTCGCCTGCCAAAGTTCTTTAACACTCGGCCAATTAACTTCTTTATAACTCAACAGTTAAAGAGCATTAATGGAACACACAAATCAAAAAACGAACCGTCCTTCTATCCGAAGTATTCTTCTACTTCAAATGTGAGTCGTATAGGACGGTAAAACAGCAGAAGGTCACAATAAGGGATGGAGTTGAAGAGAGGTCCTCCAATTGACAAATTAGGACGAGAGTAGAGTAGAAAAGCAAGATCCTCTTTCAATGTGAGGCGAGGATATATGATAAAGGAGCGAGAGGAGAGAGAGGAGAGAGGTAGATCAAAATTATTGGAAGTGGACAAAGATAAAAGGTAGTGAGAGACTTCACTACACATGTAAAAAATATTTCTAAGCACAAAGGAAAAGTGAAATGTTACTGCAAAGTAGAAATTGCAGAAGTCTGTTTCGCCCCCACTCAGACAGACGCTTTCGTATGTAGCTTTCGTAATTCAATTGACAGTAATAATGTGACTTATTGTTTAAAATGCGGAGCAGCCGATAGCGAATCGATTATACATACAAGGAGGTTTTTTTTAAAAATTATAATCTTTTCTTCGTTTTCTCGTAAAACTGGCCTAATCCAACCGAAAAAGCGTCAAATGGACTTCTTTTACGCTGTTATCAGAATGTACAGTGGAGAATTAATTCACTTTGTGTTCTGAAAATGATTTAAAGAGTTTAATGCAGAATAATGGGGTTACTAGAAAACTACTCATTTACGTTATAACTAGGTGCGTGAAGAGGTCGTATTTTCCACTGGCATCCTGCTATCATGAAATCAATGATAATTATGTGGGTGTTCATGATCGCTGGCCGCGTCACTGCTTATCACGTCACCATACATACGCTATCAGCCTTTGAAGGTTATTCTTTCAACATTTCCTCAGTTAGTTTTCTCCGAAATTTCAGTTTTTAATTATAAAATGTCTATGTAAAACTTTCGACTTCCTAAACGAATAGCGAATTTCAAACTGCTGCAAAATTGTATATTTTTTAAATCACACTTTCAGTGACATTCGTTCCATAGAAATAAGTTAGTTTTCTCCGAAATTTCAGTTTTTAATTATAAAATGTCTATGTAAAACTTTCGAATTCCTAAACGAATAGCGAATTTCAAACTGCTGCAAAATTGTATATTTTTTAAATCACACTTTCAGCGACATTCGTTCCATAGAAATACTTATTTTAATTGTTTCTATCAGGAAATTAAGGTAAGAGAGAACTTTTAACTGAAATACTTGTGGCATAGTGGTAGTGTGATGTGCGAAGAGTCCCGAGTTCGACTCCCACCCCGGACAGATCCACCAAAACCAAGGGGGTTAAGAAATTTTGGTAGTGCTCATGCACGAATCTGACTCTCCCCACTGCTGCTAATCACACTAGCAGTGATCTAGCAGGCAGCCACTGGTTCTACCAGCATAGGTCTGTCCTGCATCTCAGGGGAGCGCGTACCCTGCCGCGAGGCGGGAACAAGCGCGAGGAAGAAGAAGAAGAAGATTTCAAACTGAGTTGTTCGGTCATGCCTGTAACCTTCAGGAGAAGCATTGACAATACTGGACGATTACTGTCATAATCTGGCTCCTGAGTGGAAGCTTCCAGTCAATTCAATGAATACTCACGACACATGTGTTCGTCTGTATGCAGCCAGGGACTGCGCAGTACGAAGTTTTTGTGGTTTTTCTCAGTTTATCTTTCACTTATTAGTATTCCTTCGCGCAAGGACTAATTTTAGAGACATCAAGCCTATAACAGCCTATTATTATTTTTTATTTTCCGCTACAGATCGAAGAAACACAGTGATAACAAATGTCGTTCGTAAGATTAGAAATTGGTTGGTTTTCAACTTTTTTCTTTTCTATCTCGATTGTCTGCATTTTTGAATGCAGAGAATCGAGATACAACAATCGAGATAAAATTCGGCCCCTATCAATCGAGATACATGGATATATTGAGACTCTACTGCACTAAAAACAATCGTAAAAACTACTTTGTCTTTAAACAGGAGCGGAATTTTGAGAAAGGGAATGATTCAATAAGTTTACATGTAAGCTCTCTCGAGTTTAAAGATTGTGTCTTAACAAGGAAAAACTGCCACATAAAAAAGATTGTTGAGAGCGTTTTAAGCGTTTTTGAGCGCAAATTCCGTGCAGATGATTGAATATTGATTTTTTTTTATATTCATAATTCAAGTTATTCGAATTTTAATATGTTTTTTATTAGGAAAATTTCAGACGCCTGACTTCGTCTTCTACCGGCCAGGGACAAGAAATCACGACAGAATCAAATATGCGTACTTCAAAAACAAAGCTAGATTATGACTTATCGTTTTTTCTTCATGAGACCTTTCTTTGTCTGTTTTAAGCTGAGTCAATCTAGATTCCCGCTAAACAAATCATATTTTTTTCAAATTTCATATTTAATTTACTTTTTTCACTTTTTGCGAACATTACATGCTAAAATTAATTTCTGTGTCTTCATGAATGAGGCTATGATGCCCTAGCACAATCAATAAATGAGGCTATGATGTCCTAGCACAATCAATAAAACAAAGTTTTATGTCATGAAGACGTTTTCAGAAGATCTTGTCGGTTGGACCTTGCTTGGGAACTGAAGGGGAGAAGCACTAGTACAGGAGCATGGCCTTCTTTATCACCCACTGTACATTCATCGGAACGTAAAACTATTGTTAATAAAAAACTTTAGCTTCAAAACTAAGAATTGTAAAAGATTCATTCGAACTTTAATAAAAAAAATGAAGTAATAAAATGTTCCAAAATTAGGCGGTTTTTTCCCGAAGTTGTTTTTTCGAAATTACTTTTTTTTTTAACTTGACCCAAGAGGATACAACAATTCCAAAAACAAGGTTACAAAAATTTTAAAAATTGTATTTTGATTTTTTTCAGCAGAAAACTTGTGTTTCCAAAAATCTCGTTTTCAAAAAAATTTATTGGTTCGACTTCGGCAAACAAGCCGCGCACTATCGAAAGCATTCTAGGTTCTGAGACCCACTTATTTTTATGAGTTTGATTTGTTTCTCCTGAACACTTTTCGACAAGTCTAAGTACTGATAGAGAGCGAAAGAGACCAAATCTACACATGGATAACGTTGATTTTTAATTTTTTTTTCCTGGGCTAGCTTCATATGAAAATTTTCTTCACCTGACTTTTCAAACACTCTTCAACACTCTCAGTTTTTTCCTAAGTCTTTACCATGCATGATAACACAAGTCTTCGTAGTTAAATTTTAGTGAAAAATGTTTTTAATGAAGTTTCGTAAAAATTCTACCGTATCGTAAAAATTTCCAGGTCTAAACTCTAAAAGTCAACCTAAATTTTAATGTACGCTACACGAGGCTTTCAGTTCTCAATTATGAGGCTTCCAAGTTACACAAGACACATTCATATGAGTGGAAATCCCTATCTGTCAACTCATTATACGGATTTTCGTTATTATTTGTTGATAAGTTATCAAGCTCGAACTTTAAGGACTGATTGAGAAGCTGTGTCGATATGCTTTGAGCGTCTTTGGCGTCGCGCATCAAATTTGGGAAAGGAGTCCATATATCTCAATCTCTTTCTGCATTTCTGTCTATTGTGCTCTTTATCTTTACCGTTTTTATCATCTCTATCGTGTTTTAGTTCTGCTTTCTTGATATTTGTTCATTCTTAGAGGGTCAGCCAGGCCTTCTTGTGACCCCTTTGCCTTATCCTTGTGTATCTTTATTTGTAGTCTTCTCGATGAGCCGTTTTCTAGAGGCGCTCCTCCTCTGGGTTGGATGTGTGCACACTTTCTATTATAGTCTGTATGTCTCTCTTCTGGGAAAACAACACGTTCAACGTTCGTTTTTTCACATGATGAATCATCTTCAACAGTCTCACCAGAGTTGCAACCAATCTAGAGAGAAAGAGAACCAATGAGAAAAAGGGAGAATTAATGGATAAAGAGTGTGTTAGAGAGACAGGAACTTCTAGATGAACGACGAAAACGAAAGAAAAGAAGGAAAGATAGGGCAAAGTGGAAGGAGCTAAGCAGAAAATTAGAGCTTACTACGCAGAAAACAACAAAGCAAGAGCAGGTATGATAGAAAAGACAAGTGGAAAACAGTTTAGAAAGAGAAAATGACATGAAAGTAGACATGATTGTTGCTGAAAAAGGTGAGGAGAAAGATAAAATGAGGAAAGGAGGAAGAGAGATATTGAGAAATTGAGTAAAAGAAAGGTGCAAAGACAAAAAAGTGAAAAAGAGAGATAGAAATAGACAGAAAAAGGTGAGACAAGCTTAAAGATAGAAACAGTCCCTCCTATAAACTTTCCTTCCACTGCTGTTCGTTTTTTCCTTTCTCCAATTCTTTGTATAGTCAGTGATACATTTTTGATTCGAAGATGGTCTTTTCAGGTCCTTTAGTAAGATCAAAAATATCTGTTGGTAAGATCAGAAATATTTGTTTTGTTTGTTTTTTGTTTGGCTATAATGTATTTTGCGCAAGCTTTTGTGCTCAATGCTTAGATTGTTTATAAAATTAAATGTGAGAAAAATAAAAAGATTTTGAGTTTTTAATTGCTTTTTTTTCATCATATTCACAAGAGATTTTAGAGTTCGCAAAAACTTCAAGTTCATTATGCTTTTGAGTCTTCCTTCTCCCTCCCGGTAAAAAAAAACAATTTTAGATGAAAGTTAACGAGAAAATTTACCACTTCACTATTGACTTAGAAAAGAGATTTGTGTTTTGTTAAAGCTGTCTTCCGTCTGAGAACTCCATGGTACTATTCAGAAGTTTGCAGAAAAAGACGAGATCCGAGACTATAGTGAAGATCCCCCATTCTATCACCATCTATATTTTTCATTATATTTCTCCCCTCTCTCTCACTTTGATTTGAAGTGTCAAAGTAGTAGAAAAATCATGAAAATCTCTAAAGCTTCGAAATTAAGAGAGAAACAGCCAGGCGAAGGTAATAAAGTAGAGATCGAATACATGCAAAAAATGAAGAGGGTATTCTAAAGGTCAATGCGGGAATAGCTATCACTCGCAATAGCAAAGTGTTTTTGGTTGTGTCGCGTTTACTCCCGGTAAGAGAAAGAGGGTTAGGTTCGATTCCGCCTCGTGGACTAGCTTTTGCCTGAGCAATAGCTTTATTAAACGGGTTTGGTGATGCATAATTATAAAAGACCATACTCTCCGAGAATTTTTATTGAAAAGGAGGTCATATTGACGCACGGCAGTCTTAAACTCAAGCATTTGGTGAAACGGTTGAAATTTGGTGCAAGAATACATCGAATGTATTTAATGCTGGTGATCAAGTTATTCAATCATGGAATGGATAATAATAAACTTGAGAAACCAAGAAAAAATAATAAGATTCAGTCGAAAAATCATCATAGAAACTTTGTTTTCTTCTCAAAACAACAAAACACTGAGAGAAAGGAACACATCGAAAAGAGATAACGTATGGAAGCAGGGGGGCTATTGCGAGAGAAAAAAAAGGAAAACAAAGAAGAGAAAAATTAGGCTCTGAAGAGAAATAGAAACGAAATAATTTTAAAAATAAAGGAGATTTGGGTGTGAAAATAGCGCGTAAAAATGAAAGAGACAAAAGAGAGACAGAGATTGAGAAGGGGGAGAGAAAGAGTGAGAGAGAGACGGTCAGAGCGACAGAGAGCGAGAGAGAGAGAGGAGAGAGATGGAGATAGAGAAAGAGAGATATGACGGAGGTAAGGACTCCGAGGGCACGAGAGGAAAGAAGAAGAGTGAGGGAAAGAGGCAGAATGGTACGCCGAATCCGGTTTTCCAGTTCTGTGAGCATATTTCGCTTGGCTAAGAGTGATGAAGCAGCTATTGGCCGTGGAGTGGTTGGACTTCTTCTTCCACACTCCGTTTACCTTTAATGTATGTATGCTTAGGTTTCTTGATCGACACTCTGACTGTGCATTTAGTCGGGTGCGACAGAATGAATTCATGCGGGAAGAGTAAGAACATGAGAAAAAGAGAGCTGAAAACTGAGAGGAATAGACAGACTGAGGCAGAGAGAAAGAATGAGAGAAGGAGGAGAGAGAGATAAAGAGCGATTGATGGGCAGGAAATACTCAAAGAGAGACAGGGAAAGAGAGACATAAAGAGAGAGTTCAGGGAAGAAAGAGCGAGAAAGAGTGGAGAGGTCGGACATAGAGGAAGAAAGAGCGAGAAAGAGTGGAGAGGTCGGACAGAGAGGAAGAAAGAGCGAGAAAGAGTGGAGAGGTCGGACAGAGAGGAAGAAAGAGCGAGAAAGAGTGGAGAGGTCGGACAGAGAGGAAGAAAGAGCGAGAAAGAGTGGAGAGGTCGGACAGAGAGGAAGAAAGAGCGAGCAAGAGTGCAGAGGTCGGACAGAGAGGAAGAAAGAGCGAGAAAGAGTGGAGAGGTCTGACAGAGAGGAAGAAAGAGCGAGAAAGAGTGGAGAGGTCGGACAGAGAGGAAAAAAGAGCGAGAAAGAGTGGAGAAGTCGGACAGAGAGCAAATGGTTTCGTCTCAATTCAGTGGCATGACAGCTCGAAAGCATGAACTTTTTTTTAAATAACGGTTTCTATCAATTTGTTCTGCGATACTTTGTCACATTGTTAATATCATTCGATGACACAGCTGTGGCTGTCGAAAAAGTAATGCAGAGAAAAACTTTTCTTTGGTTACTGTTTCTTTTTTGTTTTGGAGTTTTAGTCTGTATGCTTTTTCCATTAAAAAAAGCTCTGCAATATTTCATGAGATTTAGTTCTTTATTATTACCATAGGATAGCTTGTAAGGCCATCGCTTATATGGAATCATGAAATAATAAGGGGAATAATGAGGAATAAGACGGTCAATTTTCGTTGGTGTCCACTCTTGGCTGACAACAGAAAGTTCGGTAAAACTATGACATTCGAGAGGTCGATTTCTTCTAGAGCCTTGCCGAATGCCTATATATCTTGAATCTCTTTGAAATTATCTGTAACTTTATTCCATCTAGAAAAGAAAGAATGTGGATCATTGTATCGTTTAAAGTTCATCAGAGTTAATTTGGAGGTTCGGTCTAAAGTGCGGAGATTGGTTTCCGTTCTTAACTTCAGCTCTTTTTTGCACGTCTGACAATCCGCTCTATCAGAAAGTAGACGAAAAACTACCAATAAATCAGAACGGAGTCGTCGAATGATTAGTGAATCTAAATTGAATTCAGCGAGACGTTGGGGATAGCTCAACCTAATACTTCCACAACGAGAATAAGCTTTTTTTGTGAAAAGTCTCTGAGGATATTTCAACCTTTTCGAATTATTACTGTGGACTTTCGGAGAGAAAATAATGGTACCATATTCAAGTAGTGGTCTGATGTAAGTGGTGTAAACGGTTTTGTAACCGTTCAAGTCCAAACATCTAAACACTTTGAAAACTTGTGAAATTCTACACAGAGTCCTAGCACGTATTATTTCTACGTGTTGCTTGAATTTGAGCTTAGAGTCCACAAAAATACCTAAGTCTCTGACTAAATTAACGACTTTTATCAGCGAGTTATCAATGAAGTAATCGTTTTGAGATTTCCCAAGACGGAGACAGTTGATTTTCTCGACAGCTAAGGGAAGTTTGAATTCACGTGACCAATTTGAGATATTGTTTATACATAGTTGAAGAGAATCAGAGTCCTCACTATAAATTTTAAAGTCATCGGCAAACAAGGAAAACTTTACAGTTGAGGGAATACAGCTCTCAATGTCATTGATGAAGCAGAGGAACAAGAGGGGCCCGAGAACTGTCCCTTGGGGTACCCCGCTGAGTACTGGGAAAGAATCAGAGTAGACATTTTCTATTCGAACCTTAAATGAACGGTTTTGCAGAAATAAAGTAATCCAGTCTATTATAGTAACATGAAGTCCCATGTAATGAAGCTTTTTGATCAACTCTGAGTGTGAGACCTTGTCGAAGGCTCTCGCGAAATCAAAATATACAACATCTAATGCTTGATGTTTCTGAAGAGATATTTCCCACTCACTGATAGATTATAAAAGTTGCAACTCACAACTTCTTCTGGATATGAAACCATATTGGGACTTGGAGAAGAAGTTTCTGTGGTTAAGTCTGACGTTATTAGATAAAATGCTCTCGAAGACTCGACAGACCGCGGAAGTCACAGTGATAGGGCGATAATTGCTGAAATTCGCTCGATCACCTTTACGTTTGTAGACTGGGATGACTTCTCCGGATTTCCATTGAATAGGAATTGAGCATCGCTTGAAAGAGTCTTCGAATAGTAGGGAAAGTGGGAAAGCAAGAGCCAGGGCACATTTCTTCAAAAGAAATTGATTGATGCCTTCTGAAAACTTGGTGAACTTATTAGGTAAGTTCTTGAGAACATAGTAAATAATATGCGTTGAGAAATCTATGCACGGTTCGTTTGCGGTATCAGAGAAGCTCGAAGAAATTATTTCTGCACTGCATTCCTGGGAGTAATTTCTGGAGAATTCTTTAGCAAAAAGAAGGGCTTTCTTTTCGTTATCTGAAATGTAGTCTTTTCCGTATTTCATTAGAGGAAGGCCGTTCGATGGCTTCAACGTGAGTTTTACCCAGCGATGGATGCCACCAGTAGACTCAAGAGCCTTCATCTCATTCTTCCGTAGCTGTTCAGATTGTGTCGCTTTTATAAGCTTTTGAACAGATTTGTATTCTGAACGAAATAATGGGTTGAAGCTCTTTGTTTGCCACAGTTTTTTCTTCTGAATAAATAGCCTACGAAGGATTTCTGGACAATTTTTCTTCTGATTCCGGCGATTCTTGATTGGGCAGAATTTGCGGATAGCTTCATGAATTGCTTGTATGATGAAATCATACTTAGCCTGAGTATCTGCCAATGTTGAGAGAATATGTTCCCAAGGCAAGCTGTCTAAGTATAGATTCATATCCTCGAAGTTACCATTACGAAAGTCTACATATACTTCGGAATCGTTCGTATTAGTGTTGCGACTCTTTTTGAAGAATTCCTAAAGTGTTCAAAACAAACATTATTGAGATATGATCAGAATTTAAAAGAGGAGGCCACGACTCTAATTTCACTACGTTATCTTCTTTATCTGTGAGTAATATATCCAGAAGAGAACTTGTCCCATTGATGTCTACTCTGGTTGGGAAAGTTATTGCTTGACACAGTGAATAAGTAGCAACAAAGTCTGCCAGTAGAGCTTCTGTAGAACTACAGCTAACTCATTCCAGTCAATATTTGGTAGATTTTTGTCTCCCAATATAACATTGTTTTGATGTATCATGTGACTTTTTATTGCAGTCAGCGTTGCTTCAAACGCCTCATTAGCCATATTCGGAGGTCTATATATCAGAAAAATACGGTATTTAGAGCTACTCTCATGACTCAAGTCTACGCAAAGAAGCTCAATGTTATCGTTAGCTGAAAGGTCGATGGTCACGCGAGTAACCATAAGGCTTTTTCGATAAATAACTATTAGACCTCCACCTCGCTTATTGTTGCGGCGGTCTTGACGATGAAATGAATAGTCAGGATGATAAAGAAGAGAGTCGGGAAACTTATCATTAAGCCATGTTTCTACAAAGAGCCCAAGGTCAACTTTATTAGTAAATTACACTGATAAATGAAAGAAAGTTTCGCTGCAACAGGAAAATCCTTCATTTTTCCCAGAGGTCTCACAATCGGTAGGAATATATATTAGTAACTAGTTATGCAGACTGTCTGAAATTAATAGAATTTTCAGAAGTTGTACAACAAAAAAGCGCAAGAAATTAGAGTTTTTCAAAGAGTTTTTCAGTCTAGTTTACTTTGAATATTAATCCGAGAAAACTTGAAACGTTGAGCATGCTGTGTATAATTTCTAAAAAATCTTTAAAACTTTTGGTAAATTATGATTGGTAACTATGATGTAGTTTGAAGAAAATTTTAACTGATAAAGATGAAAACCGAGGAATTACGAAACTGAGGATGAATTAAGCTGTGAGAAAATAATAACGATAAAACAACTAGAATTCACAATCAGTTTTAGCTATGACTCATTTGACCGAATTTTTTGTAGTCTGTAGTTTGAACAACTGGAACAAGTGCACTTGCAAGTGATTCATGGGAGCCCGTTAATTTTATTTTTCACTAAATATGAAACCTTCAAGGATATTTATTTAATTTTTTGCTAGATTTGTCTCTGCTCGAAACCTAGGTAAGGTGCAGCGTCAGACTTCAGGGTTTCTTCAGGGTTTCATCTGATTTGCAGCGTCAGACTTCAGGGTTTCATCTGATTTGCAGCGTCAGACTTCAGGGTTTCTTCAGGGTTTCATCTGATTTGCAGCGTCAGACTTCAGGGTTTCATCTGATTTGCAGCGTCAGACTTCAGGGTTTCTTCAGGGTTTCATCTGATTTGCAGCGTCAGACTTCAGGGTTTCATCTGATTTTCTACAGCGTTTTCGTGAAATTTTGAACCTAATTTGCTATGCTTGTTTGCTATCACCTCACGCTCTCTTCAGACTTTCTGCTAGTTGCGTTTATAAAATCATTCACAAAGCTTTTTACAAGTCAGCCTGACAATTAATTCACAAACTCAGAAATAAAAGCTTTTCCGGTACTTTTCATGCTTAGGCAAAGGTTACGCTAGTGAGGCCGTAGGGCTTAGAAAAGAGATCTTATAACTTTGAAACGACACATTATCAAAGTGAATACATCTTTTTTCAGTTTTCCGCATCTTGTCAAATGTTAAAGACGTAGAACACACCTAGGTTGCCAGCAGAGCCCTCATTGAAAAATTCTTCCTTTTGAGTAACTTATAATGTTATTAATTATTATATTAACGCCTATTGTATTGTTCGATTTTTCGCGTTTTCTCAATACTGTGCTTGGTTGGCTGTGGAGTGTCGGTGGTATGTTCGTGCAGTGAGCTTAACGGAGGTGTGTCTGTAGTCTTTCTGGATGCATTGGATATGAGCGAGGAACGTCCATCTGCCAGCGTGGGCACCTTGAGAGCTCGTTTCGAACAAGAGGGCGTCGGAGGACTCGGGAGAGCCTTCGAGAGAGGTTTGCTTCTCGAAAGCTTTTTTTAAAAAAAAACAACGTATAACACTGTTATTTTTGTGCGAAAAAAGCAGACTATGTATATTCTGCCTGTTGTTTCAATTGAGGGCTTTAGAGTGACATACATGACAGACTAATCTTGTTGTTTTGTAATTCTTCCCTAAAAGAGTAATTAAATTTTTAGCCGTACCGTTTCTTTGCCCTGACAATCTTATTCGCGTATTGTTCGCTCAACCTAAGCTTAAGCGGACATTAAATAAAAATAAGCTAATCGTCATGCCAATTATTATATTTTTAAAAACATATTTCTGCCACTTATTATATTTTTAAAAACATATTTCTGCCAATTATTATATTTTTAAAAACATATTTCTATTAAACCTCTAGTTTATTCAAGAGCCTTCTATTGAGAAATAAGTTAAGTATTTCTGCTGAAGTTCTGTTCGTAACCGTGCTGTCTAAACGTAGCGAACTGTTATACGTTTTGAATAGCTCATTAAAAACCATACGTAATTACCACGTTGCATAGCTCACCAGGATGTGTTGAAAATTTCTTTTTGGGCGGGTGACCGGGCGACCCTGGCGACCGAAAAAGGGGAGGGAGTAATCAAAGGGGGAGGGAGTAATCAAAGGGGGAGGGAGTAATCAAAAGGGGGAGGGAGTAATCAAAGGGGGAGGGAGTAATCAAAGGGGGAGGGAGTAATCAAAGGGGGAGGGAGTAATCAAAGGGGGAGGGAGTAATCGAGGAAAATTTGTGTTTTTTTTCCGGAGTCGTTTGATCTTTTTTTTCGCATAGCACAGGCCAAAATTCAATATTCGACATTTTTCACTTACGAACTTTAACTTTTTTCATAAATTCTCATTTTCTGTTATATTTTTTCACCATGAAAAAGTTTTCTGAGTGACCGGGTGGACGACCGGAATTAATTTAACTCGTTTGGTGAGCTGTGGCCTGGTGGTAAAAAAATTTTCTCCAGTTTTCCGAATATCATAGATTTCTTCTTTTGTTTTCTTAGATTCTTTTCCAAAGTAAGAAATGAGAAAAATGCAGTTGGCAGCGCAGCATTATTGGGGGAAATTTCTTTTTTTATAGAATTTTAATCTATTATTTCTTTAACTTGAATGTAATTATAAAAGGACTGCTGAATTCTTAATCGAACACTAAAAATACAAGGGCACATAAGAAATTATTTTTGCATCGTAAGAAAATATATCTGATAAAAGCTTATTTTAGCCTTCACGCTCAAAAATCGGTTTGTTATTTTTTTTTTTTAAAGAAAGAAGGGGGGGTTTCAGCAACAATAAAATAATGAAGGGGGGTTTCAACAAAAAAAAGAAGGGGGGTTTCAACAAAAAAAAAGAAAGAAGGGGGTGGGGGTTCCAAAAAAAACTTTTTTTTTCTCCGTTCAACCCAATCATACCCGTCCCACCTACAAACTTTCCAGTAATCATTTTTTTAGGCCGGTAATTTTTATATCCAATTCATATATCTTCTGCTAGGTAAATCAATTATATTTTTCATCAGTAAAATAATTTTTGAGTTATCGGGCGGGCGACCGAGAGAAATTCCACAATTTTGGTGAGCTATGCCACGTTGAATACTTCCAAACTTTAGATAAATAAAAAAAGGAAAGTGTATATAGTGTATATAGTTGGTTTCTCGCTTTATATCCTCGTGACCTATTCATTATACTGATCGTACATTATGCTCATCATCGTTCAACCCTCAGAATTGAGTAAATGAGTTTGAATGAATTTCACATAATCGAAGCATCCAGAAAATGGTATCTTTCAAATAATTTGTATGAAAAAAACTTGTTCACAGCTCTTCTCCAGTCTTCTTCGACTTCTTTCGCAAAAACTGATTTTCCTACAACAAGTGCTTCACAAGTTAGTTTATTTAATTTCAAATTTCCGGATTGGGTTTATTTTTTTGGGGGAAAGAGGCTCTATTAGACTTTGAGAACAAGATTAGTTTTGAATCAAGAATAAAAGGTTGACTAGTGTTTAGAAAGAGCTGATAAAGCTGTTTTTTTTTAAATTCCTTATGCCGGAAAGTTTCAAATTATTCCACAATAGATCGCGTGAGACTCTAGACTGAGATTTTAGTAGCTTTTCCGAGACTATTCGGCTTACTTTCTCAAACCTGTACAGTATTGTTAACTTAGTAAAAATATATTTGTGAAGAACAAAAACATTCGTCGGATCCTGTGCAGGGGTTGAATAGTCATGTCAGACCTTCTGTTGGCGGGCCTCTGTTTTTCTAAAGCATAAAGGGGGACCCTTATGTTGAACAAAAAAATTTTTTTGCGGGTTTTTGTTTGAAGAATCGTAAGAGAGGACCCTTATGTTAAATAAATTTTTTCTGCCTTCGGCGGGCGTCTGTACCTTTTTTTTGCCCACTAAAAACCCCTGATCCTGTGACAGTTGTTCAAGGCTCCCTAGTCTGGGCGTAGCTAGACTATTGTGCGAAGGGTCCCAAGTTCTACTCCCACCCCGGATAGTTCCTGCTCAAAACAGGGAAGCTAAGAAATGTTGGTAATTCTCTTGCACGAATCTGACTCTCCATACTGCTGCTAAACACACTATCAGTGACCCAGCGGGCAGTGACTGGTTCTACTAGTATAGGTCTGTCCCGCATCTTCAAGAAGCGCGTTTCCTACCGCGAGGCAGGAACAGGTGCGAGGAAAATGAGTTGAATCGTTCAGACCGCTCATAATGTTCGAATTCCTCCGACTCGTCCTGCGCCGCCAGCTCCTAAGTCTAGATTGTGCCAGGAATCTTTGAAGAAAAAGGATTGGGATACTTCCCGGCCTGTCCGATGCAGCCCCGCAGTCTCTCCTAGACGCAGCCCCGCAGTCTCTCCTATACCGCCTCCCACCAGTCGGAAGCCAACTGTTAGTCTTTTTCTTCTATTTAATAAAATCTTTATCATTTTCACGATTCTAGTTCATAGGTCACTAGAACTCGTTTAAAAAAAATAATCAAAAACGACCGCTCATCCAAAGGGGGACTTAGAATGACGAGAAGCAAGCGAATGGTCGAGGGCAGAGAAAGGAAAGATTCCTTATTTTAGGCCTCTGCTCGGGCAAACGATGGTTTATTAAAATCTTTTTTCTCGAATTCTGGTGGGTTATAATCTAGTTGAAATGAAGAAGGTTCTTAGCATAGCTAACCATAGCTCATTTTCACTTGAAAAGCAACTGCGCTGTGAGCGAGAAAGGGTCTATTATGATAAAAGTGAGTTTGAGGGTAGTGGTAGAAGAAGGAAGTCGAAAGTTCGAAAAAAGTGCCTTTTATTATATCAGACGCGTCCGCTTGTGAAGCGGAGAGATTTTGAGTTTTCGGCAGCGCAGGTGACCTCTAATGAATGGTTCTTTTTATGGTTCAATAGTTTCCTGGATATTTCAGTAGTAAAACGTTCAAATTTGGTAAAGGAGATATAGAAAATTCAAATACTCGAAATGAATGAAATACCGACCCTCTCCTTCACTCGAAATGAAATACCGACCCTCTCCCTCACTCGAAATGAATGAAATACCGACCCTCTCCCTCACTCGAAATGAATGAAATACCGACCCTCTCCCTCACTCGAAATGAATGAAATACCGACCCTCTCCCTCACTCGAAATGAATGAAATACCGACCCTCTCCCTCACTCGAAATGAATGAAATACCGACCCTCTCCCTCACTCGAAATGAATGAAATACCGACCCTCTCCCTCACTCGAAATGAATGAAATACCGACCCTCTCCCTCACTCGAAATGAATGAAATACCGACCCTCTCCCTCACTCGAAATGAATGAAATACCGACCCTCTCCCTCACTCGAAATGAATGAAATACCGACCCTCTCCCTCACTCGAAATGAATGAAATACCGACCCTCTCCCTCACTCGAAATGAATGAAATACCGACCCTCTCCCTCACTCGAAATGAATGAAATACCGACCCTCTCCCTCACTCGAAATGAATGAAATACCGACCCTCTCCCTCACTCGAAATGAATGAAATACCGACCCTCTCCCTCACTCGAAATAAATGAAATACCGACCCTCTCCCTCACTCGAAATGAATGAAATACCGACCCTCTCCCTCACTCGAAATAAATGAAATACCGACCCTCTCCTTCACTCGAAATGAAATACCGACCCTCTCCCTCACTCGAAATGAATGAAATACCGACCCTCTCCCTCACTCGAAATGAATGAAATACCGACCCTCTCCCTCACTCGAAATGAATGAAATACCGACCCTCTCCCTCACTCGAAATAAATGAAATACCGACCCTCTCCTTCACTCGAAATGAAATACCGACCCTCTCCCTCACTCGAAATGAATGAAATACCGACCCTCTCCCTCACTCGAAATGAATGAAATACCGACCCTCTCCCTCACTCGAAATGAATGAAATACCGACCCTCTCCCTCACTCGAAATGAATGAAATACCGACCCTCTCCCTCACTCGAAATAAATGAAATACCGACCCTCTCCCTCACTCGAAATGAATGAAATACCGACCCTCTCCCTCACTCGAAATGAATGAAATACCGACCCTCTCCCTCACTCGAAATGAATGAAATACCGACCCTCTCCCTCACTCGAAATGAATGAAATACCGACCCTCTCCCTCACTCGAAATAAATGAAATACCGACCCTCTCCCTCACTCGAAATGAATGAAATACCGACCCTCTCCCTCACTCGAAATGAATGAAATACCGACCCTCTCCCTCACTCGAAATGAATGAAATACCGACCCTCTCCCTCACTCGAAATGAATGAAATACCGACCCTCTCCCTCACTCGAAATAAATGAAATACCGACCCTCTCCTTCACTCGAAATGAAATACCGACCCTCTCCCTCACTCGAAATGAATGAAATACCGACCCTCTCCCTCACTCGAAATGAATGAAATACCGACCCTCTCCCTCACTCGAAATGAATGAAATACCGACCCTCTCCCTCACTCGAAATGAATGTGTCACAGTTTTCTTAGCTGAAATTGAAAGAAAACATCTTCGTTCCTCCAAATAAATATAAATGTTTCAGCCAAAGCCAAAACTCAGCCTCAAGCAGTTTCGCTAAGTTAAAAGTGAAACTTGAACCTACTTTAGCGAACGACCTCTTGAAAAAAAAGAAATATTCTACATATGACTGAAAAATAAGATATCAATTTGATTTTCAAAGATTCATAAACAAACGAAGGTATTTGATTTCTGTTTGAATTCACGAAGGAGTCAATATAGTTTAAGTTTCGTTTCATTCATTTCCAACTAGTAAAGGCATTTCACTTAGACTTATCGACTACTATTCCTTTTTCTGTTGCAGTTTGAGCTTAATGAGACCGATTCTCGAACGACTCTCAATGTTTCTCCGCCCACCGATCATGATAGGCTTTCGGCAGCATCAATCGATAGTATGTTGAACGCAATCGTTGTTCATTCGTTCTTTCCGTTAAATTTTCAGTTTAAAGAATATTTTTTTCGATTTGACCTGAATTCGTAATCATGTAGTTTAAGCAATTTACCATTTCCTGGGATTAGATGTCTAACCATTTTTCGACCTTCTAAATATTTTTGTATGTCTTTTTTGAAGAAAAAAAAAGAAAGTTCTTTTCAAACAGAAATTTCCTAGGTGGTTTTTTCGCTAAGGTTTGGATCTAATTTCACTAGGATGAGGTATGAATCCGTATCTAGCCCATACAAACCTTTCATAGTTCTAGCCCTTTTTTTAGGTTCCACGCAGTCACCCAGAGAGTCCTCTTCTGCCTTGAACAAACTTCCGAGTCGCCGTCCACCAATCGCACCCAAGCCAAAGTTCCTGCCTGATTATGTCAGTCTGTTTTAAATTTTTGTGTTTAGATATCAATCAATTTGTTCCTGTTGTTGTTGCCGGATGTAGCCGACTTCGAAGAACGTCTGTGTACTTCGTTTCTTGTTCTTCTTTTTTTTTTCTTATATCTTCAAGAACGCTGCGACATCCAGGGGCTTGGTCCAGAGGTCGATTGGAGACAGCGCGGTCGGGTGGCATGGGCAGTTGAAGAGATGCGCAACGTCGTGAGGTCCGGAAGAGCAATCGGGACACACGTCGGGGATGGATTCGTCAATGCGGTGGAGGTAGTTGTTGATGAATCTGCTGAATCCCGAGCGGAGCTGGCTGAGCGTGCATCTAGTCTTGCGGGGTAACTCCTTCTCTTCTTCCTGGATAAGGGGCGGAGGTCTGCCTCCCAGGATGACGGCACCCTTCAACGATTGGAGTTCGTTCGAGACCATCATCGAGTGTACGGTGTTTGCGACTGATTTCCCATTGTTCGGATCCTTTGACATCTGTTTCGCGGCTTCGACAGTCTTCTTGCAGCTCAACACGAGGTTGTACTTCATTGCGCGAGGGGGCGCCGGGCAGTCGAGGAGGCCGTGGTGGATGTGTTCTGGGTCCAACGATCTCGCGAGGTACTGCGCGGCGAGCATGTTCAGATGGGATTTGGTGCGCATGACCTTTGATTCGCGATGAATATGGTCAGTGTCGGCCATTTGATGATTCCCTGTCACGACGCGGAGTCCGGAGTTCTGAGAACGTTGGATTTTGGCGTGAGCGGAGTCCGAGAGGAAGGTGGACCAGGCGGGTGCGGCGTAGTTGCAGATCGCTTGCGAGATGGCTTTGAACGTGAGGCGGAGGGTTTCTTTTTGGTTGCCCCAGGTGCTTCCGGCTAAGGCTTTCAGTACGTTATTGCGCTGCGACATCCGTCTCGCGATGTCTTTGGCATGATGGCTGAATGTGAACATCGAGTCGTACGTGACGCCGAGTAGCTTGGCCTGGTTGACGGTGGGGACGGGTGATCCGCAGATTGATATGTCCAGAGTAGACTTGAATTCACGACTGAACGGGGTGAAAAGCATGAGCTGGCTCTTGGTCGGGGAAATGATGAGTGACCGTTCTTTGAGGAAGGTTTCAATTTTCGTGATGGCCCTGCGTAGATTTTCGGAGGCGACGTTGATGTCGGGATCTGACGCCCAGATCGTGATGTCATCAGCATACGAGATGACGTTCGTGTGGGCATCGTCTGTGGGAAGATCGCGGAGGTAAAGGTTGAAAAGCGTGGGCTTGAGGGCGCTGCCTTGTGGGACTCCGTTTCTGAAGAGTCTGGAACTTGATACCGAGTCGCGGAAGCTTGTGCGTCCTGTTCTTCCTCTAAGGTAAGAGGCGAGCCATTTTTTAAGGTAGTTCGGCGCGGTTGTTGTCTCAATGAGGTCGATGAGCTTGACGATGTCGATACTTTCGAATGCCTTGGACATATCAATTGCCATGAGGACCGTTCGACTAGCGGGACGTTTCTGGTTAAAGCCGTCTGCGATGCTCTTCGAGAGAGTTACGAGGGCCGAGGTTGTAGAGCGTCTTGCCGTGAAGCCATGTTGGTGGTCTGCCGGGGGAATGTGCCTCTGTAGGGAGCCGAGTAATAGCCGTTCAATCACTTTGGCGACGGGCGAGAGTAGAGATATCGGACGGTAGCTGGAGCCTTCGGATGCTGGTTTGCCTGCTTTCAGGAGGGGTAGTATGATCGACGATTTCCATATCATGGGGATCCTGCCTGTGCGTAGGGAGCTGTTGACCAGGGAGGTCAGGGCGCTGATTCCTTTCGGACCTAAATGATGGAGAATTATAGGAGCGATGCCATCTGGACCAAGCGCGGTGGACTTCTTCGTGGATCTGATGGCGGCTGCTACGTCTGTGGTAGTGAAGTCCTCGAAGTCATCTGCGGACAGGCGGTGTATTTTCCTCATAGTCTTCCTGTTTTCCTTTGAAGTTATATACTGGACTGGACAAGTGTAGGCTTTGTTGAAGCGGTTCGCGATATCGGAGGTTGTCGTGATCGTCTCATTTCTGAAGGATATGGCGCAGTTCGGCGGTGGTCTTCCTTTGTTGTTGAGGATTTTGATGGTCTTCCAGAGCTTGTTGACATCTTTCTTTGGATCGAAGGACTCCATCAGTGCGCGCCAGATATCCCGTTTGTTTTTGTCGGTAGCTCTCCTTATATTCGTGTTGAGATCGTTCAAAAGGTCGCTTGTCGGATTCGATTCTCTGAGTGTGTCGCGATGATGCATCCATTCTCGTATCTCTGTCGTTAGGGCGACTTCTCTCTTCTTGATCCGGCCGCGTGGGATTGTTTTTGCTGCAGCTGATACAAGTATTCTTCGGAAGAGAGGTTCTGCTTGAACGGCTGGTAGGTTGGGAAGAGGATTTTTGGACAGGCTTTCTTCGACGTGTTGCTGGAACGCTTCCCAGTCCGCTTTCCGGTAATTTGTGAAGGTTGCGTCTCTGTGAGTGTGGTTGAAATTGCTGCCTTCTAGTTCGATGATTATCGGAAGATGATCGGAGCTGCCTTCGGTGATAGTTTTCCATGACGCTTTTTGAAGGAGATCCTGAGAGCAGATGGAAATGTCTGGCGAGGAAGGGCGACCGTTTGAGGGAACTCGTGTGGGCATGTCGCGGTTGAGAGTGGCGTGTTCCGAGTCGTCAATAGCACTGGAGATGACGTTTCCTCTGTTGTCTGTCGAGTGAGAGTACCAGCTGGAGTCGTGGGCGTTAAGGTCGCCTAGTATGATGGAATTCTCGCGGTTGCGTAGAAGGGGGGATAGATCCGGTTGGTAGCCTGTGTTGCAGGAGGTCATCGGAGGAATGTAGACATTAGTGATGTCCAGAGAGAGGCCGTTGTTGTCCGAGATGCGAACAGTCAGTGATTCCAGGTGAGGATCTGTGGTAGACGGGACGACGGAGTAGATTAAAGAATGGGTGATGCCTGTGAGTAGGCCGCCACCTGTGTCGGTTCCGCGGTCTTTTCTAGCAATGGAGTATCCGGGGAATGAAGGAGTTTTAGCGCGATCCGTCAGCTTCGTTTCTTGTATTAGGAATATGTCGATCTTCAGGCGAGTTAGGAGGTCGAGGATCTCTGTTGTCTTGCCATTTATCCCATTACAATTGTATTGTAGCAGTCTCAGGTTCTTGTTGCCTTTGCGTCTGTTTCGAGCGATTGGAGCGAGAGCTGCGTCTGCAGATGGCGAGGGTGTGTCTTGGCGGGTCTGACATGGAGGGCATCGGTAGGTTGCAGGGACGTAGTCCTTGAGCGATGGAATACCGCTGCACTTCGCTTTGATGTGTGTCCATTCGGAGCAGAGAGAGCACTGGATGCAGTTCGTGTTCGCTGTCTTTCGGCAAGTAGAGCAGAGCCAGGTGGTGGGAGGTCCTGGGTTGCGTTCGATGTCTCCGGCTTGTAGAAGTAGAGATTGAGACAGACTGGCCGGGTCAGTCTGCCTCACATTGCAAAAAACGGAAGAATTGTGTGCTCCGGAGGGAGCGTGTCTTCGTGTCTTCGGAGCTGGTCTGCTTCCGGAGAAGATTGGTGATGTCCTTTGCAGTCCTGAGACTGACGTGCTGCACCGCGAGTAGGCGGACATCGTTGTAGCACATCAATTTGTTCCTGTTTCTATTTTCTTCTTTTCCAAAAAGGAATTACAAACATAATCAAAGCTGTTTGCGTGCAATTCTCATTGACTTTTGCCGAAGTTTTGAGTGACTCTTTTAATTTGCGCCGATTTAATCCCCAGGTTCAGTATTAAGCCGATCATCTTGTGTTCCTGCAACCGGACACAACTGGCGCCGTTTCCTTTTTTACCAAAATTGTAATATACTGGGTAAAGGGCCTTTTATGATGCCCTCAATCAGTTCATGAACCACTCTTGAACCAGGCGTTAAATGAGACCGGTCTGAGGCTTGTTTGTACACGACTAGTGAGTTGAAAAAGGGACGAGGGAAGCCAAAAAGAGTCGAAAGAGAAGTAGAGGAAAAGTAAAATAGAACGGAAGGAGAAAAGAATGTAGATCATTTTCGGCCGTTACAGAATTACACCGTGGGCACCGTGGGCACTGTACACCGTACAAATGTACACCGTACACTGCGGCCGTTACAGAATTACACCGTGCAAAAAAAAAAAGCGTCTGCTAAGTCGATGTTTTTTCTCTCTGAACTGGTAAAAGAACCCTTCTGGACCTTTCGCGTCGTACGGCCTCGTTAGCTAAGCCGTACGGCCTCGTTAGCTAAGCCGTACGGCCTCGTTAGCTAAGCCGTACGGTCTCGTTAGCTAAGCCGTACGGCCTCTTTATCGTAAACTTTTACTAAGCCTAAGCGTTTTTTAATGTAAAAATAACTTTTTTGATGTAAAATTAATGTTTAAAAAAAATAGCAACGCGTTTGTCCGGTGAACGGAAAAAGTGCCCAAAAAGTGCCCAAAAAATTTAAGTGTGCACGGTGTAATTCTGTAACGGCCGCAGTGTACGGTGTACATTTGTACGGTGTACAGTGCCCACGGTGTAGTTCTGTAACAGCCTCATTTTCGGCGCGAACATGTATGCGCCAACATAGCTGGTCCGGTAACCATTTAACCCCTGTCTTGAACCCGTGACTTAGATGAACTTGATTGAAGGATTTATAAGCAGGGGTTAAATGGATACCGTACCAGCTATGTTGGCGCATACATGTTCGCGCCGAGAATGATCTACATTCTCTTCTCCTTCCATTCTGTTTCACTTTTTCTCTACTTCTTTTTTCACTCTTTTTGCCTTTCCTCATTCCTTTTTTCACTCGCTCGGCGCGTACAAACATGGCTTAGACGGGCCTTATTTAACGCCTGTTTATAAGATGTTTCTAGGCTATAGAATATTTTCACGGTCAGCCTGTAGGCGTTGATATCTCGAGGTTTTGCTCATATCTCGTCA
The DNA here is from genome assembly GCA_964056735.1 of Allodiplogaster pararmata. Lineage (NCBI taxonomy): Eukaryota > Metazoa > Nematoda > Chromadorea > Rhabditida > Diplogasteridae > Allodiplogaster > Allodiplogaster pararmata. Next base: position 31,456,205 of record OZ057405.1, read on the forward strand.
GACCTCAAGATACACTCCATTTCTTGGATATATTAACTTCATAGCTGTATTATGAAATGATATATGTGATTCATGAGTGCTACCTCGAGGAAGGGGAGGATCTTCTTGTTTCTTCATTTCTCAAGTTCTTCTGCTGTTTCCAGTCATGTCCACTTCTTTTTTTTAATCGCCTAACTCGTCCTATCACAGTCATTTTCTTCTCTTTTCATCTCTTTCTTTGCGATCTTTACCGCGTTTATCACGCTCTGTTTCTTTTTATTTTTCGCCTCATTTCTCTCTCCCCAATTCTATGTATTTATCGCTTGTCTCTGTTTCTCTCTCTCATCTTCTCTATATTCTTTCTCTCTCTTTCCGTCTCTCTCTCTCTCTCTCCCCTCATGTACTTGTCTGCCTATCGATTCAACATACTGCGAAATTACAGAAGGTATTTTGAACAACTCGATTCTTTTTTAGTTTTACAGTGAGTTGTTGTCTGTTGAAAGTTACATATGATGAGATTGTGTGAGAGAAGATCTTTTTCGTGGTTTGCATGTAATATTTAGGACAAGGAGAAAATTTTCTAGGGAAGGATAAAAAAATTTTTGTTGGTAATCTTATAGTAGTAATAAATAATTTCGAATTTAGAATGAGAGACTGATCAGGATACCAGTGGATACGTAAATACCAAATGGGAAGAGGCAGAAAGGGATGGGTACTCTTCACTAGCACTTTTGTTCTTTGAGCCATAGAGTTCAGAATAATGACTAGCTCTCCCTTCTCCTCTCTCCACCTCATAGGTCACCTAAATTTGTCAAAAAAATTTCGCGGGTTGTGGGCCGGACGGGGTTTTGTGTAAAAATTCGATTTCTCATTGTATTTTCTTAGACTTGAATTCGAGTAATGAAAAAAAAATTGAAGTTCACAGCGGAGTTTTATCGGAAGTGATTTCTCAATTGAGTTTTTGACCGTAACTTCTTTAACTTAATGAATTGGTGAATGGACTGCTATATACTTGATAAAACATGAGGAAATAAATCCGTATCGGATAAAAACTTATGAACGTAAGAAAAAATTTCCTTCCTGGGCGGGGGGCCGGGAGGTTTTTTGTACCCCTTGGTAACCTATGCTCCACCTTCAGCTCGCTTCTTATTATTTCGGACTCCCCCACTCGAAGAGCTTTCGTTCTTTTTTTTTAGTTTTCAACAGTTACACTAGACCTTTGGTGAATTATGGTACTCTTATCATCAACCAGAAATGATCTCCTCGATTCAAAGGTCTGCGATCCAAAGGTCGCTTGAATTGATAGATCACATTATTTTTGTGCCGCTTGGTTGTTTGCAGGGGTTAAATAGTGACCGGATCGGTCCCGTCGGCGGATACATGTACACGCACTATTGACAAAAAAACTCCCTCTCTTTTCTTACCCTTTTCCTTCCTCCTCTCTTCTTTTTTTCCTCCAAACTTTGAGCGGTGGATACATGTAAACTCAAATTGGGCGGCTCCATTAAACCCCTGGTTGTTTGAAAGAATTTGGAGAACCAAAAAGGAAAGGAGCAAAGAATGAGTTTGTCGGTTGCCTTTACTTGAAAGTTTCATATTACGTTTTTTCTCATCAATTAAAAAATTCTGTAAAGTGCACTGACATTTTTGATAAAATAAAGTTCTATCGAGAGATGAATTAGTTCTCATTTACGTAGTGGCATCCCAAATAAAACCAGAGACTTTTCGAAGCCAGAAACAGGAGCATAACAATAGACTATAGGACTCTACCACTTCAACCCTTATTGGTAGTCCTTCGTTTGTTTTTTCATGAGAATTTAGCCGTGTTTATGTGATGTTTCATGTGCTCCTATTGTATTCAACAGTTGACAGTCAGACATTCAATGATCGTATGATGCTGATTCATTGGTCATGACGTTGACCTCCTGACAAAAAAGCCTAATCTTTATGACGGAGACCGCATCTGAGAAGCTAGAAAAGGCCCGCCTCATAGGTCCAAAACCATACTATTGTACTATCCAGTTAAGTATTGTATCCTGTCAATCGCAGAGACTACGGTATATGTACATATGTCTACGGTAGAGGATTTTTATCGCTTTCGGAGTGATCATCGACTATTCAGCTATGTATCCTTGGTAAGAACACGACTTACATAGTTAAAAATCAGTTGTTAATTTTGACAGCAAGAATTTGGGAAAAAATCTAAAAATGTTGGGGGAAATATTTAGCTTTTCCTACGGCGTTCTTCCTATCCCGCGCGTTCGCTGTCTATGTACTGAATCTTCGTTTCACCATTTGTTTTTTTACTTTACTTACTTTTTTTCCGGATTTTAAGAATTTTTTTCTTTCTCTAATCTTCTACTCTTCAGAAACCGCGTTTCGTAGAGGTGCCATCGGAGAGATTCATGGGGTCAAGCGATGAAATGGCGGAGACAAATGCAGAAGCTTCTACTTTATCGCCAAGCGCAGATGCCAATGTACAAGTAACTTTTGATCTGCATCTTTCATCGGTCGCACAATCGAAGAGTGCGCTATATCTGTGCTTTTTCACAGAAGCGTCATTTTTTATTTTTGATAGACCGCCTTCTCTACAACTCTGTGAATTCAAATGAAAATTTTGACAATTTGTTTGACATTTTAAGAAACCAAGTTACATTCAAAGTGACTATCTTGACACTACGAGTCACATTCCAAGTGTGACTCCGTGTAATTGCAGCCTCGGCTGCAGAAAACGGACTCGATTCGTTCGCGAGTCATCCAACTGCAGTCTTTACTCATGCAGGGAATAGCAGAAAAGACAAACTTACCCCTTCCGATTCATAGGTTAATGTTTATACATAATATAATACTATCCGAAAGTATAACCGTCTCACATCGAAATTTGGAATCCTAACTTAAATATCACTATTTTGAAAGATGATAATTCTTCAAATGCTCATTTACACAGTTTGAAGCAGGGTGTTTCTCTCACCAGCACTGCGGGTGGAAAAAAATCTATGTGCTCTTCGAAAAGTCCGAAAACATTCAAATCTCGAAAGAAGAAATTTTTGATTTTTACCTAGGAAAATTCCAAATCTTTGAAGAAAACAATTCCAAATTCTTTTAAATTCTGGAAATATATGCGCTCGAGAAAAATTATGCGGTGTGTTAAGAAACGCGATGATGCCTAGCGACAATTTCATTGTTTTTCTCCTAATCTTGAACGATTCAAAGTTGGATAAAGGATGAGTTGATTAGCTATTCAGTTTAGCAACACTCTTCATTCGTATAGAACTATTAGTGTTCACGACTCTCAGTATGCTTATTTAGCAGAAAGATCTCCATGGGCAGCACGATATCAGCGGAAGAAGAGCTCTCAGAGGACGATGTTGGTTATTCATTGGGTCATCCAATCTGAAAAACTTTATTTTCATTCATAAAGCACTATCGTAGGGATTAGAAAAGTGTTCTCGATAGTGAAGTGATGGTGTGCTTGCTTCTGAGAAAAGAAACACCTGGCGTTATTTCCGTCGCTTAGACTAGCTTTTGTCCTACAACAGATGCGTCATGACTCGCTAATAATCTTCCGTTTAAAGTGAATGAGTGCAATGAAGTTCTTGGAACATGAAAAGGCTAACTCCCAACAGAGCGTAGCAGACAGGTCCAATAATTTCAATACCAACTAGCGTGTTTTTCTAACCCGCACTGTGGGTCAAACCTATGCGCATATCTATGCGTAACTCAAAAAGGCTAGCGAAATGAATGCTCTGTTCGTTTGCGTTCTCTATGCTTCATCACATGCGCTCGTTCTCTCTTCAAAGTCTGCGATTTCTTCACGATAGCTTTTTTGATCTACACCCTTGTTTTTCGGGAGGTGAGAAACAGCCTGATACCAACTTGCTATGGATGGTTTTTAACAGCTTCTTCGCGAAAAAAAGTCATCAGATGTTATTGTATCGGGGAATTTTCGAAGTAATTCATTTCTTCATCCAACTACTTAGTTCCATTGTAAACCACTGCCTCACTGCCAAAAGCCTCTGGTGCTTTACACCAAAAGACAATCCATGTCTCCAGAGCTCATTTTTCCTTTTCTCATCTTCCCGATCCATTCTGTACATGGAATACACAATACAATACTCAGTCAACAAAAATTTTAGCATCTGTTGTTATTAAGATGGCTCTCAGCACGGAAGGAGAAGAGGAAGAATCGGAAGTTCCCGAGACGAAGAGGGAGGATACGCGTATTTTCAGGCGCAAAAACACGTGAGCTTAGTTTATTCTTCTTTTTTGTTCTCAGTTACTAATGGAAAGTATTATATAGTAAAACATGTGATATGGTTTTTGCTAGTTTGCACATTTGACATTTGCATACAAGCACGGGATGAACACATAAAATGCATGATAATAGTTTTGATTACAGGATTTCCGTCATCTCATCATCAGAAGCAGAATCAGCTGAGATGCATGAGAACATCATGAAGGAACTGAAAAGGAAAGACATTCTCAGGTGAAAAAGGATTTTGTTAAGCATGGAAAAGTTGAGAGAAAACCGGAAGAGAATAGAAGAAAAGAGGAGAAGTGACCAGGGGTTAAATGGAGCCGCCCAAATTGGGTTTACATGTAACCGCCGCTCAAAGTTTGGAGGGAAAAAAGAGGGGATGAAGGAAAAGGGTAAGAAAAGAAAGAGAGTTTTTTGTGAATAATGTGTGTACATGTATCCGCCGACGGGACCGATCCGGTCACTATTTAACCCCTGGAAGTGACTAGCTCTATAATGTATAAATAATTCAACGCATGAATAGAGAATAAGATGCCTGCTGGTTGAGAAAAACTCTGGAGAGACGAAAGAAGAGAAAGCAAGATTTATAGAAAAGCGATGAGAGCGAGAAAAAAATCATGTGTCTCATGTGTGAATTTGAAGGGAAAGTCGCTCCATGAAAGGCAGTTCTTCGAATGGGACCATGGCCGATGACATACCATCAGATGTGGGTAAATTGAGAGCTGCTGATGCATCACAGGTACACAACTCAAGCGCTGTTTTTATCTAGCTCAAGAAGAGAAGGTGCTGTTATTATTTTTAAAAAAATAGAGTTCGTCTGAAGTCTCGGTAAGCAAGAGCTGTTGCACATACATAATCGCAGAGATAGAGAGAGAGAGAGAGAGAGAGAGAGAGAGAGAGAGAGAGAGAGAGAGAGAGAGAGGAAGAAAGAGAGGTAAGAAGAGAGATTGGAGTGGTTAGATCGTAGCCCTGAACATATGCATACTTCGACCAACAGAATCTTTTACCACGACTAAAGCACTGTACCACGGTGTAACTCGAACCCGCGATGTGGCTCAAATCTATACGCAATTCTATGCGTGAATCCAAAAAGCTTGTGCTAGAAATGCTCTGTTCATTTGGATCCTCTCTTTTGAGATCACATGCTCTAGGGTTCTCTCAATGACTCGCCATTCCCTCATGACTAGTTACTTTGATATACTCGCTTTTTCGCGGGTAGTAAAAAAGCCTGGACTTCGCGCCAATTGCATTGTAATTCACACACTATATATAACCTAATGTTGGGAATACTTCAAGGTAGGGATGACAAAGAATGTTTGAAGAAGTCGAAACGTTCGGCACTTTCTCCGAATTCGACCATCTCCAGCTACTGCTCGGATCGAAGTTCTTACTCGACAACCTCATCTGGACTGGGTATGTTCTCACTTTGGGGTGAGTAGTAATTGCAACCATTGGCTTCATGAGCAAGTGTGAATGAGAGAACAAAATCATTCAGCCTCTCATCCCCTATGATAAGACTTTCGCCCGTATCAGTAATGTGTCATCGGCAGTGTAGTAATAATGTACTTGCTTACTGACGGCTGGATTCGGTCACGCCCATAGGTCAACAAAATATACCTGCAACTGTAGAAGTTTTTTTGTTTAAATGTTCGCTCTTAGAGGTAGGGGGAGTCTGGAAAAATGAGAAGCATGCTGTAGGCAGGGGTTAAATGGAGCCGCCCAATTTGGGTTTACATGTATCCGCCGCTCAAAGTTTGGAGGAAAAAAGAAAAGGGGATGAAGGAAAAGGGTAAGAAGAGAGAGGGAGTTTTCTTGTTAATAGTGTGTGTACATGTATCCGTCGACGGGAGCGATCTTTTTTAGTGTGTGTACATGTATCCGTCGACGGGAGCGATCTTTTTTAGTGTGTGTACATGTATCCGTCGACGGGAGCGATCTTTTTTTTAAACCCCTGGCTGTAGGCAAAAAGTATAGAAAGGAGATTTTCTCTTTATTGTAAACTCTCCCGCTCAAAGGATGGTTGCACAAAAAAGGTCTTAATAGTTCTGGTGACCTATGGTCCCACCCTTGGGTTAGAATTTGTCTGTGCGCAAAATCAATCATAAGAGATGCGATCATGTAGAAATCTTTTTTATATCATAAAGTAAATTTCAAAAGTTGACATGGTCTTACTGTAAGTATTAGTGTCGAATTAGTGATGGAGTTGTCAGTATCAATATATGAAACTACGATATCTTAATCCCACAACATTATTTATGTGTTAATACAAAAAAAATTTTTGATGATGGAATTTTAATTGAAGGCTCGGAAGTACTTACCGATTTGCAGCCTATTTACAACACGGGAAATGAAGAAGAGGTCAGTTTATGAGTCCTATAAATTTTTCCACATTTCTCATAACTTTCCATCAATACAAGGTACGCTCTCTACACCCATACAGGAGTTCTCAAGTTTTTCTCTACTTGTCACTTGAGTTCACATTTGAACTACAGACTAGCGATATTTCTCTTGTGAGGGATCTACATAAAAATATCAAAAAGCTTCATCATCAACTTATCAGGGATCTACTAAAATCAACAACTAACCTCTTGAGTTTTGGGCTTAATTAAGCCCAGAAGGTTTTTAAACACAATTTAGAAAATTTTGAAATTTACTCGGGCGATCGACCTATTGAAAAATGGAGACACATTTTACATATGCTTTTCTGTTTTAGTACCGAATTAGAAGTTTTGTTAGTAATTAGATATAACAGCAGTAATCCTTTTTAAGGTCTCTGTGGAATAACCGCGGTCAGTGTGTTTCTAGTCCTACTAATGTACATATGTATATAGCAGTTCCACCTCATGAGTCAAAGCGGATGTTTTCAGGACAAAAGGCTGCGAAAGTTGCACCACGCTGCGCACGAGTTCTTAACAGTGCAGACGGCTTTCGTGAAGTATCTGGATAACACTATCAGAGTTAGTCAGTTCGGATCCGAAGTTTTGTACTCGTTTTTTTTGTTTTGGTTGCGATCGGTCTGTCTCGCAAAGGATACTTGAAGAATGATGTGATTCCACAAGGCGCTCTAAGCATCGTCTTCTAGTTTTATCTATATTTTCAAAGCTAGGGATTTTTTGGCTGTGAATCAGGGGTTAAATGGAGCCGCCCAATTTGGGTTTACATGTATCCGCCGCTCAAAGTTTGGAGGAAAAAAAGAAGATGAGATGAAGGAAAAGAGTAAGAAAAGAGAGGGACTTTTTTGTTAATAGTGCGTGTACATGTATCCGCCGACGGGACCGATCCGGTCACTATTTAACCCCTGCTGTGAATGAAATACATACTCAACCATTTGGCATCTACAGAATTCGAACTTCCCGATTATCAAAAAAGAATTAACTGTTTTGAGTGGGGTTCAAGATGTACTCGGAGAAACTGATAGATTATGGTTATCCGATAGTTTTTTTAGTTTTCCGGAAGTACTCGGTCAGTTACGGGAAGCCGATGGTCTAAGGAGTACCAGAAGTACGTGGTCGAGTATGTTACAGGGTGTTTCTTAGCACCCGCACAACTTTCGAGCGCATAGACTTTTAAATTTTCAGAGTTTCTTATTGAGTTTTTCCAATGATTTAGACATTAACTTCGAAAAATCCGGGAAAAAAATTTTAAAGCGCATATATTTCAATGTTTTTCGGGTTTTTTAGAAAGCGCATAGATTTTTTTTGGAGCTTCTTAACCGTTCAAAACTTTGTTCACTTAAGAACACACAGTTTTTTTTAAAGATCAACTTTTGTTGTATTTACTTCATCAATGTGAAGTATTCCGGGGGAGTGAGCGGCTAACACGGGGAAAGTTTGGTGGACTATGAAGTCGATGGTTCCCGGTGTTCTCAGAGTAACTGGTAACGTGAGGTAAACAGATGTTTTTAGGTGTACCCGGAATACCTGGTAGAGTACGGTAAGCAGACAGGGCGCATTCTCCTCTCGCAGTCAGTCCCTCCCTCGGGGTTGCATCTTTCGCCCCCCTCAGCGGCCGGTCAAGAAAGCGATGGGACTCATGTTGTTCATCAGGTGAATTTTATTCATTCTTTTAGTAATTCATTCATTGATAATTTATTCATTCTTTTAGTAATTCATTCATTGATAAATTCATTATCGAAATTTCATTGATCTTGTTTATTCATTTATTTCTTCAATTTCGAGTAATATATATTTTTCTTGACTCTATCAAATAGTTTATTTGTCGGTATCTTTATGCAGTGCATCAGATTCAAATGATCTTCAACATATCTTAATAACTCAAAATTGTTGCATTTTGTCAAGGGAGAGATGAGTTAATTTGGAAGTAAGTTAGATGAAAGTATTGGAATGAAAATTGCTTTTGTTGAAAATTAAATATCTTCAAATATGAGACTTTACTTTATTTTGATCTCAGATTCAAAAGCTGCTCACGGCGTACTTCGCTCTTCACAGCAATATTTTTCTAGTGGATATCTCTGAGAAAATTTCGCGATGGTTCGTTGGATTAATGTTACTAAGATTGTAAACGTTTACATCATTTTCATTGTTTTTTTCTCTCGTTGTTATTTTCCTATTGATAATGGTATCATTTTGTCCTTTTATTAAAAAAATTAAATTTTTTTTAAAATCTAACTTTTTTATCAGTGCGTTTTTACTTGAAAATGCATAATTCAATTAAAACACTATACATAGTTTCTTTTCCATACTTTCCTTTAAAAAAATGATCTACCTATCTAACGGAAAAAACCCAGGACGATTTGGTATCGTGCCTACCCGTCTTACAATAATTCCCGGGTTGAGCGCTTTAACCAACACCATTGAAAACATTATTTTAATTTGTTTCTGTCCTTGTAATTAGTTTCTTCTTTCCCTTGAGCGGTAAGTTATAAATTGATCTTTAAAAATTTCTTATTTCAAAAAATGGTTGATCTTTTTTCGAGAAAACATAATAGTTTTCAGGAATTCCCAAGAGCCAGATATGTCGACAGTGTTTATCAAATCAGCAGACTTCCTGAAGCAGTGCGTTCCATTTCTGAAGGAGAAGGTTAGTGAAAAAAGAAAGTTTTTTTTCGGTGGATATAAGGTTCTTGGGTCAATCTTTCTTTTCTCCATGTTGGCCTCAATACTTCTTCTTCTTCCTAGCGTTATTCCCGCTGAAGAGCGGGGTCCGCTGTGTAGATAGCACTTCGCCACATCATACGATTCGAGGCGTCTTCGGCTATCAGCCCGATAGCCGCCATGTCTTGTTCTATGGTGTCTCTCAATCTAAGCTTCGGTCTACCTCTTGGTCTTCTACCCTGGATTTCTATGTTCCAAGCAGACTTGGGAACGGAGTCAGGATTGGATCTCAGCATGTGTCCGTACCACCTAAGCCTGGACTCTCTGAGTTTTTCGGGTAATGGGGCAACCTCAAATGAGCTCTTATCGTTTCGTTGCGAATCATGTCTTTCCCGGTGACTCCGAGGCTCCATCTCAACATCTTCATTTCCATTACATGGAGCATCTGCTGGGTCTTTGCTGTTGAAGGAGTGCATTCGAGTCCATATAGAGCAACTGGTCGTACGACTGATTTATAGATCTTACTTTTCAGTCGATCAGACATGCGTCTGTCGCATAGGAAGGATACCAGTCGATTCCCTCCATTTGAGCCATGCTGCGTTGATTCTGGCACTGAAAGCGGCTGTTGGGTCCCCGTCTGTGGATATTTGAGAACCGAAATACTTGAAGTGCTCGACTTTCCGTAGCTCAGTGTTGTGTAATTTTATGGAGCTTGGGTCTTGAATTGTACTCGATGTTCCAGCTTCAAGATACTCAAGCATATGTTGACCTCAATACAGGGTGATCAATATATTTGATGAAACGGATTTTACCGAATATTTTCCTTCATTGCAAGCGAAATTCCACTTTCTTCTCAACAAATTTTATTATCTGTCATATCATAATATTCTATAACTTTCACTCGAAATGACCTTCTCTTTTGCGAATGAGAGGCTTCAGACAACGAGGGTAGGCAGACACCGCGGACCGCAAAACCTCCTGGGGAATTCGGTCCGACGCTCGCTCATGCAATATCTTGAGACCGGAAAACGAGCTATGGGTTTAGCGCAAGCTTCACTCTCCAGGATGGACCAGATGTAGTAGTCCATTGGATTCAAATCTGGACTAATAGCAAGCCATTCTTTGGCGGCGATGAAAGAGAAGTTTTGTTATTTCCACTCTTGTGTTTTCTTGCTGGTATGAGCAGAAGGAACGTCCTTCTGGAACGTCCAGTTCCGTGTCTCGAAGTGCCCTTGGGCCCAAGGCTTCACATGATGTTCGAGGATCTCCACTTGGGTATTTATTTTGGCCTCTTTTCTGACGAAAAAGAGAGGAGTTCGACCCGTGGAGCAGATGCCAGCGAAAACAATGATAGATTCGGGATGGGAAGCACGTGAGACTGTTCGGCCGGCAGTATCAGCTTCTTCAGAGGACTGAGCAAGCACCTATCGATTTGTTTGTTATAGCTCCTCTCCACGGTGAACGTCTTCTCATCGGTAAAAAGGGTCATGAGATGCTCTCCAGTCGCGGCCCGAGCAAGGAGAGAAGAGCATTTATCGCGCAGTGCTTTCTGCTCCTTAGGAGTGAGACCATGATGCTTCGGGTACTTGTATGACTTCATACCAAGCTTCTTTCGAACAACATTCCACATCGTACCGTATGACATATCCAGTTCGGTAGCCATTTTTCTGATGCTTCTGCCTTTGTTGCGGTTCAGGCGTTACTTGACGATTGTTGTGATAAGGGAGGTGGCAGTGGAAGTGGGACGACCACAGCGTGGTGAGTGTACCTCGTTTGAGAGTTTGATGCACAGTCTGACGGGTGACTCCCAGCTGACTCCCAGCCAGAGATCTCCGAAGGAGGGTTTCCGGCACAACTCAGCGACAATATTGCAGGATGAGAACACACCCTTTCACGAGTAACAAATAATAGAGAACGAAATTTTGGTTATACATAGGCAGATCAAAAGTTAACGAAATTAATGGTGTCATTTAAAATGTGTAGATCGACTCAGCTTACGCTCGACACGTACCCAAAGTTGGTCATCAACTGTAATGATCACCCTGTATATCATTGGTTCATTTCAGGCTCGTATTTGTGACGAGCTGACTCGTCTACGTCAAGAAAACAAAGACTTCGATACAGCGACACGCTCGGTAAGTTAGATGATTAGAGCAAAGATGTTCTTCATCAACCGCTAGGGCAGAGAGTATAAAAAGGCAGAAGATCAGAGAACGGAAGATTCAGGAGGAGTTAAGTGATAAAAAAGTAAGAATGCTTCAAAAACGATTTTTTTGTCTTAACCGGTTTCCTTAAAAGAGCATAGAATTCGCGTGCAGTGCGGGTGAAAGAAGCATCATTTCTATGAATAAAGAGACTTACCAGCTTCAAGTATGTCATACTATAAGATACCGGCAGCGGTTAATTCGATAATCGAACGCGCAAGATAAATAAGTTAAAACCTGAGTTGGCAATTCACGATCGACCTCTTTTATAGTTCGAAATCAATGTGTTCCACCGTGGAGTCGGCGCCGTAGAACAACAATTGGATCAGGTTTGTTTTTACTACTATGACTCGATTCGCATCGTCCGGGCGTGGCATAGTGGTAGTGTGATAGACCATTGTGCGAAGAGTCCCGAGTTCGACTCCCACCCCGGACAGATCCACCCAAACCAAGGGGTTTAAGAAATGTTGGTAGTGCTCATGCACGAATCTGACTCTCCCCACTGCTGCTACTCACACTAGCAGTGATCTAGCAGGCAGCCACTGGTTCTACCAGGATAGGTCTGTCCTGCATCTCAGGGGAGCGCGTACCCTGCCGCGAGGCGGGAACAAGCGCGAGGAAGAAGAAGAAGAAGAAGAATCGATTTGCATCTCTGTTTTATAGTCTTCATCGCAGCATGAGTTAAACAATCCCAGTCGTGGTCATTCAATTTCATCATTACCATGGTTATTTTTAGGCTTTCTCTTACTTTACTTCGTAAACTGTCTTCAACTCTAAAAAAGTGAAGTTTTCTGGCTTAGAATGTTTCAACCTGCAAAAGCTTGAATGAATAAGAAAAATTGACATGATATCAAATAATATTTCGTTAACTTTGAAAAAAGTTTCGTCCTAACAAAACATGAGGAAGTGATAGAGTTTCAAATGATCAGTCTTACCTGTTACCACCGCTGTCTGCGGGTCTTCATTTCTCATAACAACGCACTATCTAAGGGCTAAAATCATCTTGTATTAAGGTTCATCAAAACTTCATGCGATACAAGATTCTAATGCTACGCTACAGTGAGTATCTGAAGCTGGATGGAAAAGAGAAAAAGAGAACCGATGGTCAGAGAAAGAACCCTTCCCATATTTTTCTTTAATAATTTTTTTGATTTTTTATACTTCTACTCATTAAAAACAAGTCTCGGGTCGACATAATTTTAGTGTAACTGATTATTATCAAATGGTCCCCTACTTGTAGTGATACTGATTATAAAAAAATTGCCCCCCATTTTTAGTGTAACTGATTATTATTGAATGGCATTTCGACCACCGAATTCTGCAGAGAGACCCAAACCGATGGCGTCGAGAAATTTCGTTATCGGACTGTTTCTTACCCTCAAAAGATGCGGTAAGGTCAGATGACTAATTATTTAGAGTCTAAACATTGTGGAAAGATGTACAGGGCTCCAGGGTGTTTCCTAGCACCCACACAACTTTTTTCAAGCGCATAGATTTTTTTACCCGCGTTGCGGGTCAGAGAAACATCCTACAGGGCTTCATGAAAAATATAAGAAAAAGTCCAACAGACATAAATTAATATTTCTACTTGTGAGCGTGTAAATACATATGTATGCCAGGTTTGGCTAACAGTACGCGTTGAAAACAGTGTCTTTGTTGATGATTCCAGAGAATATGTTGTAGAATAGAATGGGAGCAGCCATCAGCGATATCAGTTAAGGTCTCTATCTAAAACAAGGCAAGCAATTACCAGGCCTTGAGGTGTGACTCAAGCCAAAAATCAGATAAATTATAAGGATTGTGTACTTCAGAGGTTATAGCCAAACTGGAGAAGATCAGTACGAGTGTGAATGTGGAGATGGGCCTGCCAACGAGTGCAGAACTGCAGAAGCTATATGATCAGTTCCAGGTTGGTATCAATCTGTTCAACCTCAAATCAATTAATCGAGTTATCGATTTTTTGTTCAAGTATTGATTGATGTTTAGTAGAGATGCCTAACTCTGAAACGTTACACATGGTTTGGTGATTAATAGTGTATTGTCAGGCTTCGTTCAATGTGTTCGAGCCAGGCCGGCGGCTCATTAAGAAGGAATTAGTTGAGAAGCAGAACAGGAAAGACACTTCCACGCGCATCTTGATACTGGTTCCACTTTCAATATTCAATTTTTTTATTAAAAGTTTTTTTTGAAATGTTTTAGAATTCTTGGATGCATTAGAGACGCTGTCTGATTATGAACAGACTTTTAGTATAGAAAGAGCATGTGAACGAATATAGTTTAAAAGTATTGCTATTTTTGTTATCACCGCTGTTAATATTATTGATCGTTTCGAAATGTTATTCACAATGAAACAAAAGATTGAAGTAGACGTTGGAGTCATGGATTTTCGAGCCTAAAGGGACTCGAGAAGAAATCTGACAATGAGATCTTATTATTGTTACTCATATGAAAGAAATAGTAAAGTCCGCTCCTGAGGTTGTCTTTCACTTCAATAACTTTACTCGTTCTTGTCTTAAAGCATTTCAGATCTTTTCAAAGTAGAAGACTTTTCAATTAACAGAAATTTTAATGATATAGCTACTGTGAGTGCGTATTCAGACGTATAAGTTCACAACGTGCTAAAAGTTTACTTGAATGTATGACTATAAATAGGACAATAAGCTTTTGAATTGAGTTTTCGGACACGCTCTGGTTGTGCCGGCAAGCGAACGCATTGGGAGCGCAGGGATTGTTTGACATGCGGCTCAGTTATGATGTGAGTTGCTCACTGTATACGATTGGCGTTTACCACTTGTCAAAAAAAAAACTCAAAAACGACCTTTTGTCTAAGCGGGAAGCCTAGAACAATGATAAGTTGTTGTTGTGAAGTAGTAAGCGAGAGCTGAGGGGCATAAAATGAGATATTCATTATTTCAAGCCCCCTCTATGATGACCGATCATTTTTGAATTTTTTTTTAGAAAGGCTTGTGAGCTATGCTAGATCAATCAATACCTCAGGGGTTTTTTAATGCTCATACAATGTATAAAGGTCTTTTTTTCTCGTACATGCAATATGTGAGCGGTTTTCATTTTTTCAAACGGTTTTTTTGATACCGATACGTGGATCCATTTTCATTGTCTTTTCAAGAAAATTGGTTGGCAGCAAGTTGACATTTAGAGTCAAATGAAGATGAATGTTGATTTAAATAGAAATTCAAGCCTGGTTTAAAAGCAGCATATGGAACGGAAGTGTCAGAATAAAGAATTTTTTAATGGCATTGTCCTTTCAAGCTCTTGTGGTTGTCTGTGACATTGCAAACTTTGTAAAAAGCAGCTCGATTGGGTCTTGTCACGAGCAATTGGTAAAAGTAGGAACGTCCGTGTGACGGGTTCATAGATGAAATTTTCACATGAGGTATTTATTTGATCATACAATAGGTGGAGGGGGATTGGTTGAAATTTTTGTAGATGTAAGCTGCTGAAAACTTTCCAATTAAGATTAAGGTTGAGTTCCATGCAATCTACAGGAAAAAAAACTATTCCATGCTAATTCTATGTTTCTATATTTTCTATGAAATTCTCTCGTTCTCTTTCTCTAAATTGTCGTCACATTTTCCATTTGGTTAAAAACAGCCTGATTATGAGTGTTATGTGACAAGATCAGAGACCATGTGAAGATGTATAGAGAGTGTTTCTTGGGGTGAGAAACATCAACTTAGGTTTCAGTTGCCGATTGAGGCGGTGAACGTGCAAGCGCCGGCGCACTCTGACTATGAATGTTATCTACAGATCAAAAGCAAGAAGAAGAGCTACGCTGTCTGGTTCAAGTATGTCTAAAATATATTTTTTTCGGGAGCCATTTTTGTATTCACATTTTTAATTGCATCGTAGCTTTTCTAATTGCCATGGTAACCTAACATATCAAAATGTTGTTGTTGTTGTTTTTTGCCCATAGGTCCTCTCAAGGGGAGTCCTTTTGGATAGTTTGGTGAGGATCATTTCGATTCCGGAGAAATTTTCTCCGTCTACACTCGCACCGCAGTCGGCGATCCTCTTCGCGAGACTTATTCGTTAACCGGAGAAGGGCATGAGGCTATTTTACTGGCGCCTCGACTCGCCATTACAAGGTATAGGGGAGTCTCGGGTGATGTTTTATCCGGTGGCATGCCCAGGCCAGTCCGGCATTGCCCTCCTTTGACGAACTATACTTTTTTGGTCCGCCTAAATCAAATGCACTTGTGCAAAGAGACATCCCTCTGTCCGCCACCTGAGGAAGCGCTCGATACCGGCGAGGATAAACCGGTCCCTTGCGATGGTGGGCCGTCGTGGGGGCTGTAGTACCATCGATGGTACCGGCGAGGATAAACCGGTCCCTTGCGATGGTGTGCCGTCGTGGGGGGCTGTAGTACCATCGATGGTACCGGCGAGGATAAACCGGTCCCTTGCGATGGTGTGCCGTCGTGGGGGGCTGTAGTACCATCGATGGTACCGGCGAGGATAAACCGGTCCCTTGCGATGGTGTGCCGTCGTGGGGGGCTGTAGTACCATCGATGGTACCGGCGAGGATAAACCGGTCCCTTGCGATGGTGTGCCGTCGTGGGGGGCTGTAGTACCATCGATGGTACCGGCGAGGATAAACCGGTCCCTTGCGATGGTGTGCCGTCGTGGGGGGCTGTAGTACCATCGATAGTACCGGCGAGGATAAACCGGTCCCTTGCGATGGTGTGCCGTCGTGGGGGGCTGTAGTACTATCGATGGTACCGGCGAGGATAAACCGGTCCCTTGCGATGGTGTGCCGTCGTGGGGGGCTGTAGTACCATCGATAGTACCGGCGAGGATAAACCGGTCCCTTGCGATGGTGTGCCGTCGTGGGGGGCTGTAGTACCATCGATGGTACCGGCGAGGATAAACCGGTCCCTTGCGATGGTGTGCCGTCGTGGGGGGCTGTAGTACCATTGATGGTACCGGCGAGGATAAACCGGTCCCTTGCGATGGTGTGCCGTCGTGGGGGGCTGTAGTACCATCGATGGTACCGGCGAGGATAAACCGGTCCCTTGCGATGGTGTGCCGTCGTGGGGGGCTGTAGTACCATCGATGGCGAGCATAGCACAATCGTAAGACGTAGCAATGTGTAATCGATATTGTAGTGGTAATGCTCTCGTCAGGTCTCTGAGCTAAAGAAATGCTGCTGGGTTTGATCTGCACACGGCTCTTTCCTCAAAGTAGGGTGTCAATTTTAAAGTAAGGTGTCTCAAAGTATGTCAAAAAATCAAATTTAATTACATTGAGTACGGCGCACGAGAAAAATGTACAGGGTGGTTCATAAATAGTGTTACAAATGTTTGAGAACATTTCCTGAGGAAGTGACCGCACGTAGCGGTCACTTTTCTTGTTTTTTCCGATTCCCCGTAATTTTTTATACGTGTCAAGTGAGTTTCGATTGAATCCATCGATGTTTAGGGTAATGACAGCGTCGAATCGCTTGCGAACTGCGATCATTCGCCTACACACTCTTGGCCACGCCCCTGCTCGCATTGCTGAAACGCTTCGCCTGCCTCGCATGACAGTGTATCGAGCGATCAAACGATTCGAGGAGCTTGGCACATCTTTGGACCGTCCAAGGCGAGGTCGTCCTCGCACTGCTCGCACGACACAACTCATCGAAACCGTTCGGAGTCGGATCAACCGAAATGCACGACGAAGCATCAGACAGATGGCGCAGCAGCTCCCGATGAGCCGAACTTCATTGGGACGAATAGTCACGGAGGAGCTGGGACTCAGGTCGTATCGTACACGGAAGGCCGCTTTTCTGTCGGCTCGCAACAAGTCGGAAAGAGTCAAAAGATGTCGCGACCTTCTTCGTCGTACGCAACAAGGCGAACATTTCAATATGGTGTTCTCTGACGAAAAGCTGTTCACCGTGGAAGAAGTCCACAACTCCCAAAACGTCAGAGTGCTTGCGAAGGACGCAGAGCAAGCCGATAGCAAGGGTAGAACGGTCCAACGCAGTGCACATCCAACTCAAGTCATGGTCTGGGCGGGGATCTGCGCAACAGGAAAAACACCGCTTGTTTTCGTCGAGAAAGGCATCAAGATCGACACGGAATACTATCTGAAACATGTTCTGCAAGACGTGCTCCATCCATGGTCTCAATCGCATTTCAATCAGAGGACATGGACCTTTCAACAAGACTCAGCACCAACCCACAAAGCTAAAAAGGTTCAAACGTGGTGCAAGGAAAATTTTCCCGGCTTCATCACAACAGCAGAATGGCCGGCCTCATCACCCGACCTCATCACCCGAACCCGCTCGATTATTCCGTTTGGGCCTACTTGGAGTCCAAGGTCAACTCTCGCTCCCACCCAAATATTGATTCCCTGAAGAATGCCCTTCAGGCAGAATGGGACAACATCGGAGTCGAATACCTTCGTACAGTGGTCGAGGCGTTCCCAAAGAGACTTCGAGCTGTAGTTCGGGCAAAAGGAGATCGTTTGAGCTGAACTTTTGCGTGAATGTTGACATTTATGTTGTTGATAAAATATGTTAATTTGAGATGATTTTCTCTGTTTTGAAAAAAGGTATAACAATTCCAATTTGTAACACTATTTATGGGCCACCCTGTAATAGAAATGTCAGAGTTCCATCCAAAACTTTTCTTAGAGGAATGCAGAGATTCAACCCGCAGTGTGGGTATAAAACAAATCAATAGTTTTTTTTACCACATAAAGACTACAATGATATACTCAGAAAGGAGGAATCTCGCCGAGAATGGATGAGTTTAATCCAAACAGCCAAGAAGGAAAGAAAAGAGTTGCTGAAAAGGCAGCAAATATCCAAGGATGGAAGATGGAAACATCCGGTTAGTCTAGCCTTGTATTCAGAAATTCAATCAAGTCTATTGCTAATTCAAGAGATGAATTTGGTTTTGATGACGTTTTTTTAAAAAGTTTTAAAGTTGAAGAGCGAAAACACTGATAAAGCAGAAGATCATTTACGGAAATCAATCAAAGATGTGATAAAATTGGAGGATATTCACTATATAATCAGAATTTGGGAAGAATTGTGTGCTCCCGAGGGAGCGTGTCTTCGGAGCTGGGCTGCTCCCGGAAAAGTTTGGTGATGTCTTTTGTATTCCTGGAACTGACCTGCTGCAACGCGAGTAGGCGGACATCGTTGTAGCACTACGCTGACGACATCACGATATGGGCGTCAGATCTCAACATCAACGTCGCCTCCGAAAGTCTACGCAGGGCCATCATGAAGATAGAAATCTTCCTCAAAGAACGGTCTCTTATCATCTCCCCGACCAAGAGCCAGCTTATGCTTTTCACCCGTTTAGTCGTGAATTCAACTCTACTCTGGACATATCAATCTGCAGAGCACCCGTCCCCACCGTCAACCAGGCCAAGCTACTCGGTGTCACGTACGACTCGATGTTTGCATTCAGCCACCATGCCAGAGACATCGCGAACGTACTGAAAGCCCTTGCCGGAAGCACCTGGGGCAACCAAAAATGAACCCTCCACCTCACGTTCAAAGCCATCTCGCAAGCGATCTGCAACTACGCCACACCCGCCTGGTCCACTTTCCTCTCGGACTCCGCTCACGCCAAAATTCAACGTGCTCAGAACTCCGGACTCCGCGTCGTGACAGGGAATCATAAAATGGCCGACACTGATCATATTCATTGCGAATCAAAGGTTATGCGCACCAAATCCCATCTTAACATGCTTGCCGCGCAGTACCTCGCGAGATCATTGGACTCGAAACACACTGGCAACAGTGGCCATTCGTGACTCTACAGCCTTAAGAGCCTGTCACGGATGGAGCCGGATCATCCAGTTCAGAATCGAGCGCGACCTCAGGTGGCGGATAGAGGGATACCTCCCTACGAAGAATTCGTGCTGGGAGGTAGCGGGAGAAATCCCGCCGCGGACCAAAACTGGGTAGTATAGCTCGTCAAAGGAGGGCGATGCCGCACCGGCCTGGGCATGACACCGGACAAAACATCAGCCGATACTCCGCTATACTTTTCAATGGCGTGTCGAGGCGCCAGTCAAATAGCCTCTTGCCTATCTCCGGTCAACGACAGGCGAGACGTCTCTACTCCCACCCAAAACGATGCTAGGCCGGCTTGACCACCCACTCACAAGGCCTATAGCATGAACAGGTTGCTACAACGATGTCCGCCTTCACAAGGTGCAGCATGACAGTCTCAGGACTGCAAAGGACATCAAAACCCTTCTCCGGACGCATCTTGTCCGAAGAACACGAGAACTTCTCTCATTAAAGAGAGTGTTCATAACCAAGTCTTCGATGCGGGATGCTTGCCGGCAACAACAACAACAACAGATCATTGGACCCAGAACACATCCACCACGGCCTCTTCGACTGCTCGGCGCTCCCTCGAGCAATGAAGAACAACCTCGTGTTAGGCTGCGAAAAGACTTTCGAAGCCGCGAAAAAGATGTCAAAAGAGCCAAACAATGGGAAGTCAGTCGCAAACACCGTAAACACGTTTATTTTCTCTAAAGAACTCCAATCGATGAAGGGTGCCGTCATCCTGAGAGGCAGACATCCGCCTGAAATCCAGGAAGAAGAGAAGGAGTTACCCCGCAAGACTAGGTGCGCACCCAGTCAGCTCCGCTTCGGATTCAGCAGATTCATCAACAACTACTTCCTCCGCATCAACAAATCTATCCCCGACGTGTGTCCTGATTGCTCTTCCGGACCTCACGACGTCGCGCATCTCTTCGATTGCTCGACCTATGGACCAAGCCGCTGGAAGTTGTTGTTGTTGTTGTTGCCGGCAAACGTCTCGCGTCGAAGAGAGTTGCCTATGGAGAGCCGCTCTCTCCCTCTCTCTCCTCTCTTTTTTTAATTTTTAAATACATCTCTTCTTCTTTCCTTCACAATAGTCTCAGAAATGAGGCTACTTTTTTTGGTTTCATCCAGAGATCTTCCAACGTGAGTCTTGTTGGACGTCTAGCGCATTTGAAGAGATGGGCCACGTCGTGAGGTCCATTGAGACAGTCTGGGCAGTAGTCAGGTATCGAGTCATCGATCCGGTGTAAGTAGTGGTTGGTGTACCTGCTGTAGCCTGAGCGGAGTTGGCTCAGCGTGCAGCGGGCGTTTCTGGAGAGGTCCACTTCTTCTTCATTTATGTCCGGTGGTGGTCGGCCGCCCAGTATGACTGGACCTTGGATGGTTTCCTTTTCTTCTGAGACCATGTTTGTGTGGACTCGGTTGGCGACGTTTTTCTTGTTGTTCTTCTCTGCTGTTTCCGACAGGGCTCTTTCAACAGTGCTTCTGCATGCGATGTAAAGATCTGCTTTCATGTTGCGTGGTGGGGGTCCTTGGAGAAATAATCCGTGATGGAAGTGAGTTTGGCTCAAGGTCCTTGCCAAGTATTGGGCTGATAGCATGTGAAGGTGCGATTTCGATCTCATAACTTTAGCTTCAGCATGTATGTGGTCGACGCTGGCCATTTGATGGTTTCCTGTTACGATACGCAGGCCATTGTTCTGTCCTCTTTGAATTTTGGTATGTGCTGAGGAGGAGAGAAAGCTGGCCCAGGCTGGAGCTGCGTAGCTGTATATGGATTGGCAAATGGCTTTGTACGTGAGACGGAGTGTCTCCTTTTGGTTGCCCCATGTACTGCCGGCTAGTGCCTTCAGTACATTGTCACGTTGCGACATTCGGCCTGCTATGTCTTTCGCATGATGACTGAATGTGAACATAGAATCATATGTAACTCCAAGGATTTTGGCGGTATTCACGGTGGGTACGCTCTGACCTCCGATCGAGACATCTAGGATAGTCTTGTACTCTTTGCTGTAAGGTGTGAAGAGTAGAAGCTGGCTTTTGGCAGGAGAAATAGATAGTCCACGATCGTGGATGAACTTTTCGATGTGTGGGAGACCGGATCGTATGTGTAGCGAGGCAGTGGAAATGCTCGGTTCTGACGCCCATAGCGTTATATCATCAACATAAGAGACGATTTTGATGTTTGGATCGTTGTTCGGAAGATCGCTTAAATATAAATTGAAAAGAAGCGGTGAGAGTGCGCTGCCTTGAGGGACTCCGCTTCTGATCAGGGATGAGCTTGAGAGGACGTCGCGAAAGGATGTACGGCTCGTTCGTCCTCTGAGGTACTATGCTAGCCATTTCTTTGCGAATTTTGGGGCGTCGGTTTGTAGGACGAGATCTATGAGTACCGCTATGTCTTTGCTGTCGAAGGCCTTTGACATGTCGATTGCCAACATCACTGTACGTTTAGCTGGTCTCTTCGCGTTAAAACCTGCAGCTACGTCTTTTGAAAGAGTGAGGAGGGCAGAGGTGGTGGATCTTCCTGTGGTGAATCCATGCTGGTGCTCAGCTACTCTTACGTACGGCTTGAGTTCTTCCAATAGAAGTCGTTCTATGATTTTCTCTCACCATAACTTTGCATTGCAAAATGTCGATAAAATATATATAAAATATTTTCGCCATCGGTGAGAGTAAGGAGATCGGTCGGTATCCTGGTCCATCCGTTGCCTCTTTTCCTGCTTTCAGGAGTGGGAGAATGACTGAAGATTTCCAAATCATGGGAATTCTGCCAGAGCTGAGGGAGTCGTTGATGAGCTTTGTGAGGGCGGCTATACCTCTGTTCCCGAGATAATGGAAGAGTATTGGAGCGAGTCCGTCCGGTCCGAGGGCTGTTGATTTCTTTGTTTTCTTAATAGCTGATTTCACTGCGGCCTCTGAGTACTCGACAAAATCTTTAGCGTGGATGTTGTGAACTTTCTTCATGGTTTTCCGATTTTCCTTTTTTCTTTTGTAGTCGACTGGGCGTGTGAAGCGTTTGTTGAACTGGTTCGCGATTTCGAAGAAGAATGTGAGGGGTCCTTTCCCGAAGTCGATGGCGCAGTTTGGTGAGGGACGTCCTTTATCATTCAACATCTTGATCGTTTTCCACAGTTTCTTGCTGTCTAGTTTGGGATCAAAGGTCTCCATGAAGTTTCTCCAGATGTCCCTTTTGTTTCTGTCCGTGGCTCGTCTGATGTTCATGTTGAGGGTGCTGATGTCTTGGCTTGGTGGGTCTGATTCTCGTAAAGCGTCTCGTTTGGTCATCCAATCTCGGATTTCTGGTGTTAAGGCAACGTTTCTCTTCTTAATGCGACCGCGTGGGATTGAGCTGGCGGCTGCAGATAACAGGATCTTCCGGAAGAAGGGCTCAGCTTGGGCGGCGGGGAGGTCGGGAAGAGGTGTCGTGGATAACTTTTCTTCGACGAGCTGTTCAAAGATTTTCCAGTTCGCTTTTCCGAAGTTGGTGAAGGAGACTTTCCTGTGCGTACGGATGTAGTTGGAACCCTCAAGGACGATTACGATGGGTAGATGGTCGGAGCTTCCAGATGGTATTGTTTTCCATGAGACTTGAGAAAGTAAGTCCAGCGAACAAATGGAGATGTCTGGAGAAGATGGTCTTCCGTTGACTGGTACTCTGGTAGGCGTGTCACGGTTTACTGCGGCGTGTTCTGAAGCATCGATCGTTTCTGCGATGTGAGAGCCTCTGCTGTCTGAAGATTTGGAGAACCATGCGGCATCATGAGCGTTAAGATCACCGAGTATGATGGATTTCTCGCGATTGTGTAAGAACGGAGTGAGGTCGGGCGTGTAACCAGTGGTGCAAGAGCTCGTCGGTGGTATGTATATGTTGGTAACATCGAGCGACTTCCCATCGGCATCGAATATGCGGACGGTGAAAGATTCCAAAAAAAGCCGCTGGAAGTCGCAGCGTTTCTTTAAAATATGAAGGAAAAAATAATAGAAGAACAAGAAACGAAGGAGAACACAGACGTTCTTCGAAGCCGGCTACATCCGGCAACAACAACAACAACTATTTAATCATTTGCGCCTACAAGTATTAATCTGGCTCATTTGACCTCGTCACTTGGCACACACACAAAATTTCGAGTTGCATAATCTTATTTTTTTCTCCGTATACTTTTGTAGGCTTCGGACAAAATCGGTTAGAAGTGCTGTTGCGCATGTAATTAAAGTTTTTGGTTTCGATCAGCAAAGGTATAATGAATTAGTATAGGCTTCGGACAAAATCGGTTAGAAATTGGTCAAATAATTAGTATAGGCTTCGGACAAAATCGGTTAGAAGCGCTGTTGCGCATGTAATTAAAGTTTTTGGTTTCGATCAGCAAAGGTATAATGAATGGGCAACATTACAAATAATTACTATAGGTGATGCCCTAGTTTGGTATTAAAGATCGCGATGTGTGCAACACGTCAATATTAGTCGAATACTAATCAATACTTTCAGTGAAAGTAAACTTTGAAAGTACCTGAAACCATAACTTTGAAAGTACCTGAAACGAGAAAATTGAATTTGAAGAGAAAGGATAGTGGCTCCCATGAGAATGGAGAGGAAGAAAGAGAAGAGGAGACAACTACAAGACCTGATTGCTTTCCTTCTTCTTCCATCGACACACTTGAGGTTAGCAGCTCAAAAATTATCAGATTTTCATGAGAGTGGTCGATTCCTTATCAGTCTCAAATATCGGGTCGCAAACGATTTTTACTTTAGGAATACGGGTCTCTGATACTTGTTAGTCCAGGGGCCTCTTTCTAATTGGATATTTTGGATACAGCGATACAGCGATACAATGGGAGTTTGGATACAGCGATATTTTACTTGTCTTTCTAATCTCTCCTGTAAATAAATGGATACAGTTCACAGTTGTATCCAATACAGCAGCCGATACAAAAAGTTGCTGTATCGGATACAAATATTTGTTGAGTTTGGGGCAATTTTCGTTTGCTCGGTCAATTTTCTTCATATTTTGTTTTTTCTTCATTTGTTTTCCTCTTCTTGTTTTGTTTTTTTTCTTCATTTTTTCTCTACTTATTTTGTTTTTCTTCATATTTTATTTTTTTTCTTATTATTTTTGCACCTTAAGTTTTTTCTTCATATTTTGCCACCTTCAGTTTTTCCTTCATTTTTTGGCATCAAACCTTATTCAAACACTTGGAGTCTTTTTTTCTTCAATTTCACATTAATATTATACATGATTGTAAATATGATAATAACATGGAGGCGTTAGTTAGTGCAATTTAACTGGTAAAATTTTCCGGCTAAACTAGGCTTTAGATTTCGAGTTTTTTGTTCTTTGTATATTACGTGGCCTAAGTAAACGATGTAGGCTTCAAGTTTTTCAACAACAAAAAATTTTTTCAACTCAAAAAAGTTGTTTTTTCACTAACTTTTTAGATTTTCTGTTGTTTTTGGACCCTATACTACTTGAAGGAATTTCAATAAAACGGTCTTTACCAACTAAGCCGTAATGGTCTCGTTAGCGTGAGTTTCACTTAGCCTAAGCTAAATTTAATGTTTACTATTCCAGTTATTTTTTGGAAGAAAAAAACCACTTTCTAAATCGTAAACTTTTTACTAAGCTCAAGCGTTTTTTTTTAATGTTAAAAGAATCTTTTGAAAAGTTTTTTTAAAAAACCCCTCAAGTAAAGCGCGCGCCCAAGTTAAAAAGAACCCTTATATGAATATACAAATGCTAAAATTATTTTGTTTTCATCTATGTATACTATTAATGGACAAAAAAATTAAATATTTGTAAACATTTTGGTTAAAAAAGGAAGAAAAAATAGAGTTGGAAAAATATGAAGAAGAAAAAACAAAATATGAAGAAAAAAAACAAAAACATGAAGAAAAAACATCGTAAATGCGTGCTGTATCCATCTTTACAGCAGCCTCAAGATCTGTAAATTTGTATCCGTTTCCTGTAAAGATTCGATTTGTTTGCTGTAAACTGTAAAAGATTAGAGAGAGAACCTTTACAGGGATACAGGTGCCCTTCACAAAATATCGCTGTATCCATTTGTATAGCTGTATCGCTGTATCGAAAGATTAGAAAGACAATATTGTATTGCTGTATCGCTGTATCCAAAATATCCAATTAGAAAGAGGCCCCAGGGTATCCCTTTTGATCTTCAAGGTATTTGTGAGAGTTCAGCTGATGTACCGGGAAAAAATTCATATCTACTGAGAGGTGGATCTTTCCCGGATAAGGGTCGGACTGGAACTGTGTTTTCCAAAGGTGACACAAACTCATGCCATTGCGCCCGCAATCTTATGTAAGACTAAGTCAATTTCTCAGAAAAAATTAGTTGAATTATGACTAAGAAGTTATATTTTGATTCATTTGTTCCTCAGAATCCGTCAGCTGTCGAAGATGAACTAACACCTGTTGACACTTCCAATGGAAACAGCTCGAAAGGTTGGTTTTCTGAAGGAAAAATTATATATAAGGAAGACATGCTTGTGTGTGTTTGTTTGTAAGTATGAATGCATGTATAATATATAGTGTGTATGTTTATAAGTATGGGTTGTTAGTGGCTGAATAGGTATTGGGGTGAGCGAGTGTATTTGTGGAAATGGTATTATATACTTATAGTCCGGGCGTGGCATAATGGTAGTGTGTTCGAATATTGTGCGAAGAGTTCCGAGTTCGACTCCCACCCCGGACAGATCCACCCAAACCAAGGGGGTTAAGAAATGTTGGTAGGGCTCATGCACGAATCTGACTCTCCCCACTGCTGCTAATCACACTAGCAAAGATCTAGCAGGCAGCCATAGCTCACCAAACTTGTTAAATTTCTCCCGGTCTCCCAGAAAATTTTTTTATAGTGAAAAAATTATAGCATAAAAGGATCTTTTCAAAAAGCTAAACGTTCTTAAGTGAATAAAATGTCGAATATTGAACTCCGACCCGTGCTACGCAAACAAAAGATCAATTGAACACGGAAAAGAGACCAAATTTTTGGTTAATTCCCCCTCCCCCTTCGCTTTCCGATCGCCAGGGTCGGTCGGTCACCCGCCAGAAAAAGAAATTTTCAACACATCCTGGTGAGCTATGCAGGCAGCCACTGGTTCTACCAGGATAGGTCTGTCCTGCATCTCAATGGAGCGCGTGCCCTACCGCGAGGCGGGAACAAGCGCGAGGAAGATTATTATTATTGTTATTATAGGGATCTGTAAACGTTTGTTTTGTATATGTGAAAAAATATGAAATGAAATAATAGATTGATTGCAGCCAGAACGATGAAAGATGAGAAGCCGGTATGGATAACGGACAATCTCTCTTCTGAGTGTCTGATGGAAGGCTGTGAGAACGAGTTCAACTTTTTCCGAAGAAGACATCACTGCAGGGAGTGTGGACTGGTCAGTACAAACCAAGGTTTGAACATCGACTGCACCAGCTATGTTCGCTCCGAAAATGATCACATTCTCTTCTTCTAGCGTTCTACTTACTTTTTATATGCTCTCCTTTTCTTTTTTGGTCTTTTTTCCATCGCTTTTCAAACTCGCTCGGCTCATAAAAGCATTACCGGTCTGATTTCACGCTCTATCGAAAGAATTTTGAATGAGTCATGCTCATGATACGTAGATCAAAACCCTGATTTATGCTCCGGGTTGTGTCATATGCAAAGACAAAATTATATACTAAAATTTGAAGTAATTTTCAGACCAAGTTTTAGTTTTTCCAAAATAGAATGCATAAAGCAAAATTCTGGGTCAATTTCACCCTAAAATTTAGTGACAAAGCTGAGACGCTTGTACACAATTCATCCAAGCCTTGTACCCAACTCATCCAAGCCTTGTACCCAACTCATCCAAGCCTTGTACCCAACTCATCCAAGCCTTGTACCCAACTCATCCAAGCCTTGTACCCAACTCATCCAAGCCTTGTACCCAACTCATCCAAGCCTTGTACCCAACTCATCCAAGCCTTGTACCCAACCCATCCAAGCCTTGTACCCAACTCATCCAAGCCTTGTACCCAACTCATCCAAGCCTTGTACCCAACTCATCCAAGCCTTGTACCCAACTCATCCAAGCCTTGTACCCAACTTATCCAAGCCTTGAACCCAACTCATCCAAGCTTTGTACCCAACTCATCCAAGCCTTGTACCCAACTCATCCAAGCCTTGTACCCAACTCATCCAAGCCTTGTACCCAACTCATCCAAGCCTTGTACCCAACTCATCCAACCCTTGAACCCAACTCATCCAAGCTTTGTACCCAACTCATCCAAGCCTTGTACCCAACTCATCCAAGCCTTGTACCTAACTCATCCAAGCCTGAAACATTCCCAATCTCTGTATTCCATTCTTGTTTGCGTATAGTTTTTGCTGTTCATAACTTCATTTTTCTCAAACCTTCCATTTATTCTCCGAATCACATTTTACAAAATCTTTAGAGGAAAAACTAGATATTAGCTGTAAATTCGGACTTTCTCGAGCACTAGGTATCGCGGTACAACGAATCGAAAGTAAAAGTTTCGGCACATATTTACTTGGGGGCGTGCTTCACTTGGGTGGGGAGGGCATGCTTTATCTGGGGGGAGGGGCTTTTCTTTTTTAGTGTGTTTGTACAACTGAATTTTCTATGTTTATGACAAATTTAGTCATTGAATCGTCAAAAACTAATAACTTGAGTTTTTTTTTCATGCAGTCTCGTAGCTAAGCCGTACAGCCTCTTCAGCGTAAGTTTTGCCTAAGCCTAAGCGAAAAAAAGTGAAAATATCTAAGGCGCTTCACTCACATAGACCAGATAAAACAAGAATATTGTGGCTGATTTTTCCATATGGCCTCTTTCCGAAGCCGTATGGTCTCGTTCCTAAGCCGTACGGCCTCGTAAGCATGAATTTTACCTACTCCTAAGCGAAAAAATCAGTGAAAAGTAACCTGACCTCCTAAAATAAAGTGCGCCCCCCTAAGTAAAACCTGGCCCTCCAAGTAACATTGTGCCGAAGAGTCGGAAATGTCGCGAGTTCGAAGTGTCGCACAATACATACTCATCGCGTAATTGAAGAAAAAATTTCTTAGTCATGTCATACATCATATAAATCTTATTTTTGTTGCCGACTACTTTGACAACTAATAACAAAGCCTAATAAGAAAAGATATGTCACGTCAGCAATGAACTTGAACTTTCGTGTGCACATTTCATCGTGGTAAGAAAAACTCGAAAGTAAAAAGTGTGGCATAAAAAACTTGTTGAAATTTTTTTGTTGATCTAAAAAAATGTACGACGCAAACGATCGAGAATCGGTACAACTTATACTAACAACTAATTCTTATGAGCAAGGGTACGTGCAATGAACTTGAAGATAAGTTTATATTACTTGAAGATTCACAAGAATGCTTTGAGTGAGCTTCTTCTAACTTATCTTTCATTAATTTTATGTGAGTTGAAATGATATTAAAAACTCAATAGGGTAGTGATGAGGTATTATAATCATAGGGTAGTGATGAGGTATTATAATCATAGGGTAGTGATGAGGTATTATAATCATGTGAAGTTAAACAGTCATGAAGAATAATTTGTCCTTTCTAGTTATATGGTCATAAGGGACAAAATTATTCTTCCTGTCAAGTCATCTAATCATGACTGTGAATGACAATTTCTCGGGTTGAGTTAATATGTAAAGACTGCATCGGCTACGCTCCTGTGCCTCGATACGACTTTGCAAGGAGCATAGTCTGCCCGCAGTGCTACGAGCTGTTCGAGTCCAAGTGTGAGTTATTGTTATGTACCTTGGTCGAGTAGAAGATGAGATACATGAATTATATGTATTCCCACGGGCGTATCAGCAGTCCACAGAGAAAACGTCCTATTAACCAAGATTAAAATAGACTCGCTCTTCCTCACGCGATTAGAATATCGTGCGAAAATCATTCATTACACATAAGTTGTCATTTCATTTCTATGTATATCGACTCGGTTATAATCTTTATAACAAGATAAAGAACACAAACTAGTTGTTTTATTCATTTTATATGTTACTACGTATCCCGAACATATTAAATTAATTTTTTTAAATTTCCTGACGTAGTTCGTTCAATCCCATGTTTTATATTTTACAATACAACAGCACAATTTCCCCCATGTTTTTTTCTTAATTTACTACATGTCTGTAGGGTGTAATCAGACTTTGGCGTATTGAATGCAACAAAATTGATTGAGTTCTGCTTTTGTTTAACTTATTCGGAACTCTTGATCATAACAAGAGTCGAACATTTTTATGTTTCAATGTTTAATTTTGTTCTCGACTTTTTAAATAGGTTGTAACAAAAAGCAAACTTTGTCAAATGGTAGAAAAGCGTTTTTCACGTCACCAACTCAATTAGAAGCAAGAAAGGATTTTAAGCTGGTCATTTTAATGAAACTAATTATATTGAAAAGCAGCTCACTTGCAGACTTGGCTGGCACACTTTATCCGGAGAATCGAATGTTCAAAGATGAGAATGGGGTGTATTGGATCAAGAATATAGTCAGCAGAAATGGCAAGGTAAGCTCGAAATTTTGAATTATTGAGGCATAAATAAAATATATGATAGAAAAAGACACTGAGGGAGGTCAATATCGGCGTATGAGTTACTGTAAAGGATATTGGGGGGTGCGCGTGCGATGAAAGCAATTTCGTCTATTTTCCGTGTACAATTCAGTTCCATCTATCTATAAATATCTCGTTTTCTTTTCCCCTCATATTATATCTCTCTGTTACTCCTCGGTTTTCGTAATCATTCCTCCTTTTCTATTGTTTTTTCTCTTTTTCGTCTAATTGGTTATTTTCGTTTATGAATATCTCGCGCAATTTAATTCGTATAATAGAATAAGAAACTTTCAAGAATGTCGAAACGGTATCGCTTCATTTCATTGAAGTAACTTTATGATAGAGCAAGAAAAGAGAACATCCGGGCGATCGGTTCACTCGACCGGTCAACAGTCAACTGAAGAAGATGCCTCATCTGGAGGAGCGACTCAGGGACGGAGAAGGCGTATTCAGCAAAGTCTACTGGAAGTTAGCCAACGTCTCAACCAAGTTTTATTGAAATTCAGCAACCACGAACTGTTCCTTCTCTAACTTTCTACCTCGTACAAAGTGAGGTGCAATAAGAATGAAAAAAAGCGGTAAAAGGGAAAAAAAACGCAAAGAGAAAAAGAGATGAGAAAAGAAAGAATAGAGGGTCGAGAGAGCTCCTACATTAATCTTCTGTGTAACGAGATGATAGTGTGCGCCGCATACATCACCCGCACTGTTGAGAATATTGGAAAACGACCGTTTTTTGAAGGATGGACTCAAGAATGATGTCTAGCTCTCGCTTCCCCGCTCTACTCATAGCTCGCTTCTCATTATTTCAGACTCCTCCGCTCGAAGAGCGGTCGTTCGTTCTAAATTTTCAACACACTGGACAAGAAACAGCAAAAACATGAAAATGAGAAATATGTGTTTTGAATGAGCTGAAAGTGACATGAATAAACGTGTCTTAGGATGTTCGTCTCAACCTCGAACATCGCGTGAACTGGCTGTGCTTGACCTTTCGAGCGTTAAAAACCAGAAAAGTTTGTAGTGGCACGGATTTTCTTAGGAAAACGGGAAGAAAGCTCAAAAATCAAAACAAGTTTTCCAGGAACGGAAAAGGTGCGGAATGCGAGCGTCATGCCTTGTTGTGCGAGGATGGAAACATTCTCAAAATGTTCAAAGCGAGATTGGTCAGCAATATTTTATTCATTCTTTATTCCTTGCACAGATTATATTCAACTTCGGTTCACAGTGAACAATAACAATAGCGGATATGCATGGACTGTCTTTCTAGTGGCGGTGTGTGTAAGCAAAAGGTTGCTTAACTAGGGGAGGGGTGGGGGGAGATAGAAAATGCTATTAATAGAGAAACGAGCCTTTAGTTATCAGAAACAAAAGTATTTGGAAAAACTAGGTTGACAGGTAAATTGTTCTTAAATACCTTGCAATTAGGATCGTTTACGATTTCAAAATCCAATGAATTCCATACTGATAACTGACGAGAAACACATGTTGATATGAAAGACTGATTAATATTATTGGGTAGAATAAGACGCAACGAATGAGAATGGCGAGAAAAACGTTCAACAGCTGATATTTTATATAAATGAATAGTATCTATGTCACATTTCTCATGAATACATTTGTGAATGAAAGTAAGGTCAGCAATGGCTCGACGGTATTCAAGAGTTTGAAGTTTTAACAACAATATCCGCTCTGAGTACGGAAGTAAAGGGTGACCGGCTCTAGCTAGAATTCGTCTCGTAAACGAGCGTTGTACTTTCTCGATAAGTTTCACTAGTCCCGAGGACGTAGGGTTCCAGAGCTCGCTAGCATATTCTAATAATGGTCGTACATAGATTTTAAAGGCAGAAGTCAGAAGAGGAAGAGATGGCGATTTGAACGCTTTTAATAACATATTCACAACAGAAGAGGCCTTTTTACATTTCTCATTTATTATACATAGAAACAACTTCGACTGAGTTTTCCCGAAGCAGTCATTTATAAGAAGTATAAAGTCTTCATTACGCAGCCCAAAATCCCGGGTTGTGTGGCCCAAAGTGTCTTAAACGGACTTCAGGCTGAAATATCGACTAAGACAAGCCGGTCTTTGAAGAAATCGTCGTAACACCCCAAAATGCACCTCCAAGAACCCACCAATGCTAAAGCGTTCCCTTTAAACAACGCGCGTCGAATCCCGATTGAAAGTATGTATGCAAGGGCTTTCAAGGAATAATATATCCTCGTCCTCGATCTAATAAGTTAGCAACGTCTGTCAGTCTTCGTCTGGCAACCCTCAACGTCGGAAGCCTCAATGGGAAGACGATGGAAATATGCGACAGGCTTACCAAGAGAACCATCCAAATCGCATGCCTGCAAGATACGAAATGGAAGGGATTCATAGCTAAGTTAATCAGAGACAAGTACAAATTGTGGTACTCCAGAAACAGCACCACTGCACGGAACGGCGTGGAAATAATTGCCGACAGCAACCTTGTGTCATCCATCTTAGAATTTTGCCGAATTTCAGACCGAATCATGTTCATAACAATGGACTGGAAAGGTAAACTTCTCAAAATCGTGCTTATGCACCACAATTGGGATGCAGCGAAGTCGATAACGGTCGGTTCTGGGAGGCTTTGGACGATATCACGAGGCAGAGCCGGCCGGAAGTGACAATCTTTATAGGTAGTGACCTCAATGGACATGTTTGAAAGAGCTCCATCCTGCACAAGAGAGCGCACGGAGGAAATAGTTCTGGCTTAACCAACGAGGACTGAGAGAGAGTAATCCGCTTTACCGAAGAACACGATCTCTCCATCTGCAATACGTTTTTCTTAAAAAGAAATTCGCATCTCATCACGTATGTATTGCAGTGTATGGATGCAAACTCAAATCGACTATTTGATGACTCAGAGAAACCATCTCATTATCGTTACCAACTGAAAATTTATCCCGAGCGACAACATCACCTCGCAGCATCTCCCAGTGCTTATCGACTTACGCTATCTCCTACAGTCGTGCGGTGTCGAGCCTGTGAATGAAGTTGTACGGAGAAAGTGGTGGGAATTCCTTGAAAAGAAAATGCAATTCATGCATCGAATTCTTCCTGCACTCATCGCCCCCACTCTCTACGGAGCCGTTACAGACTACAGAAAAAACACTGGAATTTACTCAGTGAGAAAATAAAGGAGATTGGAGGTGCAGTTCTAAGCAGTACCAAGCCAGGACGCAAGAGTATAGTGAATAAAGAAACCTGGTGGTGAAATGAGGATGTCCAAGACGCAGTCAAGAAGAAGAAAGATGCTCTCAAACTGTGGAAGACATCTATGTATGTCGGACATGGACCGTACCCAACACGTCTTCGCTAAGAGAGAAGCCAAGAGAAGTGTTGCGAAAGCGTGCTCTTCTGCAACGAATGAGATGTACAACAAGCTTGACCCCCGCGAAGGTGAAAAAGATGTTGACCGCATCTGCAAAGCAAGAGCTACCACATTTAAAGACTTCTCACATAAGGCTGATCAAGAACTACTCATGATAGCTTCTCCCTTCGAATGTCGACATCTGTCAACGTGGGGAGGAGCATTTCGAAAGAATCTAACATGGAATTCCATCATCCACCTCTACCAGCGTCTCTTCCAGTAGAAGGTCCACTCGCTCTCATTACTGAAGAAAAAGTTCGAGATGCGCTGAAGAGAATGAAAACAGGAAAAGCCTGTGGGCCAGATGATCTACCTGCTGTCGCGTGGAAACTTGCGGGATACTGTGGAGTTTCTCACCTTGTTGAACTTTTCCGGAAAGCTACGAGTTGCCTGGAATTCCCGGATGTTTGAAATGCTTCGACTACGATTCCCATCTTCAAAGGCAAAGAAGATGTGACTGACTGTTCCAACTACTGTTCCATCAGGGTGATACCTCATACCTCGATGCTCCTCGAAAAAGTCATTGAATCTCGTCTGCGGAAAATTGTCAGCACTTCGGTGAATCAATGCGGTTTTGGAAAGGAATGTGGAACTACTGATGCTATATTTGCCATCCGCCTGTACCTGGAGAAGCATAGAAAAAGAGCGAAGTCTGTACACTGCGCTTTCCTAGACTTTGAAAATGCTTTTGACAGAGTCCCACATGAGCTGATCTAGTACTCTCTGAGAGATCACTTAGTAAGTGAGACCTACATGAAGTTGATCCAAATGATGTACACCGCCCCTAGAAGTCAGGTGTACAGCTGGAACGTCTGAACCGTTTAGTATTTCAGTTGAAGTACATCAAGGTCTGCGCTTTCTCTTCTTATTACTATCTTGTTCATGGACAAAGTTACCCGTGACCTACACCTCGACCCTCCAAAGGCAGATGATGTTGTTCTGTGCTCAGACAACCGGGAACATCTCGAGGCTCAACTGGAAAAATGGAATAATCGGTTCTACGAATACGGGCTGCGTCTGAATTTTGACAAAGCCGAATACCTGGAAGCCGGCATCGACGAATATACATCCATAAGATTGCAGAACACCATGCTCCGGAAAGTTGATAGCTTCAAGTACTTAGGATCCTTCATTTCCTCTGATGGGGAACTCAAACTACAGTGAATGCAAGGATCAAGGCTGCTTGGATAAAGTGGAGAGAAGTCACTGACATACTGCTCGGCAAACACATGCCTGAACGACTAAAAGGTAAAATATCTGGGAAAACTGAGCAATTGCTTCACGTTATGGGAATGAAGATGCTGAGATGGAGCCTCGGACTCACCCGTCTGGACAAGGTGCGAAATGAAGATGTAAGAGCTCGACTTGGAATCATTCCCATTTTCGAGAAGGTGAGAAAAAGCAGGCTGAGATGGTACGGCCACGTTCTAAGAGCTGACCCTGCATCAGTCTCAAAATCAACCTCGAACATTGATGTTATAGGGTTAGAGACCGAGAATGAGACCAAAAACTAGATGGCGATACAGCATTGAAGTTGACATGGCTGCTGTCGGACTTAGAGCTGAAGACGCCACAAATCGGGGAAATTGAGAAGTTTCATCAATACTGCAGACTCTGTTCTCGGACGGGAAAAACGCTAAGAAGAAAAAGATAAAGTCTTCATTAGTCAAGTCTTTATTTTATCAGAACGTTCATGAGAGTTTTGATGAGAATAGATGATTTTATTTATCAAACTTTTTCTGAATAAATTAACTTTATTTTTTTACAATCAATAAATAAATCAATCAATAAATAAATCACAAGGTGATTTAAGGTATTGATTGCTCAGATCTTACTCTTAACATATACAAATGCTGAGACGTGTTTCCGAAGTCTATTTGGTATTTTTCGAACAATTAAAGGACTGATTCTTATCAATAATATAGGTTTTTTTTAATAAATGGGGCAGATAAGTATTTATTCAGTTAATATTAATCTTTTTTTTTCATCTTTTTTTAAAGGATAAAAGACCGGGTGAAGTATTCATCATATATGGCTTCCGGGTGGAAGAGTTTGATTTGTCCGATGGCAGTGGGACTCTTTTTCAGCTGAAGCATGCAAACCAAGTTAGTACTCTCAACCAGGGTTTAAAAAGTCAAGTCCCTAGTATCTTGGGTGGGCGTCAATTTTGATGATCTGCGGTTCTCTCTTTTAATTTTAAAGACAGACCTCTTATGTTCCATCAAAACTATTCAATATATGACGCTGCCGTTTTGATTTTTTGCCATAAATGTACTTTTCGGTGATTTTTATTTGTTTTATGGCAGATTCTAGCAAAATAGCCTTATTTTATGGCGCTGCCATTAAAATAGCCTTATTTTATTGCGCTGCCATCAAAAATCAATTATTTTGATGGCAGCGCCATAAAATAAGGCTATTTTGCTAGAATCTGCCATAAAAAAAATCATCGAAAAGTACATTTATGGCAAAAAATCAAAACGGCAGCGTCATATATGTATTGCAACGGGCAGGTCTCTGTTCACGCTAATTACATTTTCCGGCGTTCCTTTGCGTCCTTTTAGACGTATTATCAAACCGTTAATCTCAACAGAACTTGTTAGATTTCTCCCTCTTTTGCCAGGGACGATTCCAAATGAACTTTAGCATGAATGAGAGAAAGTCTTCTAGAAATTAGATTATTTTCTTCATTGAATAGCTCATAGATTTGCACCAAAGGAGCAAAACAGGCGGGAAGAGTCGTAAATTTCTCAGACGAGTATTAGATTCTCCGAGAGAGCTTGAATGAACTTCTTCAATTCAATTCAATTTCAATTTAAACGCTTTCTCAAGATCAACAAGCCACATCGGTAATATAACATCATCGCTTATGGGATATGTAGCGACATGTGACGCTCCTATGTGACGCTCCACTCCTCAGCGTTCTCTGTCTTCCTTAGGAATTGGGGACTTACTGCTTTGACAAAGTAGTCCCTCCATCTCATTTTTCTGTCGCTAATGAACTTCTTATTTTTTATAAAATTCTATCAAAAACTTTCAGAAATTTCCTTCTTTTGAGATTCGATCCGAAAGGGCTGAAGATACTATCACTTTCCGAGTTCGGAATGAGAAGAGTGCCAGAATGTTGGTCTTTAATTTTGTATCACTTTTTTCACCAGAAAACAAAAATGCAAGAAGTTAATCTGGAATATGCATAAATTACCTATGTTTTCTCGGCAGGGTAGTGGAAACGCGCTCGCTCCGGGTAATAGAGAGTGTGCTGCGTTCGATGCCGCCTTTAGGCATAAAGACCTTTAGGTCTTTAAAGGTGACTAGGCCTTTAGGCTGTAACTTTTTTCTAGTTCATTCATGTTGATATTTTCCAGGTGGTCAGAAGCCCTACAACAACGGCGATTTTCTTTGGCCGAACTGAAAACTTGAATAAAATGTCTTTTAAACGATCAATATCGTCTAGTAGGTTTTCCTGAGTCAGGCGTTTTTTAAGAAGAATTTGTTGAAGTTTTTCTGAACCTTCTCACTATGTTTTTTCACGTTCATGTTTTTTACGATATAAGTAGTTATATTTCTAATTTCTTGAAAAATACTATGTTTTGTTTGTGTAAATCACTGTTAAGCTGCGCATAATATACATATTCCAAATAGCTTGACTAAGAAATAGGCCTCCAAGCCTTTTGTATATCAATTTTGCACGGGTTAGAAATACGTCCTCGATAGTGTAGTAGTAACGCGATGGCTACCGCGGTGAGAGTGAAATGGCTCGTTTCGATATCGTGGACTAAATTTTGTCCCTCCGTGATAAAGTTCAATCATATCATTTGTCACTTACAATGTATAGATTGCTCCTCAGTCTATTACGAGTGCTGTCTTTCGTTTGCCTCTGATCGTATCGCTTTCGCCTTCTGAGGCTGAAAAATATGTTTATTGATCAGAATATTTGTATTAGATAGCTCAGAATTGAACACAAATATGAATAGTTGTTTACATTTTGTACAGTCATGATAAGCGCACATTTTAGATATTGCTGCACTTCCTTTTCATTAACGGGTGGGAGTTGGAATAGGTACATCTCTGCAATAGTCAAGAGGAAGAGGGATTGAGTACGATTTCTTTCTTCTTGTTTTGTTGTATGGACCTGAAAATGTGCATTATATTGTGTGCGTGTGTAGCTCTGTGGGTAGAGCATTGCCCGGAAAGCGAAGGTCTCGGGTTCGGTTCCCGTCACACCACACGATTTTTGTACAAGTTTCTGCGAACAATCCGCTCCTCTGCTCGGTATAAAAATCCGTTGGTTGAGATGAACGAGGAGTTAGAAACACTCTTATTTACATATCGTTTGGTTTATTAATTGCTTCTCCTAGACATCGCATGCTCTTTTAAGTCTCGCACATTCCTCGTTAGATAACGATTACGCATTCCTGTGTTGGGCAGTTTCTTTCTCTCTACTCTCTATTTTTATGCTCGTTCAAGCTCACACCGGCACTCAAATCGTTTGTGTATTACTTTGTTGATTTCTATGTACATAGGAGGAAATGTTTACAAAGGTGAAACGCATTTCAATTCGCTTAAGGTTTTCACTGCAAGCTGAGACTAGTCACCGAACAGAGCTAGGAAATGAGTTTTGAGGATATAATGTACAACCTAACAACACTCACGATTTTAAAATTTTATTGGAAATTCGTTTATAAAACATATTGAAAAAGAATTCTAAAAAATGCAGTATATCAAAGAGGTGCAAAGAGATAATATCAAAGAGGTGCAAAGAGATAATAA
This sequence comes from Allodiplogaster pararmata, assembly GCA_964056735.1. Classification (NCBI taxonomy): domain Eukaryota; kingdom Metazoa; phylum Nematoda; class Chromadorea; order Rhabditida; family Diplogasteridae; genus Allodiplogaster; species Allodiplogaster pararmata. The sequence goes on from OZ057405.1 coordinate 31,494,243, forward strand.
CTTTTGACGGTATCCAAAATAAACTTTCTTGATTGGAAGAGTAGTATTTAGCAAGACGTAGAGCAGTGGAGAAATTTTTTAAAAAATGAGAAACATAAATAGAGAAAGCTGCCGCACGTTTAATCTATGTATATGCCGCACGTTTAATCTATGTATATGAGGTGACCTGAGAGTGCCGCACGTTTAATCTATGTATATGAGGTGACCTGAGAGTGCCGCACGTTTAATCTATGTATATGAGGTGACCTGAGAGTGCCGCACGTTTAATCTATGTATATGAGGTGACCTGAGAGTCTTACACATATTTTCCTTTCATCAATTTGGTTTAAGACGAAAGTTGGTCGATTGTTAAAGGGAGGACAAAGAACGTAGTCGAAATGCCGTGAGGCCGTTTGTTATTTGTACCAAACAAGGAACACACTTACTGTTTAAGATTATGGACAACACTTTCAGTGTTAATGGCAGCTATATTGAAAAATACTGTGTTGCTTGTTTGGTACAAATAGCAAACGGCCTTTTGACTTTTTTAGCATTGTACGAAATGCTACTAATTACGGACTGTCAATACATTCCACATTAATCATTATAAAAGTAGGCTAGCATATGAAATTTCTATTTCTCCGACTTTATGGTTTTGTTTTCATTCTCTCGCACCGCTCGTTGTTTACGTCGTAGTTTTAAAGAAAGTTCGTGAACGAAACAATGAGCTCACGCTGTCTTGTGTGACCTTCCAACTTTTTCTGTGTAATCAACACTGAGAAAACAAAAGTTTTTGTGTCAGACAACGAGCTAGGTGGCCGGACCACGACCGGTCACCTAGTTAAAACAGAGATTGAACGTGCGACAGCTTTTCCTCTAAAAAGCTGTCTAGAAACACTACATGATACGAGGAAGAAAGAAGAAAGTACCCGTATTCTGCACAGCACCCTTATAGTAAAAAAGATCTTCTAGGATGTGCAAATTTCTAATGATAATCCACAGCTTATCACTAATTTCTAATGATAATCCACAGCTTATCACTAATTTTTCATGATATTAACATTTGCTCAGATATGACAAATCTCTAGCAAAAGGGTTAGTGCAGAATCACTGTATCCCTATGAGCCTTGAGAAAATCGACACACGTTATAACTTCTAAACTATAACTCATGCAATACTCATTTTTAAGTGTAACACAGGAATTCAGTTGCACATGAAAACAATGACTCGTTACCATTGTGATATATATTAGTAAAAGCTGGCAAATCTGCCATTTTTCTCTAGCAACCGTTTGCTCATGCTTATACTGCCTGTTTGAAAGTTAACCGACCAGAATCATTTTAGTTCTCCAATCTCATTTCGGCACCGAATAACAGATACATTTGGTTTACAAGGCACAGAAACAGTAGTTGATTAGGTGTTCCGCGTTTTTCATGGGAAATAAAAACGGGTTGTGCTTAGAAAACTTGTGATATATTGGGCCGGAAGCGAACCTAAGCTCCAGCTCAGCTACTGAGCTACCTTTTTACTCAGCTACCATTGAACACAATTTCTTGCTGCTCTTCAATTGCTCTCTGACACATATTATTCGTTATTATAATTCATTATTACAAAACCTGACACATTATTAGTTATTATAAAATGTAATATAATGTAAATGAGCTGGAAAAGATTGGAAGAAGGCTCAGGTCACTTTTATAACAGATCTGTTCCAAATTGAAGACGAGAATCAGTAGGGCTTGGGTTGGAGTGGGCGATCAGACACAAGGCTCTTCTCGTCTTGAGAGCAGTAACCAACTTCACAAGGAGGCGGCTGCAAACAAAAAGTGACCTTTAGAAGCATTTGGTTTCTTTTGTGGCATTTTGCTTTTGAAACATGAAAAGATAATTTTTTCACGGTAAAAATGTATATTTTTGAAAACTATGATTTCGTGTTTTTTTGAAAAACTCCTTTCCTGAAAAGTTATCCGGTTATCATATGTTTCTTTCATATCTCTCTATATAAAACGTTACCGTTGTCTTGCAAGATTTTCTAGGCAAGACTAAAACGTGAGCAACACTTTGCGAAAAAAATCGTGCTTGCAGAACATCTGTATTATCATTTCGTATACGTAAACTATAACATCTGTTTGTAAACGTGTACAATTTTATAGGAGTAAGGTACAGCATATTCAATCTCTGAGCTGATGATAAGGAAGACAACATCGTATATATATATGCGTGCAATGTATGCTTGAAACACTGTATACTTTTAAAAACTTACTCATAATATATAACATTTCAAACCTTAAAGCGGATGACTAGGAATAGATCTCGAAATGCGCGTGTGAAGACGAAGTAGAGAATGGGAGTCACTAGAGCATTGACATTCATCAAGAGATTCGAAACATCCATTAGCCAAAACAATGCTTCTTGCATAGAGGGGGATGAGGGATTCGTCGCGATTCTGCAGCAGTGCATCAATTATTTATTTATTGATTGATTCAAACGTCATCAATAATGATGAGGCAAAACAATTGAGAAAAAAGTCCACATCTCTTTATATCTGATACGATGACTGCGGGAACAAAAGGTAATAATCTTCCTTTGTTGCTCACTTCGGCTATTCATAAACATGTTGATCACTTCGGACTTGCACATTCTTTTACGCCTTCAAATAATGCAACCTCGGCATTGTTTTCTTTGGCATACGTTCCTCAAACGATTGCTCTCTTTCTCATTTGAATGAGGTTCCATTTTTACTCATGCAATAAATCATTTTATACATTCCGAAAAAAACTATCATTGTTATTTTAATCAAAAACATTACTTAAATTTTTTAATCTAGTTTTTTCCCCGTTCCATGCGTCTAACAGCGATCGAATCAAAATATGATCTGAACAACATATGAAAAAGATATACGATTACAGAGTTATTAACATGAGTAGTCCCAGGCCTTGGCCATTGGTTCGACTAGGCTAGGGCTGTATTTCATCTGAAGAAGAGCGCTCATTCGTATCGAGTCAGGAGTGAGTGCGTGGAAGATGAGTACTAACATGAATAGCCTGAGGCTCGCCGAGAGCGTCGCGGTCAAAGCGAATGAGATGAAGACGCACACGGTCATGAGTGCCGTTCGATACTCCGCCGGGCGCCGGTTCTGTATCTGCACGTGGATCTGGAACCCATTCAGGATAAATTGATCGTCATTTACTGAAGGACCTGGTAAGTATGAAGTTTGGTTAGAGTACCACATGGAATAAAATTATTTTTTTGATGCATAACCGAACCCAGTAGTCTCTCTCTCTCCCTCAACAAAGGCAAAATGAGAAAGGGCTCACCGACCTGTTTGGTACGGATGAGTTTGCAGATGTTGAAATTCAACCAGAGTAGAACTAGCATCGGAAGAGCGTACACAAAGAGGCCATAGCCGATTCCTTCCTGAGTCATTAGACTGTATACTCTTTGTAACTTTCTCCCTATATATCTCCGTCTCTCTCTCTCCCTCTCTATATCTATCGCACTATCTCTCTTTCTGTCTCTGAATGTTTTTCTCACTTTGAATCTCTTTCTATCTTTCTCTGTATCTTCCCTTTTTTCTCACACTCCCTATCCTTTACGACCCAGCCCTTGTTTAACTCTGATTTCGTATGAATCAATCAAACCTGCATTATTTTGTAAACCATATTATCTCTGAGATGCGTGTCTGCAAGCTGTTCTTCAAGCCACTCCATCTCCCAGAAACGAATCATGTTCAGACCTGTGAATTAGTACAAGTTTAAATAAATACATTATTACAAGTTCAAATTCTTGCTGCAAACATATTAGCCTTTACCCAGTAAATTCCCAATACTAGGTTATGTCTCTATCTCATCTTAGAGGTTCGCTCACCTCGCCCTGAAACGCAGAAAAAAGATTATATGTAATGTACCTAGGATGACTTTTGGCCACGCTTTTATCTAGTAGGATGAACGCTCTTTGGGTTTGATCAGAGATACATAAGTTACCTATGTATGTACTATCTCTGATGAGAAGAGGACGAAAAATGATACATTTCAAACCTTCTTCTTGTTTCTCTATACAGAGAAACTTCATTTATTGAACTGCTAGACAGATCTTTCAGGTTTGGTAGCCGCGTTTGAATCTCTTTTTTGTTGATAATCGAGTAAGCAATGTTTTCTATTTCGAGAGTCGCAATAATCTTCATGTTCATATTAAAGAACTCTGTCTGCTCTGTGTCTAGTTCTCTGAGTACAAATAATGTATTAGTTTTGTTATGATACGTTTCTAAACCACAAAAAACATTTTCCGATGGTTTTCTATAGAATATACAGAAGCTAACCGATGGAAATGACAGCAACTGTGAAAACGGCTAGACGACTTCTGCGAACGAAAAACAGCCGCTTTTTCCAAACGGAATTTGCCGGGCAAATTGCCTGAGAGAAATTTTTTCGGTATTGTAATAAAAAAAACTGGTTTACGAAAACTTTCGTAATTCGCACATATCTCTTCTCTTTATAAATTAAAGCTCAACCCCTTCTTGACCTGGTAAGCAGAAACTTGATACAAAATGGACTCAAGTGGGCTGAAAGATGAAAACACACATCGTATTGAAGGGCGAAATCCTATATAGTACCATGCTTTTGGCAAAAATTTCGAAGAATTCACAAACAAAAACTTCAACTCATATAAAGTTATGAGAAATAATACAAGAAACGTGACAAGAAACGAGACAGTAATCGAGACCTTACCGGTAAATTTGTGAAAAGGAAAAAAGTTAGAAATTAATAACTTAGAAGTAGTAATCAATGCCTGAATTAAGACTAAATATGAAATTGTATCCGGTCCGCAAATTTCACTTTCAATAGATACCGTAGCCTGTTCGCGGCAAGAATGGTCCCAATGTCTCTCAAGAGGCGCCTTTTCGAAGGTGCTGTCTTGCCCGCTCTAATCTATGCCTCGGAGACCTGGACCCTTTCAAAAAGACTTGAGAACAATTTGGCTGCGGTGCAGCGTAGATGGGAGCGCTCTATGCTGGGGTGCTCGTTACTCGACAGGCGGACTAACGAGTGGGTGCACGGTCAGATGGGCATAATGGACGTGGTCAGAATCAGCCGTGAAAGGAGGTGGCGTTGGGTAGGTCGAATTGCGAGGCTCGACCCCAGTCGGTGGGCGCGGGCTTTTCTAGAGTGGCACCAGCGTGGGCCAAAGCGAACGAAAGGTCGCCCTGCTATGAGATGGAGGGACGACTTTGTCAAAGCTGTTGGTCCCCAATTCCTAAGGAAGGCAGAGAACGCTGAGGAGTGGAGTCGTCACATGTCGCTAAAGATCCCATAATCGACGATGTTATATCCCCGATATGGCTTGTTGATCTTGACAAAGCGTTTAAATTGAAAAAAAAGAAATTATATGAGAAAAAGAGAACCAGAGGAGAAAAATCAATCTTAAATGAATGAGAATCTGTCTTAAATGTAAAATCGTGCAGTTCAGATTGTTCGACTAGAATGTTTCCTGAATGTTGCACAGAACTGATACTTTAACAAGCAAACTATGCTTCGGAAAAAAATAACGACTCAGCTATTTATTTGAAATTGGTATCGTAAAAAGTACATACCTGGAACCGCTGGGCACAGATGAGAACCAGCAACCAAATGGCTGCGTAGTTGGCAGCCAGCATGAAGGGGTAGCAGACTCTGACCGTCCGCGTGTTCATCCTTCTTATGCTCTCCGCCTCTTCCGGGTACTTCAGCTGGATGAACTGCAATCTTGCGGGATTACGTTTCCTTCGAAGAAACTTCACCGATTAGAGAGTGCATGAATGCATTGATCAAAGTAAGAAAAGATGAATGAATGAATTGGGAAATCAATGAGACACTTAATACATCCAGTTTGTCTAAGAGTTTGCTTTTTTCCAATGGACCAGAAAACGTTGTGAATGTTTTGTAGAACAATGCAAGAACAATTTTTTTTATGTTTTGAGTGTCCAAACAGAAATCTTGATTAAATAAAATTCGATTATTAGTAATTCATACGTGACTGGGCTGTAACATGTAAGTGGAACAAGTAATTGAGAGAATTCGAAGCCCATAAAACTACTCCAAAGCAGTGAGATACCGCCTAATTTATGTTTGACCAAATCATCATATTATTTTTCACTCAAGTTCAACTACCATGACAATATGGGGCGAAAAAAGATATAACTGTTTTTTAAAGGTTTTAAAAAAAGTAAATATTAATATCAAAAATGGGTTTTTTTATCAGCAGCACGTCAGTTTTTTTTCTTGACCCAATTCTTGCTTTCTTTTTCGTCTCTGCCATAACTCTATTATTTTTCATAACTCTCTCTCTCTCTCTCTCTCTTTCTGTTTCTCTCTAATCTTCTCTCTTTCTCTCTCTCTATCTCTCTTTCTCTCTCTCGTTCCAACTCTCACTTACAGACAGTCTCTCAAGCTTTCACACACAGACACACACATACACACACACTCTCTCTCTCTCTTGCTGTTAAACACACTTCCGTCGCTTTGTTTCTTTCACGCTCTATCTTCCTCTTTCTCTATACCGCTTTCTACTCTAACCCTCTTTCTCTTACTTGCTCGGCTGCCGGAAGGATGAGGACAAAAATAGAGAGTAGTAGCTGAAGAGAATTGCAGAAGGTAAGTGCTGCCAAGTACAAGAGAAGCGACGTCTTACGGAAATAGCTGTTGGAGGAGACACTGCACACAAGGAAAGCAAATAGATTTTACGGCAAATAATAACTCATCAAAATGGTTTATTCTTCGGGTCAACGGGAACAGATATGTTTGGTTAATATGACCGGCCACGACATATTGGGGAGAATAATATAGCTCCATGTGAGAGAACTAGGAAAGTGTTGAAGGAAGAGGTTATAAATTATAACTTATTGGAAAGGTTTCCATCAGAAGTTTAAAAAAATAACAAATGCATCCTCGCGCTTATCCACGCCTCTAGGCCGGATACCCTTCAATTGAGACACAAACCATGGGCCGTATTCAGAGATCTAAGATGAACTCATGGGTAAATTTTACCCTAGTATATTGTAGACCTAAGTTCAACTCAGTTCTGTATTCAGAGACAAGACGGGTGAGAGCGTCTCAGCTTTCCTACTAAACTTTAGTATAAAGTTTACTCTAAAGTCTACTCTCTGAATTCCATTTTGGCGAATCTACAACTTAGTATGAAGTTTACTATAAATTTTAGTATAAATTTTTGTCTCTGAATACGTCCCCATATCTGGTATGACCAGTCGCTGCTTTCTGGTAAAAGTGGTAATACTGCTGGTGCGTATAGCAATAAGATGAAAAAGTTAACATGAATTGAGTTAGCAAAATCAAGGTAACCTAATCTAAATAAAAATCTTATCCCATTAGTTCTGAATTAGATCGATTTAAGATTATAATTACCAATACTCATATTCATGAACAAATCACGATTATTCATCAACTACACTAGATTATTTTTTTATGAGAAACATGAGAACGCTGAATAAGAAGTCTAAAACAAACAACAACAAAAAAAGCCTTGCCTGAAAAAGACGAGGATGCAAGTGACGTTGAGAAGGAATCCGATCACGCAGAGAATCGGCTCGATGAATACGACAAGTACGCAGCTGAAAAATAGAGCATTTTTGTATCTTTAAAACTTTGAATTATTAAAATACTCACATAAATTTAATTGTATTAACCATTTGAGAATCGATTCCTATTTTATTAACCACCAATTCCTTTAAAAGATTAGATTATGGGCTAAAGTGTGTAAGTAAGTATAACTTTCAATATTTATATATGAAAATGAATGCACATGAGTATTCATACATACCATTTGCGACGAATGTCTTATTCATCATTGCTGTTTCATTGTTCAGATGTTATTGTTCGAAAATCATTGTTCAGATGTTATTGTCAAGAACATCGCTCACTGTTGTATGAGTTATCTTATGTTTTGTCACATCAGTATTGATGTATGAATAAATAAATAAATAAATATTCACATGATTCAAGTTCATTTTTCCATGCCAATTTAGCTAAGTTTCTTCTCTTCTGCACGAAGCTGAGTAGTTCCTCCATTTTAATTAGGTAGCTCTGGCGTTTTACTGTTAATTTGAAGTGGGTTTTTTTAAGTGGCCATGAGAAGGAAACCAGTGCGGAAGATCACAATGTGATAACTAAGGCCCAGAAGTGACATCATCAAATTCCATTTGAACATTTTCATTTCATTTAATGTGCCACGCAACATTATAAACAATATCACGTAGTTAATGAGACAAATCAGAGCATGGACTATGATATATAAACTAACAGCAAAGGAACATCGTCCACATGATTTTTCCATCCAGATTTTGCCGTGTAAAATGACTTTTTGATCTGACATTCGCCCCATTTCTGGCAGCTTTTTACTATGAAAAGGTTTTTAATTCTGGAACAAAGTGCAAAGGAGTTCCTAAGGCTGATTGATTAAGTAGAAGAAGGATACGAAAAGAATAACTAGTCACCTAAGAAAGGCTGATTGATTAAGTAGAAGAAGGATACGAAAAGAATAACTAGTCACCTAAGAAAGGCTGATTGATTAAGTAGAAGAAGGATACGAAAAGAATAACTAGTCACCTAAGAAAGGCTGATTGATTAAGTAGAAGAAGGATACGAAAAGAATAACTAGTCACCTAAGAAAGCTTCGAGAAAGTTAGAACATTCAAAGCTGTCATAGTATAAAGGAACTATTAATACAACGGACTGAGAAAATTGAGCTATTGAGCTATACACAAAAGCTCAATTCATCTTTGTGACAAAGAAAATTGCTTTCTCCTGCATTCATTTCAAGTCTCTGTCATCAATACTATTTTTACAGTGAAAAGAATGGGTTTTGTTCAATATTTCCATTCTAAAACCATTATTTTTATTTTATAATTCCGTCCTTTTTTATATCTCTCATCATTCTTTTCCATCTCTGGGAATTCAAAAACCATGACGGATATTTGAGCCCATCTCTGAAAAATAATATTGCAATAGTGAGCATGGAATGAATATTGCAATAGTGGGCACGAAATCTTCTTCTTCTTGGAGGGTTTATTTTCTTTTTCTTCTCAAGAAACACACAAAACAATTAACATATTCCGAAGTGAACCTACTAATCATGCGACGAAGCACTCGTTTAGACATCAGAGAGCTTCAAGCTTCCGATTCTCTCTATCTTTTCATCTCCATATTTTTTCTCCGTGTTTTCTACCTCTTTTTTGAACCTTCTGGTTCCAGGAAAAGGTTCATTCTCTAGGCTCGGAAAAATGAAATTTCTACACTTAAAAATAATTTTAGTTTTCTAAGACATCATCAACCCCGCATCTTTTTTCGACTTCTGTTGAAAAATTTAAGCTTAATTTTCGTCTCTGAACTGTCTTTTGGTTTTCATCCAAACCCTTTTCTCGTCTGGTGAACCGCGCTGTTTCAGTCTTACACAAACAACTTCCGAGTCTTTTTCTCTATTCGCTAATTTTATTTGCATCAATTGAAGAAACAATGCTCAGATGCGTAGAGAAGGCAATGTGCTTGAGATGAAAAAAGGAGAAGGAAGTGAGTATTATTTGTGGGTGAGTGTAGAAGAATCTCGATAGGAAACTAAAGTGAAGGCAACCGAAGAAGCAGACTTGAAGACAATCCGGAGAAGGTAGAATGTGTCAATGGACAGCTAGAAGCAGACTTGAAGACAATCCGGAGAAGGTAGAATGTGTCAATGGACAGCTAGAGGGAAGCACTGCGAGAAAGCTTGGAAAAAAACCACTTGAAGATAGAGAGAGAAAGTATGAAAGATTTAGAGCATGATGAATAGAGAGATGAAGTCATATGATATATAAAGATAGAGGTTGTTGAATAGAAGGAAAAGAAAAAGACTAGGAGAGAGAAAGAGAGAAGGAGCTAAGATTAACCTGGTGTTGTTACGCCAGTCCATGTCGTTGTAACTCGGTTCTGGTAAGGTTTGAACCTAGTCAAAAGATCCACATGGTTCTTTGGGAGACCGGCAACTCAATGAGAAGCCTTCACCGGAAGAAGAAAGGCATGGTAGTGAATCGAGTTGTTCTTTCTCTTCAATACATATAATTACTTGCGTACACAGTTAATGAGTAGGAAGGTGACTCTTGGGACGAAATGCCGGACAACTGGACATGATAAGCCAGAAATCTCGAAATAATAGATGGAAATCTACAAGAAGTAAACCAACTCCTGAATTCGAGATTCCGTAGCACTCAAAAAGAAAAGAACTTTTGAAAAATTAGGCAAGTAAATGTGCTTGTGCTCTAATAACGACTAAAATGCTTAATTTTTGTATCACAGACGATAGCTATGTTTTTTTTTAAATGAAAGAAATCCTTTCTGAACGTAAAAATAGAAATGAAAGCATTTTGATTAAAATGGGCGCATCGTTGTCTAAAGACTTACTCTATGAAAATAGAGCTTCTGATGTAGGTTTCCAGCTGAAAAGAAAAACTCTGCATAAGTTAATTCACATGAATAGGTAAAAAAGAAAGATAAAGAGATTGAGAATGAGATAAAAGACAGAAAAATAGCGAAAAAGAAACAAGAAGAGATTGGATGAAATAGAGAACCTGAGAGGACAAAAAAAGAAAGAGAGAGAGAGAACGAGATATTAAGGAAGAGAACGAAATTAAAAAAGAGAGTTTGTAGGCGATGACGCTGCGAAAAAGAGTTAACGAAAGGAGAATGCGACTCTATGTTTGTATGATACAAGAGGCGGAACTCAAGATTAGACACGCTAATTTCCAGGCTTCCTTACACAAGTCATCGAAACGGTTTTCTTGACTAATTTAGTCAGTTGTGTAAGATAATTATTCAGGAAATCTGCAATATTAGTCATGACATGCACTGGTTAAAACATACTCATTGCAGTTTTAACCAATTTGTAAACGGCAATTTTTCTCTCAAAGTAAGTTCAACGCATTTCAATTGCAACGTTTAAAGGTAAGTTTGATAGAGAAAAGCTCGTTCTTTTCAGAAGTCTCTAGTATTCGAATACTTCGGTGAAATGATACCTTAGGAAAAGTTTCTGAAGCTTCATTCAAAGACAATTTCACAGCGTTGACGCTGTGTTGTAACTGAGCGTGGACTACATATAGCCTGCATGCATTTCCACTCCAGGGTTTACAGTCAGGAGAGCAGGCTGACCAGTTTTTCTTTGATATGATTTTTGGCGTACCAAAGTTGCACGTTTTTTCGTGTGTGCTTCACCGCGCAGATTTGGATATGGGGGTCATCAAGTCGTTTAAGTTTTTTTAATCGTTCGTTCCGAGATTTCCGTCAACAAGTTACACCAATCCATTCCCTGTCGAGCACACAGCCTTGCTACTGGTATTTCCAAACCGAATTCCCGTTTTGGTTAGCCGCCAAAGACGTACATATGTTTGAACGCGCATTCCTTCTGTCTGTTGTGCTCTTCTATGATGGAACCATCCTCTTAACGGAATATGGTCATAAAAAACTCGCCACCATTTATTCGAAAAATCAATTCCCTGTCGAGCACACAGCCTTGTTATTGGTATTTCTCAACCGAAAAGCTTTTCTAAACTTCACTTTCTTCCTTCGATTCGTGAGTATCGCATACTTTCTGATCTGTCAAGAAGCGAGTTCTAGGTGCACGCGCCTAATTTTCTGAGTCAGCGAGTTAAAACTTTCAACGTCGTGGTCATCTACTTGATGCTTCTGGTTGTAGGTCTTCAACTTCTTTCTATACTTGCGCACGTTCTCGTTTCCGGCGGTCTTTTCTCTTCCTGTTTTTGGTCATTTGTAAATAATCTTGTGCTAAGCATCTGTTCCATGGCTCGCCAAACCGTGGAAATGCAAACTGCAAGCATTCTGGTTAATTTCGATTCCTGGCACCGCCAGCTGTCCCTATCGAGAGAGGGGGGGACGGGAATACGCTGTCTATTGTCTTCTCCGGATTTCCATTGAATAGGAATTGAGCATCGCTTGAAAGAGTATTCGAATAGTAGGGAAAGTGGGAAAGCAAGAGCCAGGGCACATTTCTTCAAAAGAAATTGATTGATGCCTTCTGAAAACTTGGTGAACTTCAAATTCAAACTACATTAGCGACAAAACAAGTGTTGTCACCAAACTTTTAATTTCTCCTCCGTTTACGTTTCACTCCAACTCCGGAGAAACTGTAGTTTGGTGACAACACTTGAAATTTGGATTGCTTCATCGAGGTAGAAAATGTGAAGGCGTTTTAGAATTGGCAATGCAATAAGCTACGAACGTTGCAGTAAACCTAACGCTTGCCATGGTACATTCTTCAAAAAAAGCTGGTGAAAGTATGGCGGTTCCTCTACAATTTTCTTTCGGACCTACCCATTTAATTTTTTTCTCGGAGTAGCGAACATCATGTCAAACAATCGTTTCAGAAAATCGGCTTCTTGATTTGTGTGTGAAATAGTCAACGTTTTTTTTTCTGAAACGTTTTCCTGAATTTCGCATCATCTCATTTTGAACTGCACCTTCCCGTAAACCGTTTTCTTACGTTTCTTATTCTTTAACATGTTAATAGATTATTCTTGGTTTAATTTTGTTCAGATCCATTGGTTTTTCCAAATTCCTAGTTCACCCACTTTCCTGCTTTCTTCTCATCAGTTATGTTATATTCTAGTCGATGTTTTTTGCTGACTTTCAAGTCTAGTCATCGTTCTTTTCCATTTATTAATTTTCATATTAAAAACAGTTAGAGCTACTTTTTTGCTGTTTTATATAGTGATTCGAATCGTTTTTCAACTTTTAACCTTTTATTTTTTACACTAAATTTTACAGTAACTTTTTTCGTTCTTTTTTTGTACAGCCATAGCGCTTTTTTTTTCATGTGTTATACCGCCAGCAGCTCTCAAATAAATTCTCTTCCAAGTGTCTATTTATATAAAACTTATCTCCTGCCCTTTTCTATTATTTCATGTTGTGTTCCATAATGATAGCTATACATACATAGTTTCTTTTTAGCTTTTTTCCAGTCATTTCCCCTCTCAAACTTTTCCATTTTTGTCAAAATAGTTTCTAACAGCTTTTGTATCGGTATTTTGAAGCAGACTCTTCTTTGTTTTCCTTTTCTGACTTACTCATTTCCTTTTTCACTTCCTCATCATTTCCTTTTTTTCTGTTTACATAATTTCTCAGAGAGAAACAACTTTTGTTAACTTAAAAGTTCGAATCATTTAAATTTAAATCATTTAAATCTTTATTATCATTCAATCACTTCATCGTCGAAAAGGTTTCAATGAGCGCTTTGGCACGGATTAGCAATATGTCCTTTCTTGGTAGTGTTATGGTAACGCGCTTCCTCCCATTAAAAAAGAAACGGCTGGCATCGACTTCGCTTGGTGGAATGGATTAACCACCTTCCGTTTCACAAGAATTCTGAATCACTTTCGTTCGACTGATTGGAACGAATTATATGTATGTATGTACATAAATATGTTTGTAATTATGCATAAAATTCACAAGAGGCAGGAATGAGTGTATGGTAGAGAGAGTAGTAGAGAGGCAAGAGGCAGGAATGAGTGTATGGTAGAGAGTAGTAGAGAGGCAAGAGGCAGGAATGAGTGTATGGTAGAGAGAGTAGTAGAGAGGCAAGAGGCAGGAATGAGTGTATGGTAGAGAGAGTAGTAGAGAGGCAAGAGGCAGGAATGAGTGTATGGTAGAGAGAGTAGTAGAGAGGCAAGAGACAGGAATGAGTGTATGGTAGAGAGAGTAGTAGAGAGGCAAGAGGCAGGAATGAGTGTATGGTAGAGAGAGTAGTAGAGAGGCAAGAGGCAGGAATGAGTGTATGGTAGAGAGAGTAGTAGAGAGGCAAGAGACAGGAATGAGTGTATGGTAGAGAGAGTAGTAGAGAGGCAAGAGGCAGGAATGAGTGTATGGTAGAGAGAGTAGTAGAGAGGCAAGAGACAGGAATGAGTGTATGGTAGAGAGAGTAGTAGAGAGGCAAGAGACAGGAATGAGTGTATGGTAGAGAGAGTAGTAGAGAGGCAAGAGGCAGGAATGAGTGTATGGTAGAGAGAGTAGTAGAGAAGCAAGAGGCAGGAATGAGTGTATGGTAGAGAGAGTAGTAGAGAGGCAAGAGGCAGGAATGAGTGTATGGTAGAGAGAGTAGTAGAGAGGCAAGAGACAGGAATGAGTGTATGGTAGAGAGAGTAGTAGAGAGGCAAGAGACAGGAATGAGTGTATGGTAGAGAGAGTAGTAGAGAGGCAAGAGACAGGAATGAGTGTATGGTAGAGAGAGTAGTAGAGAGGCAAGAGACAGGAATGAGTGTATGGTAGAGAGAGTAGTAGAGAGGCAAGAGACAGGAATGAGTGTATGGTAGAGAGAGTAGTAGAGAGGCAAGAGACAGGAATGAGTGTATGGTAGAGAGAGTAGTAGAGAGGCAAGAGACAGGAATGAGTGTATGGTAGAGAGAGTAGTAGAGAGGCAAGAGACAGGAATGAGTGTATGGTAGAGAGAGTAGTAGAGAGGCAAGAGACAGGAATGAGTGTATGGTAGAGAGAGTAGTAGAGAGGCAAGAGACAGGAATGAGTGTATGGTAGAGAGAGTAGTGGAGAGGCAAGAGACAGGAATGAGTGTATGGTAGAGAGAGTAGTAGAGAGGCAAGAGACAGGAATGAGTGTATGGTAGAGAGAGTAGTAGAGAGGCAAGAGACAGGAATGAGTGTATGGTAGAGAGAGTAGTAGAGAGGCAAGAGACAGGAATGAGTGTATGGTAGAGAGAGTAGTAGAGAGGCAAGAGACAGGAATGAGTGTATGGTAGAGAGAGTAGTAGAGAGGCAAGAGACAGGAATGAGTGTATGGTAGAGAGAGTAGTAGAGAGGCAAGAGACAGGAATGAGTGTATGGTAGAGAGAGTAGTAGAGAGGCAAGAGACAGGAATGAGTGTATAGTAGAGAGAGTAGTAGAGAGGCAAGAGACAGGAATGAGTGTATGGTAGAGAGAGTAGTAGAGAGGCAAGAGACAGGAATGAGTGTATGGTAGAGAGAGTAGTAGAGAGGCAAGAGACAGGAATGAGTGTATGGTAGAGAGAGTAGTAGAGAGGCAAGAGACAGGAATGAGTGTATGGTAGAGAGAGTAGTAGAGAGGCAAGAGACAGGAATGAGTGTATAGTAGAGAGAGTAGTAGAGAGGCAAGAGACAGGAATGAGTGTATGGTAGAGAGAGTAGTAGAGAGGCAAGAGACAGGAATGAGTGTATGGTAGAGAGAGTAGTAGAGAGGCAAGAGACAGGAATGAGTGTATGGTAGAGAGAGTAGTAGAGAGGCAAGAGACAGGAATGAGTGTATGGTAGAGAGAGTAGTAGAGAGGCAAGAGACAGGAATGAGTGTATAGTAGAGAGAGTAGTAGAGAGGCAAGAGACAGGAATGAGTGTATAGTAGAGAGAGTAGTAGAGAGGCAAGAGACAGGAATGAGTGTATGGTAGAGAGAGTAGTAGAGAGGCAAGAGACAGGAATGAGTGTATGGTAGAGAGAGTAGTAGAGAGGCAAGAGACAGGAATGAGTGTATAGTAGAGAGAGTAGTAGAGAGGCAAGAGACAGGAATGAGTGTATAGTAGAGAGAGTAGTAGAGAGGCAAGAGACAGGAATGAGTGTATGGTAGAGAGAGTAGTAGAGAGGCAAGAGACAGGAATGAGTGTATGGTAGAGAGAGTAGTAGAGAGGCAAGAGACAGGAATGAGTGTATAGTAGAGAGAGTAGTAGAGAGGCAAGAGACAGGAATGAGTGTATAGTAGAGAGAGTAGTAGAGAGGCAAGAGACAGGAATGAGTGTATGGTAGAGAGAGTAGTAGAGAGGCAAGAGACAGGAATGAGTGTATGGTAGAGAGAGTAGTAGAGAGGCAAGAGACAGGAATGAGTGTATGGTAGAGAGAGTAGTAGAGAGGCAAGAGACAGGAATGAGTGTATGGTAGAGAGAGTAGTAGAGAGGCAAGAGACAGGAATGAGTGTATAGTAGAGAGAGTAGTAGAGAGGCAAGAGACAGGAATGAGTGTATAGTAGAGAGAGTAGTAGAGAGGCAAGAGACAGGAATGAGTGTATGGTAGAGAGAGTAGTAGAGAGGCAAGAGACAGGAATGAGTGTATGGTAGAGAGAGTAGTAGAGAGGCAAGAGACAGGAAGGAGTGTATAGTAGAGAGAGTAGTAGAGAGGCAAGAGACAGGAATGAGTGTATAGTAGAGAGAGTAGTAGAGAGGCAAGAGACAGGAATGAGTGTATGGTAGAGAGAGTAGTAGAGAGGCAAGAGACAGGAATGAGTGTATGGTAGAGAGAGTAGTAGAGAGGCAAGAGACAGGAATGAGTGTATGGTAGAGAGAGTAGTAGAGAGGCAAGAGACAGGAATGAGATTATAGTAGAGAGAGTAGTAGAGAGGCAAGAGACAGGAATGAGTGTATAGTAGAGAGAGTAGTAGAGAGGCAAGAGACAGGAATGAGTGTATGGTAGAGAGAGTAGTAGAGAGGCAAGAGACAGGAATGAGTGTATGGTAGAGAGAGTAGTAGAGAGGCAAGAGACAGGAATGAGTGTATAGTAGAGAGAGTAGTAGAGAGGCAAGAGACAGGAATGAGTGTATAGTAGAGAGAGTAGTAGAGAGGCAAGAGACAGGAATGAGTGTATGGTAGAGAGAGTAGTAGAGAGGCAAGAGACAGGAATGAGTGTATGGTAGAGAGAGTAGTAGAGAGGCAAGAGACAGGAATGAGTGTATGGTAGAGAGAGTAGTAGAGAGGCAAGAGACAGGAATGAGTGTATGGTAGAGAGAGTAGTAGAGAGGCAAGAGACAGGAATGAGTGTATGGTAGAGAGAGTAGTAGAGAGGCAAGAGACAGGAATGAGTGTATGGTAGAGAGAGTAGTAGAGAGGCAAGAGACAGGAATGAGTGTATGGTAGAGAGAGTAGTAGAGAGGCAAGAGACAGGAATGAGTGTATGGTAGAGAGAGTAGTAGAGAGGCAAGAGACAGGAATGAGTGTATGGTAGAGAGAGTAGTAGAGAGGCAAGAGACAGGAATGAGTGTATAGTAGAGAGAGTAGTAGTACGACATGAACAAAAATACATAAAAATAACTCGTGAAAAAATCAAGAATTTCGCATCAGATGGGAAAACGAGAAAAACCCCTATTTCCATTACAGAAAAGAATGGAGAAAAAAGAAAACATGAAAAGGATAGGACCTGTTCTCTATGGATGCTGAAGCCTCTTGCATTAATCTCTGATGAGAAAGCATGCCAACGGTCTTACTTTATCCGCTTGAAATGTATTGTAAAACGATTACCGAAGTTTTTCATGTGCCCCCTCTCTCTATGTCTACCTAAGTTCGTAGTTTCCACTTTACTTCTTCCAAGAATCTTTTTTTTCATGTCTTGTCTCTGCTTATTAGATTGTCCGGAAACTTTTTTCTCAGGCAATTTGCCTGCTTTTCTCGGAAGAACAGCTGAAAAAGTGACTTTTTGATGTCTTCGTAGTAGACTGTGGAGTTATCGCAGAGCATGGCAGGCAGACTTTTTCGACCTTTTCTCTCTTTCGTTCTTTTTCTGCCTTCTTCAGCCCACGTTTAATTCCTAAACAGCGCAAATAAACGTAAATAAGTATGTCATGCATTTATTATTCTAGAAAACTATTTTTGAAACAACTACTCTGCAAATAGGAACGTAATTTTTCTGAACAGCTTATTAATTTTTGTGGTAGATGAGAAACTTGTGTATGAGTCACAAAAAACCGAAATTTTTTTATTCTTGATTCAAAACCTGATGGACAGAGTTGCGTACGGAGTCAGATTAAGTGGTGAGTCGGAGACAAGACTGTCCTCTCCTCACACGGAGCAGCGATTCCTTGTTGAAGTCCTCGCAGACTCATCAGCTTCTTCCTCTTCTTATCGCTCACTAAATTTCAGAATCCACTTGAAAGACGGATCGATTCACTTTCAACATTTAAAAGCAAAAAAACCTCTGAAGACGGAAAAGTATTTTGGAAAGCGCGACACTTAAAGGGTGAACTTGATTTGCTGGCTGGAAGTGGGGAGAAGGGAATTAAGAAGATTGGAATGTGTTGGGTGGACCAGCATCGCAGCTAAGTCCTCTAATTAGGCGTCAAGCTTAGTGGGAGAAAA
The DNA here is from genome assembly GCA_964056735.1 of Allodiplogaster pararmata. Taxonomy (NCBI): domain Eukaryota; kingdom Metazoa; phylum Nematoda; class Chromadorea; order Rhabditida; family Diplogasteridae; genus Allodiplogaster; species Allodiplogaster pararmata. The sequence goes on from OZ057405.1 coordinate 31,512,327, forward strand.
AGCAATTACTTTTCTCATCGACTTCTCACACTAAAAAGCTTTTAAAGCCAAACGACTGCGAATCGAATCTTTTCCCTTTTCTCTGATTTTGAATTTTCGTCTTCTGATTCACTGGCGAACGCGAACGGTTTGAAGCCGTTCCCCTATTCGTATGACTTTTGAGAATCTAACAGTTCTTTTATTGGAGTAGAAGCAAATTAATACTGAAAAACGCCCGCACAGGTACACAAAAAACATGAGCCAAAAATGATAAAAGAGCCCCAGACTTTTAGATTCGAAGTCGTAGAAAAGTGGATGAGAAACGTGTGCTGTGAAGCGTTCATACCACTAAATTTCACCCTAGAAGAGAAGGAAAGAGAATAGGTTAAATGAGGAATGGGTCAGGGGGCGAAGTACCAAGGGAGTTGCTCTTGGCCGAAGAAAGTTTTTAATATGGATTGGAGTCTCTGAGCCAAGACGGAATATTCTCAACAATTGCTTTGTTTTTATTTGATAGCCGCCCTTTATGACTAAACGATGAAACATTACTTCCATGTTTTTGTGAAGAACAGTGATAAGAAATTGCATGGAAAACTGGCAAGGAAAATTTTTTCATTTCATTGATGAAAAGTTCAAGTAAATTTAGTTTTAAAAAACTCCAAATTATCACAAATGACAATTTCATGTGTGAAGTACATCAATCCATGCTGGAAGACAACATTCGGGACATGTTACTAAAAACCAAACATGAAGGAGTGGAAAATAGGGAGCGAGAAAAAAGGAAGAGAAAGAGAGAGAAAAAGAGAATGGAATCGAGAGTAAGAAAGAAAGTGAGATAGATTGAGGAGGGGAAGAGAGATAGAAATAGAAAGAACAAAACAAGAAAAGAGGAAAAAAACTAAAAGTTAAAACATAATAGAATATGAAAAATAGTGACTCGAGAGGCAAACAAAAAAATTGAAATAAATTGATAAGGAGAGATACTGAAAAGAACTATTTACATAGAAGAAAACTTACAGAGCAAGTGACGCTTCGACGAAATTGAAGTAAACTGTGAAATGAGAAGCAAGAAAGAGAAACCCTATTCCCAAGTCCCTCAAGATCTCTTCACTCGTAGAAGTATGAGGAATTCACTTCTTCTAATAAAAAAACTTTGAAAAGAAACAGATAAGATTCTTTTTAAAATTTAAACATACTTTGAATCATTAGAAACCGAAAATGGGTATTCTTCTTATAAAATCCAGACAGAACTCCGAGGCGTCGTTACTCTGAACGAATCATACAGAAAGTGAGAAGGAAGAACATTCCTGATACGACCTTTTAAAAATTCTCAGAAGTTCGTTCGAAAAAATAAGAGAGAGATAGGTTAAGAGAAAAATAAACAAAGTAGCATAATTATGCGAAAAAAAGAGGGAAAGGAATAGAGAGAAAAATTGGTAGTGAGAGAGTGTAATAGAAGAGAGAGAGAGAGAGAGAGAGAGAGAGAGAGAGAGAGAGAGAGACATCGAGAGAGAGAGAGAGAGAGAGAGAGAGAGAGAGAGAGAGAGAGAGAGAGAGAAAGATAAAGAAGAGACGTTTATGGAGTGCAGTTTCCTGATTGAACCCTCGAAGAAAAGCTCTAAATTTCATGAATTTCTTTCGAAGTCTTTCAGAATGAAATTCGAAACGGGTCTTTTTCACAGAGCTTAAAACCAAGAAAAAACTATCGTATTATTATATGTCTGTTTCCTTACCATAAAAATATTTCATTTCATTCGCCCTGGCTGAGAGCGGTCGACTAACTTCTCGCTCTTTATGTCGCTAGGAATGAAGGATTCCGGTCTCAACCAGGATTCGTACACCTTGAGACCGTATTGTTCCAAACCAGGATCGACACTCCAGTCTACATTCAAGGTTCTCGTTCTTACTGTACTGTATGGAGAACCAGATGGAACCGTTCGATTTAGAGGTGTTTCATGTCCCATGACATCGAAAAAAAGCGTTTTGATTGAATTGAATATGTAAACACCTTATATGAAAAAATTAGGAAACTTACTCATTGCATATAACAGAAAGATTTGGTAAAATCTCTTCGGGAAAACTTGCACTTCTGGGAATTTCTTCAAAGCTTTGCTTTGGTTTTGCAATACATTACAAATTATTGGCACGAGAGAGAGTTAATATTACTTTTCTCTTTCTGATTTCAAATAACTTTATCCACCAAAGGATGAGTATTCAAGACTCATCTACTGCCATGGGGAGTATCACAGCAAGTATCCACCAAAGAATGAGTATTCAAGACTCATCTACTGCCATGGGGAGTATCACAGCAAGTTAATAATCAATTTAAAAAGAAAACACTGCGTAGCATTTTTTCGAGAATTGTTTAGTAGAGGAAGAAATAGGGGATTATGAGACGAGTTTGGGTCATTCGGAAGACAAGAATAATCAATTTATCGGAGCTGAACGTTTGGTAGAAAAGACGACCATCTTTGAATGGTGAAAATGAGGAGAATGAAATTCAAAATTTTGTTTGAGTCGAAACGCTTCACCTCTATTTCAGCGACCTTTTGCGGACCAAATAGAGCATTCTCATTTGTTTGGGGGTGAGGATAAGCAAAACCTAAAAATAGGACAAGACAAACAAGGTTATGTCCTTTCAGAAAATGGAAAGAACAACAACAAAAAAAATAAATGTGACTATTCTTCAGATTTTTTAATGAAAGAATCAAAAAAGTTTGATGCTCCCTATTTCAAACCCAGAAGCGTTTCTATTCGTATTTTCTGATGAACTTTATATGTAAAAATACATATTCTAAATACTGAGAGTATTTTTGTGAGCTTTTTTCATTTTTGGATTAGTAATCAACAGGTAAGAGTTTAGTTCCTGCTCAAACATTAAGTTTTTGCTCAAACGTTAAACTGAAAAGTGTGAATCTTAAAAATTTAGCCCAGTGATTCGTAGAATTCTTCCATTCTCTCATTCGTCTTCCTCCGTGCACGGTTGCTCCTCGCACCGTCTCTTCACTCATCTGTGAGAGTCCTTTCCCGAGAAGATTTGGCGCTCCGTGATCGTAGCGCCATCATGAGCGACAGAAGAATGAGATGGAGGGACTACTTTTTCCCAAGGAAGGCAGAGAACGCTGAGGAGTGGAGTCGTCACATGTCGCAACAGATCCCATAATCGATGATGTTATATTACCGATGTGGCTTGCTGATCTTGATAAAGCGTTTAATTATATTATAGGAAAGGTGATAAAGAGAAAAATGAGTTATAGTTAATATAAGAGAAAGTTGAATAAAAATGTGAAAAATATTTTTAAGCACACAGAAAAGTGAAATGTTACTGCAAAGTAGACATCGCAGAAGTCTGTTTCGCCCCCGCTCAGACAGACCTCTGCACTCTCTGGGTGGGGCTCATCAGTGAGTGCCCAGAGAGTACAATTGTAAAGAAATAAGAGTAAAATTTAAAAAATTTTAACTAAATGGAATTAATTTAAAAGAGTATGATAATAAAGTTAATGTAAACGGTAAAAGAAACGAAAAATAGAAAAGAAAGAAGCAAAAGAACTAAAATGTGAAAGGAGAAACTAAATAAAGTAAAGATTTTAAAAATAACCTAGAAAATAAAAAATAATAAAAACTGATTTTCATTTTCCCATTCTTCGCTTTGGTGCTCTTCTTCCGAAAGTTCATGTCGTCTTCCTTCGTCGGTATTGTCACCAAATGACAAGTGTAAGAAATGAAGAGGAGTGAGTTAGGATGGTGATGATATTAGGAGAAGGGATTGTTGTAGTGTTCAATGTTTATGTGTTATAGATCTACTAATTTGTACATGACATGACCTTTTGACCCAAATAAATGAAACTGATATGGGAAGAATAAAAAGAGAAAGAGAGTATATGGATAGTAATAAGTTATTGATTAAGGAGTTTGAAATCAAATTGATGGGTGTTTTATCAATATTTCATATTATATGGAGAGAAATAATTTATTGGAATTGTTTAGAAAAGTGTGAAATGATTATATGGTTTTTAATGTCATATTTAACTTCAATTTTAGGATTTTTACGCAGTGTTTTGATAAGTCTACCCATTATAGTTAAATCTGGAAATTTATTTCCACGGTATCTTCTAATAAGTATTTTGATTCTACTCAAGAAATCTTCGAATCGTGTGCAGTTATCACTGAATCTTAAAACCTCGGTATATATGGTGTTTAGGCCAATGTAGATAGGTATGTTAGAGGTGTAATGAGGGTATTTGAGGGTCTTGAAGTTATAGTCATCTGTTTTGTTATAAAGGTTAAGTTTTATATGCCCGTCATTTTCAATGGTTATGTAGAGATCTAAAAATACGGCCTCACTACTATTATGATTAGTTCTTTCTAATGTTAATGAGTTGTGATATATTTCTTCAGTAATTTTTATAAATTCTTGATCTTTATCAGAAATGTGAAGAATATCATCTATGTAGCGGAATGTACAATTCAGAGAACTCCTCAAACTATGGGATCTATTTATATTTTTGTTAATGTATTTGAATTCCATCATAGCTAGAGTAAGATCTGCTATTTGTGGTGAAGCGTTATTGCCCTGAGGAATTCCCTTATTTTGTTTGAATATTTCACCACCATAAGTAACATAGCTATTATCTAAAATATATATAAGAAGTTTGTATATTTGAATGGGTAGATAAGTTCTTTTTTGGTTAATGTCATTAGTATAATGTGTATGATTGCCTTTAATTGAGATAGCTTGGTATCCACAATTTTTAAAGCAAGTTGTAATTACTCGATACATATTATCTTTAATTACTTCATGTGGTAGATTTGTAAATAATGAAGTGAAATCTGCACAGAAAATGTTTTTAGGTTTGTTATCTAATGTTTTGAAAATATCTAGTAAAGGTTTAGTGTTGAGTATGGAAAAGAGGTGATTAGTTCCATTTCTCTCACCAGTTTGTTTAGAATAATTTTTAAAATGTTTAGATAGGTGTTTTAGTAAGAGTTGTAGTTCAACAGATATAGGTTTAAGGCTACTGTTGTATGCTCCTGTGATGAATCTAAATTTTATTGGATTTTTATGCATTTTTGGTATTCCATATACTTGGGGAATTTTAAAAGTATTATCAATATTTATTTTTATTCCGTTTTGTAAGGTGTGTTTGATATGATTACTGATAATAATGGAGCTATTGATGTTAGAAGTAGGTTCATATGTTTTGACATTATCATCAGTTGTATTCATTTCTTCATTAATATATTTAACATATAATTTTTTGCATATAAAGGCGTAGTTATTTGTGGCTTTATCGATTGGAGTAATTATAAAGTCTTTTTTTAATTTGTTAATATTTTTTTGAATTCTACCATATATTGATGTTTCCGAATAATAAAATCTATCTATATAATTCTTGATTTTGGGGAGGTTATTATTTATGAGAAGGTTAGCTAGTTGATTTCTATCAGTTGTTTTCAAGCTGTATTTTCTTGTAATTTTATCAGTTGTTGATAAAATTGATTGTATAATCTCTTCTGTAATAATTTCTTTAGTAGAATTACCACTGCTAATACGATATTTCGTACCTTTTTCTAAAATACTACGAAGAAGAGGATCCGAGACAATATTCGTGTTGCCTGTACAAACGTGTCCTAAATTATGTTCAATAAAGTGAGGGTATTTATGGCAGACACAATTGTTTTTGTTTATATCTTCAATTATAGTTTTGTTTAGATTTCTTAAAAAGTTATTGTAATTAAAGATTTTTTTACTGATAGGTTCTTCTAATTTGTATATAGTGCGTATTTTGAATGATTTATCAATTCTTTTGAAAAGTTCTACGTCTATGTTGCTTTTAAGACTTTTATTAAAAATTCGGTTAAAAGGGATATTATCCATATATTTACCATGATATGTAAGCTTTATATTAAATGTATCTATTTCATTATTTATAAAATTAGTTTGTTTTTTCCAGAAATAGTCACAAATGGTACTAGTAATAATTATTTTATTGTAGTTATTAAGTTTATGAAATTCTTTGGTTAAAGTGAATTTTATGAGCTTATCTTTCTCTTTGTTTTTCAATTTTTTGTGTTCCAAATACAATAGTCTATTATTTTTAGATTCTATTAGATTGTTAACGATTTCTTCAATATCTCTGGCTTGGTATGCTGGACGAGTTCTTCTGCGGTTTTTGTGTCTACACTGAGTTTTTCTAGGTATTTTCATTGGCATGTTGTGATATGGATGTGATTTCCGTTCTATGGGGTTCAAACTATCGGATATTAACCCGTAATTTTGAATTTGGTCATTGAGACCGTAGGGATATGCTGTGATCAATAATCTAATCCAGTATGCTTCTTTAGCTCTTAACTCAGCTTTATTAGTTGCATGATCTAAGACATCTATTCGTATATTGTTTGGAGATTTATTACACTCTTTAAAATGTTTGCATAGGTATGTATCAAGTATGTTTTTCTGTATATGATATTTATGTTGTGATACACGTTTTTTAAGTGATTGAGTTGTTTCTCCAACGTATTGCATCTCACATTTTGTACAGGTTATTAGATAAATCACATTTTTTGATGTACATGTAAGGTTAGGGGGTTTATTAGTGGCAAAACTCTTTTTTGTAGTACTACTAATGACATACTTATCGTAGTTGATTATATTACATATGACACACCTGGCATTATTACATTCATTTCCTTTATTATCAGAAAGGTTAACAGTTTTGAAGATATATTTACCATCGACCTTTTCGTGGAATATAGGTATATTATAACGGAGTTTGTTTTGTTTTTGTGGTTGGCTTTTGTTAAGCATGGATATAACGGTGACGATGGCTGCTTGACCGAAGGTTCACCGAGCACTACTCCGTATTTCAGATACGGTAGATCTGTCTTATAGTGAGACCCAGTTCTCACTCACGGGTTAAGTGCTGATTCCCGTGAGTGTGGTATATCCCACCTGTGATTTTAAAAAACTGTATAATTATAAATCTTCATCCGATCTAGTGTGATAATGATAAAATTATTGGAAGTGTAATACATGCCTTCGATTGTATTAATAATATTATTATAAATAGGAAAGGAGACTGGAAAGGAAATGAGAAAAGAAATAGAAAGTTAAAAGGAGGAGATGGAAATGGAAAGAGAAAAAAGGAATTATAAGTATGATGAGAAATAGATGTAAGGAAGTTGATATGAAGTGATGCTAAAAGCATCTACTAGGTATTTGGTAAGAAAGGTAGGAAATGATAATATATAAGTATAAAGTAAATAGAGTTAGAATAGTGTAAAATTAGTTGGAAGAGAATGAAACTTGTTAGAAATATTAGGTGTGTTGTGGTAAAGTAATATTCTGTGTATTGATCATTGACTGGTTATTAAAAATTGAGAGGGAAATTATTAGTGTGAGATGTTGTTTAATGATAATTTTGTGATATAATATAATAGACTTTGAATTGTGTGAATTAGATGAAACAAATGAGAGTAAGTAAATGTTTCTAAAATTGAAACTTAGTATTTAAAATCAGTTAAAAATTAAGAAAGTAAAGTAAAGGTGCTGCAGAGCAGCTAAGTTGATCTGGTATTAAACCAGATTTGCTGCAAGCAGCTAGGTACTACGGTATACACCGGAGGTGCTACCTTAGGTAGCTAATGGTGTGGAAAGTATATAGTGGAATTGGCAGTGTAGAAGGTATAGAAGTTATATGAAATATTGCTTAATCGAATGTAAAGATAAGTAAGATATAGTAAATATTAAGGAAATGAATAATAGGTAAGAGAATGTAAATGAGTTCATCTTGTTTTTGATACGGAGTGGTACTAGAAGTACTCACATCACGTATCGGAACAAGAGAAATATATTATAGGAAAGGTGATAAAGAGAAAAATGAGTTATAGTTAATATAAGAGAAAGTTGAATAAAAATGTGAAAAATATTTTTAAGCACACAGAAAAGTGAAATGTTACTGCAAAGTAGACATTGCAGAAGTCTGTTTCGCCCCCGCTCAGACAGACCTCTGCACTCTCTGGGTGGGGCTCATCAGTGAGTGCCCAGAGAGTACAATTGTAAAGAAATAAGAGTAAAATTTAAAAAATTTTAACTAAATGGAATTAATTTAAAAGAGTATGATAATAAAGTTAATGTAAACGGTAAAAGAAACGAAAAATAGAAAAGAAAGAAGCAAAAGAACTAAAATGTGAAAGGAGAAACTAAATAAAGTAAAGATTTTAAAAATAACCTAGAAAATAAAAAATAATAAAAACTGATTTTCATTTTCCCATTCTTCGCTTTGGTGCTCTTCTTCCGAAAGTTCATGTCGTCTTCCTTCGTCGGTATTGTCACCAAATGACAAGTGTAAGAAATGAAGAGGAGTGAGTTAGGATGGTGATGATATTAGGAGAAGGGATTGTTGTAGTGTTCAATGTTTATGTGTTATAGATCTACTAATTTGTACATGACATGACCTTTTGACCCAAATAAATGAAACTGATATGGGAAGAATAAAAAGAGAAAGAGAGTATATGGATAGTAATAAGTTATTGATTAAGGAGTTTGAAATCAAATTGATGGGTGTTTTATCAATATTTCATATTATATGGAGAGAAATAATTTATTGGAATTGTTTAGAAAAGTGTGAAATGATTATATGGTTTTTAATGTCATATTTAACTTCAATTTTAGGATTTTTACGCAGTGTTTTGATAAGTCTACCCATTATAGTTAAATCTGGAAATTTATTTTCACGGTATCTTCTAATAAGTATTTTGATTCTACTCAAGAAATCTTCGAATCGTGTGCAGTTATCACTGAATCTTAAAACCTCGGTATATATGGTGTTTAGGCCAATGTAGATAGGTATGTTAGAGGTGTAATGAGGGTATTTGAGGGTCTTGAAGTTATAGTCATCTGTTTTGTTATAAAGGTTAAGTTTTATATGCCCGTCATTTTCAATGGTTATGTAGAGATCTAAAAATACGGCCTCACTACTATTATGATTAGTTCTTTCTAATGTTAATGAGTTGTGATATATTTCTTCAGTAATTTTTATAAATTCTTGATCTTTATCAGAAATGTGAAGAATATCATCTATGTAGCGGAATGTACAATTCAGAGAACTCCTCAAACTATGGGATCTATTTATATTTTTGTTAATGTATTTGAATTCCATCATAGCTAGAGTAAGATCTGCTATTTGTGGTGAAGCGTTATTGCCCTGAGGAATTCCCTTATTTTGTTTGAATATTTCACCACCATAAGTAACATAGCTATTATCTAAAATATATATAAGAAGTTTGTATATTTGAATGGGTAGATAAGTTCTTTTTTGGTTAATGTCATTAGTATAATGTGTATGATTGCCTTTAATTGAGATAGCTTGGTATCCACAATTTTTAAAGCAAGTTGTAATTACTCGATACATATTATCTTTAATTACTTCATGTGGTAGATTTGTAAATAATGAAGTGAAATCTGCACAGAAAATGTTTTTAGGTTTGTTATCTAATGTTTTGAAAATATCTAGTAAAGGTTTAGTGTTGAGTATGGAAAAGAGGTGATTAGTTCCATTTCTCTCACCAGTTTGTTTAGAATAATTTTTAAAATGTTTAGATAGGTGTTTTAGTAAGAGTTGTAGTTCAACAGATATAGGTTTAAGGCTACTGTTGTATGCTCCTGTGATGAATCTAAATTTTATTGGATTTTTATGCATTTTTGGTATTCCATATACTTGGGGAATTTTAAAAGTATTATCAATATTTATTTTTATTCCGTTTTGTAAGGTGTGTTTGATATGATTACTGATAATAATGGAGCTATTGATGTTAGAAGTAGGTTCATATGTTTTGACATTATCATCAGTTGTATTCATTTCTTCATTAATATATTTAACATATAATTTTTTGCATATAAAGGCGTAGTTATTTGTGGCTTTATCGATTGGAGTAATTATAAAGTCTTTTTTTAATTTGTTAATATTTTTTTGAATTCTACCATATATTGATGTTTCCGAATAATAAAATCTATCTATATAATTCTTGATTTTGGGGAGGTTATTATTTATGAGAAGGTTAGCTAGTTGATTTCTATCAGTTGTTTTCAAGCTGTATTTTCTTGTAATTTTATCAGTTGTTGATAAAATTGATTGTATAATCTCTTCTGTAATAATTTCTTTAGTAGAATTACCACTGCTAATACGATATTTCGTACCTTTTTCTAAAATACTACGAAGAAGAGGATCCGAGACAATATTCGTGTTGCCTGTACAAACGTGTCCTAAATTATGTTCAATAAAGTGAGGGTATTTATGGCAGACACAATTGTTTTTGTTTATATCTTCAATTATAGTTTTGTTTAGATTTCTTAAAAAGTTATTGTAATTAAAGATTTTTTTACTGATAGGTTCTTCTAATTTGTATATAGTGCGTATTTTGAATGATTTATCAATTCTTTTGAAAAGTTCTACGTCTATGTTGCTTTTAAGACTTTTATTAAAAATTCGGTTAAAAGGGATATTATCCATATATTTACCATGATATGTAAGCTTTATATTAAATGTATCTGTTTCATTATTTATAAAATTAGTTTGTTTTTTCCAGAAATAGTCACAAATGGTACTAGTAATAATTATTTTATTGTAGTTATTAAGTTTATGAAATTCTTTGGTTAAAGTGAATTTTATGAGCTTATCTTTCTCTTTGTTTTTCAATTTTTTGTGTTCCAAATACAATAGTCTATTATTTTTAGATTCTATTAGATTGTTAACGATTTCTTCAATATCTCTGGCTTGGTATGCTGGACGAGTTCTTCTGCGGTTTTTGTGTCTACACTGAGTTTTTCTAGGTATTTTCATTGGCATGTTGTGATATGGATGTGATTTCCGTTCTATGGGGTTCAAACTATCGGATATTAACCCGTAATTTTGAATTTGGTCATTGAGACCGTAGGGATATGCTGTGATCAATAATCTAATCCAGTATGCTTCTTTAGCTCTTAACTCAGCTTTATTAGTTGCATGATCTAAGACATCTATTCGTATATTGTTTGGAGATTTATTACACTCTTTAAAATGTTTGCATAGGTATGTATCAAGTATGTTTTTCTGTATATGATATTTATGTTGTGATACACGTTTTTTAAGTGATTGAGTTGTTTCTCCAACGTATTGCATCTCACATTTTGTACAGGTTATTAGATAAATCACATTTTTTGATGTACATGTAAGGTTAGGGGGTTTATTAGTGGCAAAACTCTTTTTTGTAGTACTACTAATGACATACTTATCGTAGTTGATTATATTACATATGACACACCTGGCATTATTACATTCATTTCCTTTATTATCAGAAAGGTTAACAGTTTTGAAGATATATTTACCATTTAAATTGAATTTAAAAATTGATTCGTAGAAAATGCGTCATCAGTTAAAATATTCCAGTCGTGCTATCCGGAAGTAACTTTTTTTCTTTTTCGAATGTACCTTTATTCATAACGTCTGTCTTATATTCACTCAGAAGAGAAGTATTAGAAAATTTTCATATGTACACAAGTGAGGGCCTCCACATGACCGTGAAACACGCAACCGGAAGTTCTGTCTTGTAAATGTAAAAGAAAAAGTTTAACAACTTTTTGAAAATTTTGAGAAGAGAAGTGTCCGACCAAGTTTTCACAAACAGCTTAATCTTCTTAAGGGATCGTTATTAATTTAGCCAGAGTTTAGGCAAGCTTTGCCTTCATGAAAGCTTGAATTCGGAATTCACAGGCTAACAAGTTTGGTTGAAAATCGTACTTGGAGTACATAGAAAGAGGTCTTTAGAAAAATGTCATCTGTTTCTCAGGATTATTTATTTTATTAACGATGAATCTGTGAATGCGATTTGTTATTAAGATTTACCGACGGTTAAAAGTAGAGTGCAGATGTAGAAAAATAAAAATGAATAAAAATAAACAAAGCGTATCGAATGGGAGGCTTCTCACTCGAACTCTCGAATAAAAAAGCAGCCAGCCTTCAGAGTTTTCTCAGCTTAGTTTTACACGGAGCCAAGAGTCGTATTACATTCAGGGAAAAATGTTTGCTACATGCAAAAACATAGTTAAAAAGCAAAAGAACGAGTTAGGGCATTAGATTCCTCGAACCAGTCTATATATTAGTTTTCCATTTCTTTCCACGAATGTTGTATCTAATTTTGATACAAACAACTGTTTGATAAATAATTTTTCATTGAATACGCACAACAACAAAAAAAACAAAAAGAGTACATTGGTAAAATGAATTAAAAAGTTTTTTGTTAAAAGTTTTCGAGTTTAATTTCATTTCAACTAGAGGGTTGTATGTGAGTAGTGCTCCCAAAAGTTTTCCGCTCTCCACGGCTGCTGAATAATGTAGACTAGCAATGTCCAAGATAGCAACTACTGTTTCTTTCAGAATTGGACTCATGGGAACATGTACTTTGCCGCGAGGCCCAAAAAGGCGCGATAAAGATTATTTTTCGAGTTTCATTGAAAACATCTCCTAGGAAAAATTGATTATTTAATATTCCATAAAATATCTAGTTTCTAGTTATGCTTATTTGCGATAAACGCGTGGGAAAGCTGTATGATGGTAAGATGAGTAATAACTAAATTCACTAATACGAATACAAACAATGTTTGGATAACTACTGCAGTGCTTCAGCCAAAATGAGTCGGGTAACAGTCTTGGAACTTGAAAACGATTGAATTTAAAAAAAAAAAATAAGTAAATCGTGTCAATAAAACACATATTTTCCAAACAAAAACATCTCGAAGTCGCTATGAAAATATTTCGATCACTGAACGCATGTTTTTACATGAATTCTGCGCGACTACTACAACATATCACAGTGCTTACTTGAAAGACTCAGAACTCAAATAAAACGCCGTTCATCTCAAAATAATACTACAAGGAATAGTTCAGCGGATTGAGATAGAGAAGGAAGGCAAGACTGGTGTCTCTCATTTTATAATTTTAAATAGGAGTGGTCTTTTCTCCTTGTCGTAAGTTATGACGGAGTCATAAGGCGATCATCTACTTTAAACCTGAGAGTCTCATAAAAAAATACTTCTTTCAAAAGTGAGTTCGAGAATCGGATCGCAGAAGTATTTAATCCCAGATTACTGTTTTCGAGAAACATATTACAAAAAAAAGGAACTAGTTTTTTTTCCTGGCGAAAAAAGCTAAAAGATTTGAAAATGGAAAGATTTACAAAGAAGAAAAGAGTTTTTTTATGATTATCAAGGGTATGCAAAAGATAGTTTCACTGTTGACTGCTTTGTACGCTCTGAGCCTTGAATAATGGAATTTTCTTCTTATTTTCAGTTGAGAAACCCGATAATTGATTTTGAGTTCTGGACTAAAATTATATGCATTCCAGAATGGCTCGGAATGTTGTTTACCGAGCCTCATCAGCTCTACGGGATTTAATATTCCATCAATATCTAGTTTCTAGTTATGCTTATTTGCGATAAACGCATGGGAAAGCTGTATGATGGTACATAAGATGGTAAGAATAACTAAATTCACTAATACGAATTTAGCACTTCAAATTGATTTAAAAAAGACGGAAAAATGTTATATTCCAGGAAAAAAGTTATTTTTTTGATCGTGTAAATTTTTGGTGAAAGTTTTCTTGCTGAAAACAGTATATCAGAAGAACAACAAAAAAAGCTTATTTCGTACAATGTAGTGAAAAGGGCAGAAAAATAATACAAGCAAGGTTTGGATAACTACTGCAGTGCATTCAGATAAAGAGAGTCGAGTAACAAACTTGAAATTTGAAAACGATTGAATTCAAAAAAATAAGTGCATCGTGTCAATAAAACACATATTTTCCAAACAAAAACATCTCGAAGTCGCTATGAAAATATTTCGATCACTGGACGCATGTTTTTACATGAATTCTGCGCGACTACTACAACATATCACAGTGCTTACTTGAAAGACTCAGAACTTAAATAAAACGCCGTTCAACTCAAAATAATACTACAAGGAATAGTTCAGTGGATTGAGATAGAGAAGGAAGGCCAGACTGGTGTCTCTCATTTTATACTTTTAAATAGGAGTGGTCTTTTCTCCTTGTCGTAAGTTATGACGGAGTCATAAGGCGATCATCTACTTAAAACCTGAGAGTCTCATGAAAAATACTTCTTTCAAAAATGAGATTGAGAATCGGATCGCAGAAGTATTTAATCCCAGATTAATGTTTTCGAGGAACTAGTTTTTTCCTGGCAAAAAAAGCTAAAAGATTTGAAAAATGGAAAGATATATGTATAATACAAAGAGAAAAAAGAGTTTTTTCTTCACGATTATCAAGGCTATGCATGTCCGGGCGTGGCATAGTGGTAGTGTGATAGAATATTGTGCGAAGAGTCCCGAGTTCGACTCCCACCCCGGACAGATCCACCCAAACCAAGGGGGTTAAGAAATTTTGGTAGTGCTCATGCACGAATCTGACTCTCCCCACTGCTGCTAATCACACTAGCAGTGATCTAGCAGGCAGCCACTGGTTCTACCAGGATAGGTCTGTCCTGCATCTCAGGGGAGCTCGTACCCTGCCGCGAGAAGGGAACAAGCGCGAGGAAGAAGAAGAAGATTATCAAGGCTATGCAAAAGATAGTTTCACTTTTGACTGTTTTCTACGCTCTGAGCCTTGAATAATGGAAATTTCTTCCTATTTTACTTCTAAAAAAATCAGTTGAGAAACCGGATAATTGATTTTGAATTCTGGCCAAAATAAAATGCATACCAGAATGGCCCGGAAGCGTTCGAATGTTGTTTACCGAACTTATCAGTGATTAATTTTTTTCAAGATTAGAGTAAAGACATTTTCGTCCGTTTATTCAGGTAATTGGCATTCCCAATCGAAATTATTCTGATAGGGAAAATGCAGTTCTCAACTTCACCACCTTTTACGCGCTCCCTATTTGTTTTAGAGAAACATCGCAAAACCCACTTGAATATATCGAATAATTTAACAGGTTTCTATAGGTAACTACTAAACAGGTTCATATAAATATCAATCAATCATTTATTCCAATTCACATGATAGAATACCACATACATACATTGATGAACTTGGATCATACATTGATGAACTTGGATCGCTGTCACGGATGTGAGTTCAGCTATATTCGTAAAACATTTCAAAACGAATTATAGAAAGGGAAATTATAGAGATAAATTTTACAGACAAAACAAACGAAAAACATCTAAAAAGAAAAGGGACAGATTTACAGTTAAATAAAACATTGAGACAAGCGTCATGAAGAAAATTCATTTGGAGATGTTTCAGTAACGTATTTTGGAAAAGGGCACTATAAATTCTTCTCGCAGCTTATGTAGTTCTTTTTTGAAAACAACGGAGAAATTGATTGTCACTATCCGACTGGGTAGGCCGTTCCATATGTTAATAACCCTGGACGAACAACTACTTTTGGTATCCGGAATTCTGAATGGTAAAGCAATTCGGTATGGATGGGCGTTTCTGTTGCTGTATGGAAGGGGACATACTTGGGAAAGTGTGGAATAATCTATTCGAAGGTGTTGGTGTATGCATTTATGGATGAATGCCAGGTCGTCAATATTTCTTATGTATTCGAGAGTGGTCAGAGAGAGCAGATTGAGCCTGGATGGGTAGTCTATCTTGGGATGCCCATCTCTATAGAGGATTCTGTGTGTGAAGGCACGCTGGACGTTCTCTATCGCGTTGATGTGTCCTACGGACTGCGACCAGATTTCACTACCGTAATCTAGTAAAGGGAGAATGTATGTTTTGAACACGCGGAGAAGAACGGTTATGGACTTGGTTTTGAATGCTCGCAGGATCATGTTTATACATCTTTTGGATTTGGTTATGACTTGCTCTATGTGGGTGGAGAATTTGAGTGTGGCATCAAAATAGATTCCAAGCAGGCTTGCTCGAAAAAAACTCGTAAAAAAACGAAAAAAAGTCGAGAAAAACGAAAAAACTTTTTTCGAGTTTTTCGACTGTGTTTTTTTGACAGGGTCGAAAAACTTCTTTTTTTTTCGAAAAATGTCGAGAAAAAAAACCGGAAAAACGAAAAAAACCAAAAACGAAAAATGTACAACCCTGATTCCAAGATCCTTGATAGTTGAAGAAGTGGGAACGATTTTACCATCAATTTGGTAGATGCTACTAGGGTTATTGTTGCCACAGTGAACTATGAAGCATTTCGGAATGGAAATTATAAACCCCCAGGCATGTACATAACTGGAAATATAATCTAGGGCTCGTTGTAGACTTTGACTACTGTTTGAAAATAGTTTGATGTCATCTGCATAGAGAAAGCAGTGGACTTCGGGGTCGATACATTCTATGACGTCGTTTATAAATATAGAGAAGAATAGGGGACATAGGCAGCTTCCTTGCGGAACTCCGCTATTATAAACTTTGGGATCGGATAAACGTGATTGACTGAAGTTATAGAATAACGGCTAGCGAGAAATGATTCTACCAGGCGGAGTAGACCTCAATTCATACCTATTTTTCCTAATTTGTGTATCAGGAACCTGTGGTTTACTGTATCGAAGGCTCTTGAAATATCAATCAGACAGATATCGAACTTGAGCTTCTTGCCATTCAGAAAAAGGTACTGGGAATAGGAGTGAACTAGGGATGTGATAGTGAAACGGCTACGGCGAAAACCGTGCTGGTTGCTATTGAGAATTCGGTTGTATTCGAGATGATCATAAATGAGTTTGAAAATGAGCGTTTCAAAGACTTTTGACATCGAACAAACCATTGTGATGGGCCTATAGTTAGAAACTTGAGAAGGCGACCCTTTTTGTGAATTGGGATGATTAATCCCTGTTGCCATGAAGACGAAAGTGTCCTTGAGTAATGGAATTGAGTAATGGAACATATGTTTGATCTATTTTTGAAACTTTCTCCAAACCGGAAAAGGTTCAACACTTGTGCCGATTTCTTGGATCAACTCGAATTCCTCTGGAGCCCATACAACCTCATACTACAGGGTGGTCAGTATACTTGGTGACAAACTGTAAGTACGTGTCAAGCGCGAGCTGAGTCGATCTGCAGATTTTAAAGGACACCTTTAACTTCGTTAACATTCGATCTACCTATAACCAAAGTTTCGGTTTCTAAAATTTGTTACTCGTAAAATGGTGCGTTCTCATCCTAGTCGGGGCGCAATATTGTCGCTGAGTATTGCTGGACACCCCCCTTCGGAGAACTCTCGTCGGCTGGGAGTCGCCCTTCAATCTGTGCATCGAACTCTCAACGAGGTACACTCACTGACCGTCCACTCTGTGGTCGTCCCACTGCCACCTCCCGTATCAAAAATATCGTCAAGCAACGCCTGAACCGCAACAAACGCAGAAGGATCAGAAAAAATGGCTGCCCAACTGGATACGGTACGATGTGGAGTGTTGTTCGAAAGAAGCTTGGTATAAAGTCATACAAGTACCAGAAGCGTCCTGGTCTCACTTCTAAGCAGCGGGAAGCACGGCGCGATATATGCCCTACTGTCCTTGCTCGGACGGCGACTGGAAAGCATCTCATGACCCTCTTTACCGATGAGAAGACCTTTATCATGGAGAGGAGCTTCGACAAACAAAATGATAGGGTGCTTGCTCAGTCTTCTGAAGAAGCTGATACTGACTGCAAAACAGTCTCACGTGCTTCCCATCCGGAATCTATCATGGTTTTCGCTGGCATCTGCTCCACGGGTTGAACTCATATCTTTTTCGTCCGAAAAGAGGCCAAAATAAATACACAGATGTCCATCTCAGAGATCCTCGAACATGATGTGAAGCCTTGGGCCCAGAGGCACTTCGAGACACAGAACTGTACATTCCAGCGGGTCGGCGCTCCTGCTCATACCAGCAAAAAGACACAAGAGTGGATATCAAAAAACTTCTCTTTCATTGCCGCCAAAGAACTGCCTGCTAATAGTCCAGATTCAAATCCAGTTAACCACTCCATCTGGTTCATCCTGGAGAGTGAAGCTTGCGCTAAAACCTACACCTCGCTGTCTGGTCTCGAGAGTTCGCTTGACCGAATTCTCCAGGAAGGTTTGCGGTCTGTCCCCGTCGTCTTTAGGCTGTCATTCGCAAAAGAGGAGTTCATTTCGAGTGAAAATTAAAGTTTATTATCATATAAAAGGTAATAAAATTTGTCGAGGAGAAAGTGAAATTTTGCTCACATGAAAGGAAAATATACGGTAAAATCCGTGTCACCAAATATGTTGACCACCCTGTAGATGAAAATTCATATGATACAATCATAGTATGTCGCAGCTGATTTTTCCCAACCTTAAGATCCTATAAAATTCCAAGCTTTTTTTTATGGAACAGCAGAAACATCTCAAGAGTTAACTTTTGACCGAAACAGGCATATACTCAATGAACATTTGAGCGAGATAGAATAAAAGCTTTCAAGAAGCTGTTTGTGAACTATTAACACCATAAAAGGGGTGATAATTTCCAACGTCGAACCTAAAAACTTTCGGTTTTTTTCTTGGGCCTTCGGTAAAGAGATAGAAAAGAAGTGATAGATAGAGCGGTATTCACAGGATAAAAGTGAAAACGAGAGAAAGAGAGAGAGATATTCGTAGCGATGCAGTAAAGAGAGGAAGAGAGAACTAACAACAATAACAAAAAAATTTTGAGCTCATCTCTCGCGACCATTCTATTATTGCAACCTTCCAGTTTGCTTTTGTTGTGAAATCGAAATTTTAGACTCTTTGAAAAAAAGTTTAACTTTTTCATGATGATCGAAAGCTGAAAACCTGCTCAAATTTATATTAATATCGAAAACTTTACAATGTTTTTTTTAAAATCATAACTATTACGATGCTTTTTTATCATCACTATGCCTTCTATATTTCTGATTTTTTTTCTATTTTTTTACAGTCTAACATGAATTTCTTATCTCTCCCTTTACCCTTCTCTCTTCTTTAGGCTTTTCCTCGTCGTCGTTTCTTTATCATAAATAAGTATTTTCTGCATGTCTCCCTCTATCCATTTTTTCTCTATACAGGGTGTTTAATTACATATCGATCAATGAAAAACGTGAATAAATTTTTTCGAGTTGGCCGATTGACATGAATTTTCCAGGGTGATCAAATCTCAGGATAGGAAAGAAGTTGGGGAAATTTCAGAGAATTAGCATAAATTTTAATACCTTTCCCAACTTTGCATCGATTTTCGAGATATATGTACAAGTTTTTTTTAATTTTTAATTTTTCTGCAGAAAGATGCTTGAAGTATCCAACTCCTCATTGATATCCTTTTTAAATCAGTTTAATCTTTTTTCATATTGTTTAATTATTTTGAAAAGAGGCATTTTCAACAATTGCATGCTAATTTGGATATGCAAAAACAGAGTGGTCAACTCCACCTGTTGAAATGCAAATTCTACATATTTTATCATCATTCGAACGTGTCGACTCATCCTTAAATGGTCGAAAATGCCTGTTTTCAAATGAATTAAACAATATGAAAAAAAGATTAAACTGGTTTAAAAAAGGATATCAATGAGGAGTCTAAGCCGAGACGAGATCTATGAGTACCGCTATGTCTATGCTGTCGAAGGCCTTTGACATGTCGATTGCCAACATCACTGTACTTCAGGCATCTTTCTGCATAAAAATTTTAAAAATTAAAACTTGTATATCTCGAAAAACGATGTAAGGTTGGGAGAGGTATTCAAATTTATGCTAATGCTCTGAAAATCCACCAACTTCTTTCCTATCGTGAGATTTTGTCACCCTGAAAAATTCATGTCAATCGGTCAACTCGAAAAAAGTTCTTAACGTTTTTTAGTGATCAATATATAATTAAACACCCTGTACATCCTTTTCCCTTTCTTTTGAATAATCATCTCTCGCCCTCCGTCTCTATCTCTCTTTCTCTTCCCCCCTCTCTTTCTCTCTCTCTCTCTCTCTCTCTCTTCTCTCTCTCTCTCTCTCTCTCTCTCTCTCTCTCTTCCTCTCACTTAATTTCTTTTTATTTTTCTATATGTTTGCAGTATTGCTATGATTTTATATTTTCTTCATTCTGAGGACTACGTCATTCAAAATGTTTAATCCACTTAGCAGCCCAATTCGATTCCATGCTATTTCAGCGATTGGGTGAACCTTGGACAGGAAGTTGCTCCAGAGCGTCTTGTTACCATAGAGATTGAGCTTCTTCATCTTTCTCTCTCTTCTTTTGCTTGGACTTCCTTTACCACAGCTTCACATTCTCTTTTTGCTCGTTTTTCTCTAATTTCAAACCTGGCCTTTTCTATTCCTTTCTCACTTTACTTTAAAGAATTTTTTTTTTAAATTCCAATTTCAGTTTTGTTCTTTAAATTTTTAAAAAAATAGAGTATTCATTCTAGAATGAACACCCTTTTCAAATTTTTGTTTTGAAGTTCCAAAACTTCACTCGTTGAATCGATCACGAAATTTAAAAGATGTTTTTACTTTAGGCACTTCACTTCCTTCTTGTTTCTGAGTATTGCTATTTTCATATAACGGAAAAACAACCGTTGGATAGCTGATTTTGTTATTGGAAACAGCAAACTAAAGGTAAAAAAATGGAAACATCTTAGTTGTTGAGAGCTGTTTGAAAGCAACAACAAAAAAACTTTCTCGAAAATTTGAGAAGAATCTCAGTTATTCAGTCTTGGAACTAACTATATGTGTTTTTATTTGGTTTAAGTAGGTAGAAAAGAGCATTTTTTTATTTATCCAGGAAAAATTTCTTTGAAAAAGAGGTCAGTTCCGAGAGATCTCTTATCGGATTCATGTTCAAAAAAGAAGGATAGGAAGAGAAGAAATATTGGAATGGATTTATCATTTTTTGGAGAATTGTTTGAATAAATGATGAACGGATAATAGATAAACTAATCTGTGGTTTTGTTACAGTCCGGCCCAATCTTCTATGGTAGATCGTCCAAACTCATCCGAGAAAAACAGAAGCTTAAACTTCGCGCAAACTCTTGATGAGTTACTCGGTATCACTCGCAAAAATGGTAAGATCTTATTTTTATGAAAATAGTAATTTGTAAAAATTCAAAAAATTCGTAGATCATAGCATGGTTGAAAATCATTTAATGGTTCGTAAAAGACAGTAGTCTACGTGGAAATTAATAAAGACTATCAATAGACTGGGCAGCACTGGCTAAATAAGCAGCATTTTTTCTTCTCACTCTTCTTTCCTTTCACGTAGAACAGCAGCTTTAAATGGAACTTTGCTATATCAGGACATTGTACTCAAGTCTGAATTCTTCCCAAATTCATGCTTAGAAACTCAGAGAATTAAGAGCACCAAATTCTAAATTAAGAGCACCGAATTCTAAATTAAGAGCACCGAATTCTAAATTAAGAGCACCAAATTCTAAATTAAGAGCACCAAATTCTAAATTAAGAGCACCGAATTCTAAATTAAGAGCATCGAATTCTAAATTAAGAGCACCAAATTCTAAATTAAGAGCAACAAATTCTAAATTAAGAGCACCGAATTCTAAATTAAGAGCACCGAATTCTAAATTAAGAGCACCAAATTCTAAATTAAGAGCACCAAATTCTAAATTAAGAGCACCGAATTTTTCAACCAATCATTTATTGAAGATAAAAACGAGGAAGCTCGAGTTGAGTCCCCGCTGAACATCCCCCGACCGCCGACGAGATATGGAAGGGAGGAGAGAAGAGAGGTTAGCCTTTCATATTTTATCTTTTTTTTCAAATTTGTCCCCACGCACTCCATGCAAACACAAAATCATAAAAGGTTCATGGACTTGCTTTGCATTTGCGGTGTATTGATTGATAGAAAACGCATTTTAAAAAATAGTAAGATTAAACGTATCAATTAGTTTGACGATGTATTATATGAATAAACCCTCGGAATCAAAAAAAAGTTTGACAATATAGCTGACAAGTATTGTGTTCCAAAGTCTGAAGTGGCAAAAGCATCGCTAGATGGGGGAGTCCGATGTCTTTGATAGTTTTATACAATAGAAAACGAATTCTCCCAACTTGTTTTTTCCTTGTTTCTTCATTTAAAATCTCCTAAATTACCTCTAACTTTCTAGATATCATGACGAACAAGAAAAGAAGCAAGATTAATTTTGAATTAAAAACTGTATAATAATACATTTTTCGATTGCTCAGTCCAATGAAAAAGGCTCGGAATTGTCACCCGTGGTGCACAATCAACGTACGAAATGGGATTTGAACTCGGAAGGCGTCTCTCAGAAGGAAAACTATACCGAAAAGTCTTCAGATGAGGATGCATTCAAGCAAAAGTTGTACGTATCGTTTTTACATCTTACACAGCTACCGGTCAAAACTTCCGCTGATCTTTCGTGACCTCGTTGCAATTTCTTGTGATGAGAAAACGCACAGAAGCATGTCAAAGCTCATGTAGTTCATAAATGTATTTTAAACTTTCTCAATAAAATTTACTTCAACAGGAAGTTTAAAAACGAACTTGCGAGAAAACTGCATAAAATATATGTAGAAAAGTTTCGGCGAAACGAAATAAGCGCTTTATGTTCAAGATAGATGTGTGAGAGAGAAAGAGAGACAGAAAAAGATAGAGAGAAACACAGAGAAAGAGTTATAAAGAGAGGGAAAAGTAGAGGGGAAGAGAAATAGAGATAAAAGAGGAAGATGGAAAGGAAGAAAGAGCAAGAGAGAGATTAAGGTAGAGAGGAAGAAGAACAAGAGATAAAGAAAGTAAATGTTGCACATGAAGCTCAGGAGTGAGATGCGCCGCCGTTCCTTAGTCTTCTCTAATGGCAGTAGTAATGGAATGACGCTGAATGCACCCGTTGCAACACAACAACTTCCGCTTGCTTCTCTCGTTAGCTGAACACTTACAATTAATAAGAACGAAAATTGAACTGAACACAATTTCAAGGCATCTCCAGAGTTCTTTAAGAGTTCTTCGAGGATCATTGTCAACAAATGAAATTAAAATTTAATTTTAAATGCTGTTACATTCCGGTTATTCCCACAAGATTTTCAAATAACTCTCGGTTTACTCTTGGATGATTTCCAATAACTTCAAAAGTGACTGATTCCGATTCTAGTTGTAGCTTATAATTCAATTATGAACCATATGCACATGAGCTTTCAGATTTCGCATGAGATGATGATCGAGAGAAAAGTCAAGTAGTAAATACAAGTTTCTCAGTTTTACATAAGAAGAACTAAAGCCGATTATGTCGTCGAAGGAATAAAGACCTTATGTGCCTCTTTTGAACAGTCAAAAATATGTTAATACTTAGATGCAACGGGCTTAAGCTGACTTCTCTTTCTCTAATCAATAAACCTTTTTCTCTCATTAACTCATCAAGTTCAAACTGAATACCAAATGAGACAAATATTTGTTCTCCCTGAATGATGTGCAGAGGATTAAGTGAAGAAATTAGTGAAAACATTCTTGGCGTTGAAAAAATGACTCGAGATGTAAAAATTTCCAATTGTCTTTTTCCATTTCAACTATGATTAAGAGCTGAGAATAGTCTATTGCAGAAAGACTCTTCTTCGAGTTCCCTGGGTAGCTCCACAGAACAGCAAAGAACGTTCCGGATCGATGATCAGGGTATGTGAGACTGGCACTTTTTCGCTCGGAAAAAAGTGTCTTGTTTGTTTTCCGGCTTAAAATAAACGTATGAAGCGCATCATTTGACTTATCCTCGGTATATTTGAATTCGGTTGTTATGTGATTTATCAGTTTTTAGGGCATGAAGTGCTATGGTGCCCAGTAGCATCAGTATATGTAGGTCGGATATAAATAAGAGTATACTCTACTCCTCGTTGATCTCAAGCCACGGATTTTTATACCGAGCATAGGAGCACACCGTTCGCAGAAAATTGTGCAAAACTCGTGTGATTTGACGGGAACCGAAACCGCGACCTTTACTTTCTGGGCGATGCTCTTACCCACTGAGCTACACACGCACACAACATGATGCACATTTTAAGGCCCATACAACACGGACATGGTTTGACGGCACGGCCTCAAGCTGTTTAGGTTTTCATAAATACCAGTTCCTCTTACACTGTTGATGTTTCGAAACACGGAGGTAGACCCGACCTCCTAATAAAATGTAAGAATATAAGAATCTATTGTCTATGACTAGTATGTGTCGCAAAAGTGTTTTGTTATGTGACTGATTCTTGTTTTTAAAAAAACTTCTGGTTTCCGTTGTTTAGATATAACTCCAAGATCAGTTTCCAAGACGGCCGAGGACAAAAGGGAAGAAGAAGAAAAAGAAGACCAGTCAATCACCCTGAAGCAGTCTGCACTTTTCTTCAAGGGGAAGGTAAAAGAAGAAGCCGCCAAGCGAACAGCGAGTCCAGCGAGAGCGCACTCGGCACAGCCTCACAAGTATGAACCTGGGAATTTGAAGTATATGTAATAGTACGCAAAAACGTATTTTCAATTCAATTCTTTATTCCTCGCATATATAATAATACATACATACAGTAGTGATCTGTCGCGGGTGCAAATTTCTCATAAGCTCAATCAGCCGCGACATTAATCTCTAAACGAGGAGATCATCGGCGCGATGATTATGAGCGCTCACATGACTTTGAGGTCTAAGATAAGAGCTTCCTGGGTACGAGCTCGGCTGAATTTTTGTTTTAAGACTATTTAAACCACGCGCTTGAAGAATCTGAATTTATCTGCCGCGACATCAATCTCTAAACGATGAAATCATCGGCGCGATGATTATGAGCGCTCACATGACTTTGAGGTCTAAGATAAGAGCTTCCTGGGTACGAGCTCGGCTGAATTTTTGTTTTAAGATTATTTCAACCACGCGCTTGAAGAATCTGAATTTATCTGCCGCGACATCAATCTCTAAACGATGAGATCGTCGCGCCAATGATCTCATCGTTTAGAGATTAATGTCGCGGCAGATTGTTACAAGAACTTAAAATCCTGTATGAATTTGGAAAAGAGTAACGAAGAAAGTTTGAGGAAGGAATATATAGCGTGAGAAATTAAGCCCCAGAAAAATAGAGAGTTACGAAGAAATTAAACATCTTGTCTGA
This sequence comes from Allodiplogaster pararmata, assembly GCA_964056735.1. Lineage (NCBI taxonomy): Eukaryota > Metazoa > Nematoda > Chromadorea > Rhabditida > Diplogasteridae > Allodiplogaster > Allodiplogaster pararmata. Next base: position 31,537,348 of record OZ057405.1, read on the forward strand.
AATCCTGCTTTTAAACATCTATGTATATGTTTTGCCAACGTAAGTTTAGTTCCATTTTTTTCAAAATTCGTAACTTCGTCATAATTAGTATACTTATACTTCCTATTTATACTATAACTTCTCGCCTTCTTTTTAACTTGTTAACATTTTTTCTCTCTCTTTACTAATCTTTCTAACCCTTTCTTTCGTTCTCTCTTCCAACATCTCTCTCTTCCCCTTGCATCTTTTTATCTATATCAAGGTCTTTTTATACTTTCAACTGCTCTTTACATCAACAAACGTTTTTTTTAAACCTATAATTGGAGTAGTGAAGTAGGTAATGCTTTGAGAGAATCGCGTCCCTCCTCCAGTCAACAGCTGCGACCGAGGAGCATGTCTGGCAAGAGCTCTCATCAGGTTAATCACTCTTTCCCGCTGTCATAAAAACTAGGTTTCTCAAAACTTCAACCAATACTGTCATGAGAATGACCCCGAATCATAGCATTGGTGAGATGAAGCTGTGTACAAAACTATTTTCTATGTATGTAGCTGTTTCCTTCCGTTATTCCATATTTTCTTCCCTTCGACTATGAAATCAAGTTTGTGAATATTTGGAGAACAAAGCTAGAATAAGTTTTTTTTTAAGTAGGGAGAAAAGTTTCTCTCTTCTATCGAGCTTCTAACGAGAGGTCCAAGTCTAAACTGTTTGGTCGAAAACCTGTAAAGGGGCCGGGAAAGAAACTGTGAAACAGTTTGAATCTATGGCAATTCTAATCAACGAAGCAGCTTAAAATGTTCAGCTAAACAGTTTAAAAGCATCGGCTATTGGTTGAGATGGAATAGAAATAAACTACCACGTGGACAAACGCTAGTTCATGAAGCGGGGTCGAACCGCCATCTCTTTTTTCCGAGAGCGCGTTACCTATCACATGTTGCCAATTACTAAAAAGGTGCTTGAACTTGAACTATGAGCTTTTCATCTACTTTCGTTTAATTTTCAAATGAAGTGTGATAGAAGGACACAGTAATTGCTGAAAAGGTAGTAAAATTTACAAATTTTGAGAAAGCATCAGCAATTCGGAGATTTGTTTTCTCGTAAAACAAGGCCGCTGAGCCTTTCACGTAATTATACCAGCTAGGTATACCAATATTTACATGGTTACGCACTCACTCACATTGAAAGTTAGAGAGGAAAGCGTGTACCGTGAACAAGCATATAATGTTACTTTTCCTATTAGGAGAGAAATGGGAATTGTGTTCCAATCCACTGTACAAGGATTGACTTAAAAGTACTTAAAAGCAAGTACGGTCACGATATTAAAACAATCATTGAAATTTCATATATTTGAATCTGTGAACACCTCAGACGCTGAAAATTGTTACAGACATGGCTGAAAAACAAGCAAGAAATGGATGCAGAGAAGAAAAAAGCACAGAAACTGAAAGAGGAAGAGAAGATTCGGGTATATTTTGTGTTAATGACTTAAATTTTAAAAAAAATATTTTTGTAAACACTACCATAATTTTTTCATTGTAGCAATGATCCTTGAGTATCAGTACTTCGAGTGTTATTCTACTTAGGTGTTTTCTGGTTCCGTGCAATGAATAGGCAGTTACGAAAAAATGTATATTGAAAAAAAATCAAAATAGTAAAGTAGTGACTTTTGCCTAAAAAAGTTTATTCTTCGGACTTTTATTGCTTGAAACATTCATTCGACTTTAAATCGTTATTTAAATTATTCAGAGTTGAATCATTACTAAAATATTTTTGATAAGGTTTGTCTCTGAACTGTTTGGTTATACTAAATAGTTTTACCAGAGTTCAACCAGTAAGAAATTTGTAAATTTTTTCGATGCAAAATAGACGAAATGAACTACAAGATGTATCTAAAGTAAAATAATTTTAAGTAAAACAAAAAATATATAATAAATTTATTCACAAATGCGGTTTAAATGAAAACTTCTGCCATTTGACAGACGAACGATAGTTTTAACTACTCATTCACGAAAAAAACGGATAACACTGCAATAGAATAACGAATTTGAAACTTTTAGGTTACTAGTCATAATAAATGTAAAGGATTCCTTTTATAAAGTAATAAACAGAACTCTCAATTTGTGTTCACTTTTTCAAAAATCTCAACTTTCTCCCATGTTGAAAGGATACTTCAGTTTTGCCATAAGTTGAGTAGTAATTTTTCTCGAAATCTTTCCGTGATAAATTTCAGAAATATATAAAAAACTAAAACTAATTGAAAAACGGCTGCTCGGAGAGTTTAGAATGCCCTTTAAAAAAACAATTTTTAATATCTCAGCTTTAAAAGTCAGTTTGACATCTCAGCTTCAAAAGTCAGTTTGACATTTACAAAAAACATCGGATAACTTAGGATTACTAAAAAATCGTTGTCGCTGAATCGTTGAAATATGCATTTTTGATCTGTTTATTTCTCATTTTCGTTACTCTCTGAGAATTTTCATTCTAATACCACGTTTACAGAGAGAAGAAGAAAAGAAACGGGAAGCCGCGAAAGTCTTCACCAAATGGAAGGAGAAAAAGGAAGAAGAAGAGAAAGAAAGAAAATTCAAGGTATTACTACACATTAAAATATTTTTTGATTGTTCAATCCAATTCTTAGTTTGTCTTCAATTAAATTTAACTGTGAATAGTTTATCATAGATTACCATTAGAATTAAGTTGAGAATCAATGGTAACAATGAAATTCAGTGTGAGGAACTATAAAGAACTACATATTGGCAGAACAAAAGTTAGTGTGATACAGAACAGTATTTCCTTCTTCACATATAGTTAAACTAAACATCTTGGGTTCCTTACAAGTTCAACCCGGATAGATCCATTCAAACTAATGGAACTGAGAAAAGATGGTTTTGACGGCAAATTTGACACTCACTTTCGTATATCTACTAGTAGTAAAACAGAGTGCAGCCACTGACTTCACAAGTGTAGGTTGGTCTCCCACTAGTTCAGATCTGTGTCCCACTATCGTAGTTCTGTCTCCCACCAGTGTAGTTCTGTTTTCCTACAGTGTAGGTCTTTATCCAACCAGTATAAGTTTGTCTTGCAGGAGTGTAGATCGGTCTTCCACTAGTGTAGGTCTGTCTGCGACTAGTTTTAGTACCCATCTCAACGCGAGTCAAAAACAGAGCTGGGCTTTTTTTGGTTGTCGGTTTTAAAAAAAAATTGGTTTTTTTGTTGCTATTTTCAAACAAAAAATTCCCTCGAAAAATAAAAAAAAACGACAAAAAAAATCAAAGTTTTTACCAAATTTTTAGTGAGTTTGTAACCAATTTTGGTTACCATTTGTCCTTAAAAACTAGAAAAGCACCCAATTCCTGTGTTTCTTAAATATTCAATATTAAAAAAAAATTTTTGGTGTGAACTCACCCTGATTTTTGTAATTTGACGTCCGATAGCTTTTCAAACTTGCTTTTCTTGAATCAGAACTTACAACTCATGGGCCAAGATGAATATTCGAATATGAAAGTAGTGATAAGTTCATAATAGAAAAGCAGGCTCTAGTTAATAACATGAAGTTTTTATTCATTTTCAGTACAGAAAAATCAAATTCACTATGATATTTTTAATTTTCTTTTTCTATTCCTAAAAAGATGTTCATTCGAAATTTCCTAAACTCAATCTTGGAAGAGAATGAAAACTGAATGAAAAAAGAATGGAAACTTTGATTCTGAATAAAACTCGAATTTATTGGTTTTATGATAATTTGTGAAAATGGTAATAGTTTTTTAACAGAATGGCGATTTTCAATTTCTCTTTCAGCACTTGAAGCTTCTTTCGTTATAATTCTTCAAAGCTTTCATCTCACTTGCTTAACCATTCTTGAAAATGACAAACAACGTTTTTTTCTAACAATTCCAGACCATTGAAATGATTAATAATGTTGTTGACTTTGTTGAAGTTAAATGTTTCTGTAGAAAATATGATACCCTCTTTTTTTTAAAGACGCGTATCATCACTTTAATGTAATTAATTCACGAAAAGTGCCTTATGTTGGATCTCTTGAAATTGTCAGGGTTCATTTCCGGTTTTTTGAGATTCTACTTGCTTTTATATCATAAAAACTCATTTTTTCTAAAAATGTCAAAAAACATTTTCTTCAGGTTTTATCAGATAAAACATAACAAAATAAATTAAGAAAAAGGCGGTTAAATTTTTATTTGAAAACAACTTTTTTTGATTTTTTTTAGAATTTTTTGAATTTTTCGCTAAACAAAAACAGTTTTTTGATTTTATGCCTTTTTTTACCCAGCCCTGGTCGGAAATAAGCGCGAAAAAAGGTTTTTTTTTATAAAAAGGTTTTTTTTCAACTGAAGTTGTGCGATATACATGCGAGGGCCGCTTGAAATAATCTTATTCAAAGTGGGAAACTATTCAAAGGTAATTTAGGTTCTCAAATCTTTTAGTGAAAAGTTTATGCTCATAGAAAAATTGAGATATGAATTGATAAGAGAGGAAAATACTTTGTTCATGGAATCGTATTTCCAACTCAAGTAGTATTAGTAAAACAGCTCAAGTTGATTTCACCAGGTGTTACGTATTAGTTATGAGGCTGCCTATTGTGCGCTCTTTCTCAGTGTGGAGCTTAATTATTGGAACCGAGGGTTTGGAAAGGGGTCGGCAGGGCTTGCACATCATTTTTATCTTCTCAACTCCCCCCCCATTTCAGCTGTGCACATTAGCAGTTCCTCAAAGCTGCCGTAGGCTTTTTCGGAATGTCTGGGTCTCGAATGATGCGAACAAGGAACCCTGTCGCGAGCTTAAAATTGGGCTATAAACAAGAACAAGTACAATTTCAATAACTTAATGCACCAAAACTTCCAGGAAAGCAAAGATCGACAGGAAAAGTTGTTAAAAGAAGAGCTGGAGAGGAAGAAGAAAAAAGAAGAATCACAAAAGGTTTCTTATCTTTGTTATCCGAAGAATCGTCTCGAAAATCACTTTTCTTGGTTATCAATTTTTTTTTAAAAGATCAAGACTCAATTTTCGATTTCATTCGAGTTATACCAGGTATTCGAAGCCTGGAAAAGGGAGAAGATGGCGTGTTTCGAGAGGGAGAAGCGAGCGCAGAAAGAAAAGGAACAACGGAGACGCGATCAGAAAGCGAGGGAGATCGAGATGAAGCAAATTGAAACACAGGCTGCAGTTCTGGCATGGTTATTCTCCTCATTTTGCCTTCTTTGTTGATCTCCTCGCTACTAAACCCACAACGGTAACTTTCTGGAGGAAGTTTTTCACTCATAAATTTGAACCCCCGGTTAGAGAAGAGATGGCTGGGTTCGATCCCGCCCGGTGAACTAGTTTTTGTCCGTGCGATGGTTTAATCAGTTGTCGTCTTAGCCAGGCGTAACTGCTTTAAAAATGTATAACTGATAATTTGAAGACTTTTCATTCAAAATTTTCATTATTTTTTTCTTCACATCCTCTCTTCTTTTTTCTCTGACTATATTCTTATAGAATAATGGTTTTCTATTTCATTGTCCTCTCTATCAATCTGATGACTAGACAGAATTTTACTCTTACTAAAAATAAGATTCTATGAGGCGATATCATCCAAAGCTTGTTCACGTCGTCGACCCTCTCGTCACCTCGTCGACCCTCTCGTCACCTCGTCGACCCTCTCGTCACCTCCACCTGATGAAATTTTTCGCGCTTCGTGTCCTTGAAAAGAAAATTCAAAAATTTAATTGAACTTGTTTCTGTATATCAGATTTCTTTGAGTTTCTGCGGAAAATGTAGATTTTCATAGCATCTAAAAAACAGGGCCAATCGGAAAAGAGAAGCAGAAGAGAGGGAAAGGCGTCGATGGGAGATGGAGGAAGAAGAAGAGGAGGAAAGGATGAGGAATGAAAGAGAGTATCATGAGTCATTGGCTGCACAATCTTATGCGACTTGGCTGCAGCTGAAGGTTAGCTACATTTTTTCTTTTTTTGATTCCGTTTTTGAGCTGCATTTTCTTTGGTTGCATATTTTTTTATATTTAAACTCACTTTTTTTTGGTTTTTTTTCCTCATTTCCTTTTTGGTATTCTCACTTTCGCTTTACACGCTGGGTTTTTTCATGTTCGATCCTATTAAAAAAAAATCTTTCTCGGTTGTGTTCTTTTTCCTTCGACAGTGCTAAAAAAATTCTTATTTGTTTCAATTCACTTTTTTGAATGCATTTTTTTTCTATTTTGTTCGCGTTTTGTCTTCTAGACTGCATTCATCACTATTTTGCTAACAATAAGTTTTCTTCTTCATTTTCTTTTTTTTTACAAGTGGACAAAATGGATTTTGTAGTCGCCAGTGGAGAGTAATAAACTTTGAATAGTCTGATAAGAATTAATCAATTGTTCTTCAAATAATTATGACGCCTGTCACGACTTTTAGAAACTTTTGCAACCGATAAACGCTAAACGTTCATTTTATTAACCAAAGTTGAAGGAACGAAAGTGAGAAACGAACTGAACTGATCTGGACTATTGAGGAATGATTGAGGAGAAAACTCAATTAAAACTCGAGTTAAAACAACACAACAAAAAACAAACAAGTCCTGCGCGTAACGAGCTGCCCAGGAACCAGTGTAGAGAGAGAGGGTCGGAAGGGGGGACAGTTCACCTCAAACTTGGGTAATTGAACCGTTTGTTAGATTTTTTTAGTTGAAATAAGAATTAACTTACAAGGGAACGTGGTTTAGACCCATTAGGAGGCTGAAAAAAAAGATTTCTCTCGGTAAAGATATGATATGTCCTATCATGCGGGTTCGCTCAAAATCTGCCAATCTCATCTGTAAATGTAAGAAAAACTTATTTGAAAAACCCCCACGAGTTTTCAGAAACACTATCATGTGACAGCGTGGCGCACGGCGGGGGGGGGGGTGAGGCGGGGGATTGGAGCCGATAGGTTAAAAGTTCGAAACCGTCCTAGTCTTTTTTCGCTACTTTTGGGAACCCAAAAAATCGGACGAGAAAGAGAAATCATTATAATGAGAAAAGTCTGGGAAAGTTGTTGGCGTGTCCAAAGAATCAAAAGAGTTCCCAAGTGAAAGTTGTATTGGAATTCGCGCCACATCTTTTCTTCATCAAACAGTCTTAAAGTCCAATAACAACAATTGGTTCAAACGTTTCAAAATTAACCTTGAACCCTCCGTTGTTGTGACTCTCCTACTGATGAAGTTTGGCAGTAAACCTACCCCAATGACCATTCCACCGACTATCAGAGAGAGAAGAATATTTGTTCTACCAATGTTATTCGCGAGTGACCGACTGGCTCTTCGTCCAGATGCAAGAACAACAAGGTCGATTCCCACTTCGCTGGACCAATAAGTACTCCAATTCGGCCGTAGTAGCCAGCAAGTCATACATTATGAGCAAAAAACAACAGAGGAATGGATCAAACAATGTGTAGTAGAGCCTGACTCTCGACAAAAGATTCTACTAATTCTAGACTCCTGGACTTCTTTCAGAGATATTTCTGTCTTTCTCACGGATTGTGGAGTTACACTTTTTTCATGACGCAATTGCTTCATGAGCATGCGTGACTAGAAAGAACGGCAATAGTACCTTAGACATAGCAGGAAATCGCATGGGACAATGTATTGGTTAACTCTCTACAAGCCCCGGTTAGGAAGCGGAGGTTCGGTCCCAGCCGAGTGCCAGATTTTTGCCCGTGCGATGGATTTCATTCAGATGGAAAATTTTTTCGCGGAACTTTTTTCCAAATAAAGTTTTTTATGAACAATTTTTAATGAACAGTTAACATTTATACGCTCAACGCTATTGTTTTGAAAACTAGTTTTAAATTCGATTCTTTGGGTTCCTAAAAGTAGCAACAAAAAAACTGGGACGGTTTCGAACCTTTAACCTATCGGCTCCTACATATTCCCGTCTCACCCCACTGCGCTACGCTGTCACTTGATTATTTTCAATCATAGTAAGAATATCAAAGATAGACTCCGCACACAATGTTTCTGAAAATTCGGGGGGTTTTTCAAAAAAGTTTTACTTACATTTACAGATGAGATTGGCAGATTTTCAGTGAACCCGCATCTTGGGACATATCATATCTTCACCGAGAGAAAACCTTTTCAATTTTTGTATAGTTCTCAACCACGTTCCCTTGTGAAACTAAAACAAACGAAGCAAAGAAAACTTCTACCGATTTCTAAACTTGTAGTTTGCTTATTAAATGTATCGTAATCCGTATCACGACACTTTGTACCGCGTCACTTTGTATACGACACTTTGTACCCGACACTTTGTACCCCGTCACTTTGTACCGCGACACTTTGTACCGCGACACTTTGTACCGTGACTTGAGTGAGGCCGCGCGTTTTATTTTTACATTAAAACATATTTTTACATTAAAAAACGCTTAGGCTTAGTAAAAGTTTACGATAACGAGGCCGTACGGCTTAGCTAACGAGGCCGTACGGCTTAGCTAACGAGGCCGTACGCGGTACAAAGTGTCGCGGTACAAAGTGTCGCGGTACAAAGTGTCGCGGTACAAAGTGACGTGGTACAAAGTGTCGGGTACAAAGTGTCGTATACAAAGTGACGCGGTACAAAGTGTCGGTAATTCATCGTAATCTTATCAGAATATCCGTTCAAGTGCCTAGCGCAAAATTGTAACATTTAAATTTGTGAAATTTAGCAGTCTGGCAGGCTCGGCATAATCGGCTGGCTTAAAAAAATGGCCTGGTTCAACTAAAGTCATTGAATTGACAAAAATGAAAAAGATGAGAAATTTTCTTTTGCGGTCTCGTTTGCCTAAGCCGTACGGCCTCGTTAGTGTAAAAAATTTTCAAAAGCCTAAACGTTTTTTATGTAAAAATAAAAATGTTGCAAAAATAATTCATCACAGCGAATCCGAACTCTCGCCGAACTACTCACAGTTAAGCATTTTCACCCTTACACTACAGTGCCTCATAATAGTGACGAACAAAATAGTAGTGATGAAAATAACAGCCGGCCAATTATGCCGAACCTGCCGGACTGTGGAAGTTTACAAGTGACATTTAATTAAAGGGTAGTCGGAAATTTCGACAACAGATTTTGAAAATTAATGGACAAAATCCTGTGAGTTTTTTTTTATTGTTTTTCTGTTCTATTTTTACAAACTGGATCGATATGTTTTTCAATAATTTTTTTTAATTTTCAGTAATATTTTTTTTGGTTTTTTATACAGTTGTTTGAAAAACATAGCGTTTTATGTTCAATTCAATTCTATTCAAACGCTTTATTCTCGATGTCATGGGACATGAGGCGCCATTTTACCGAACAGCACCATCTGATTCTTCGGACGGTACAGAAGAATGAGAACGTTGAATGTTGACTGAAGTGTCGATCATGGTTTACACATTACGGCCTCAAGGTGTCCAAATCCTGCTAGAGACCGGAATCCTCTATTCTTGGTGATAGAAATTTATTTATTACATGTTGTTCATATAATTACATGTTGTTCACATATAAATGAAGAGTGAGAAGTGATTCGACTGCTCTCAGCCACGACGAATTGAAGGAATCCATTGTTTTTAATGGAAGCTTTTTGTGGAAGCTTTTTTGTATGCAGTTTCTACACGTAATTCTAACAAAATTTCATAAGCTTTTTTTGTTTGAAATTGTTTCCAAACATCGTTTTTAGCTGAAGTTTTCACAGGTCTGTTATGCACATTCTCAAAACAACTATGATGGTATTGGTTTGCACAACTTTAGATCTAACGGCTACCAAATTTATCTGAAAGACTACCAATTGAGTTTCGTCAATGAGCATCATCTGAAAAAGTAAATTTGTTACCAAAATATAAACAAACTTAAAAACAAAAAAACAGGTTTACAGTTATGACTTATATGATTGGCGTGGATGGAAATGTGATGTTTAACAATTCTTGGAAAGTTTTAAAAAGTTTTTTTTTCAATGCCTTCGATAGTTATTAGCCGAACATATGAAAGGATCACAGCAGAAAATATTTCTAGAACTAGTTAAATTTGATTATTTTAGTTTGGAATCTGTTCGATAATATCCAGTCCAGAAACTTGACCTAACGTTTAACAAATCATTCAGAGATGAATCCTGTAAATTAAGAGTATTCCCTACTCCTCGTTGATCTCAAGCAACGGATTTTTTATACCGAACAGAGGAGCGGATTGTTCGTAGAAACTTGTGCAAAAATCGTGTGGTGTGACGGGAACCGAACCCGTGACCTTTCGCGTTCCGGGCGAATGCTCTCCCCACTAAGCTACACACGCACACGTGATAATGCACATTTAAGGCCCATACAACAAGCCCCCCTCTCAACACCGAGGTCTCTCGAGGTCTAGGGTCAGAGGTCTAGGTACCTTTGTTTCTGCGAACTAGCTCATGTTCGGGTTTTCTTCTTTTTCTCGTTTTTTTTCTTTTTCTCTTTTCATCCTCTCTTCTCATCCCGGTTCGGCCCCATGTAAATTAAGAGTATTCCTTACTCCTCGTTGATCTCAAGAAACGGATTTTTTATACCGAGAAGAGGAGCGGATTGTTCGTAGAAACTTGTGCAAAAATCATGTGGTGTGACGGGAACCGAAACCGTGACCTTTCGCGTTCCGGGCGAATGCTCTCCCCACTGAGCTACACACGCACACGTGATAATGCACATTTAAGGCCCATACAACAATCCAAATTTGATTTTCGTCTTTATCCTTTTTTTTAAAAAATAAATGATTGATAAATATCAAAGGTTTTCCAAAAAAGGATTTATAATATTTCGATTCGGCTTGTGCATAAAAGATCTTTGAGATTTTTTATATTTAAAAGACTTTTTGGGTTCAGAAAAAGTTTATACAAAGCAGAAAAAAGAGCTTTTCCAAAGATTTCAAAGAATAGTGATAACTTGAAGGAATTGAAACTGATTTTATTGAAACAAAACGTTGTTTTTTCTATAAGATCACAAAGTTTTGAGTTGTGTCGTTACGTAGTAGCATCAGTTTCATTTGGGTACAAAACATCCGTTTCCTTGCTGGAACTTAATAACATTAATTCTCTAAGTAGTTTTGTTCGGTGAAAAAATCCATAAGTTCATGGGATAATTGTGTCTAGTGGACTGAGGTACAGAAAAGCTTCTCGAAAACATCATTTTTCAATTCTGCAGGAACATTTATAATGTAATATATTTTAGGTGCAAGTTGAATACATATGTACATGCTTGTCTGATTATCTCTTGACTACAACACACATTTCCAAGTCTCCGTGAAAGCCTCCCCCCTCATGAGTTTTTCAGGGATTACGATGATATGTAGTATACTACTGTATACGATTAAAATGAAATATATACTCACTGCATGCCAAACCAGGAAAACTTTATGAAGTTTATTGTGAGGAAAATAATCAATTCCGCTCTCAGATTACTCTATTATTGTAGTTAATAATCTGCAATACAATTAATAATATTTAGCTATCAAGCTCTCGAGAGCTTTGAAAATATAATCCTCTGTCCCCCATGTTCCGTGGAACTAATTGTTTATAAGCAATATATATATATATATATATATATATATATATATATATATATATATATATCTTCTCGTACTTTAAGATATTATTTCGCGTGCTCTCGCAAGATCATCTCGTACCTCACTGATCCAACATTTTTGGGCCAAGAAGGTGCGAGAACCATGATCTCATCGTGAAATATTTCAGTCATAATAACACTGACTCGATGATCTCATTCATCGAGCAATGATGTCATCTTTGCAGATACATCGCACGATCGCTTAACTTTTTTTGAGAGTTTAATGTCGCGGCTGTTTTATGTCTGCAACTTGTTTAATAAACTAAAGCGGTTAGTTGAATCTCACAAGCTCTTTTTAACGGGGCAATGTTTCACCCTTACCGTGTGAAACAGACGGACTGAGATCGAGTCGCTTTTTTCCCTACCACCTTTTTGCTGTGCGGTAGTACAATATAATAAAATTGTTGACATTAAAAATAATACAAATTTACATTGAGCTTAAGGCGCAACAAACATGTCACTGGGTTTTTTTCAGAAAGCAAAAGAAAAGGTTGATCGGTTAGGGTGGGAGAAACGGATAAGCACATACCAGATGTCTCCAACTACAACAAAACATTGTACGTATATTCAGGAAAAAGAAGAAGAAGAAGCGCAGACTCTGGAAGCAAAGATAGCCCGATTCGAAGAGGAGATAACAAAGATGTTCCCCACTCCGTGGCGACCGCCCAGCAATACCGTAGCCCGGCGATTCGTTGGGTCAGGCAACAGGTCAAACTCTTTTTTTATTCGAAAAAAATACTTTACCGGTAGTGCTTTGAAAAATTCTCGGGTGAAGCGAATGTGCACGAATATGATTCGAACAGCCCCATGTTTGACTCCCACTCCGACAGAAGTGTGTTAAAAAAGTAATTGATGCTCGCAAAAATCTCTCTCTTTCTACATTGCTGCTCTATACACTTGCAATAGCTCAGGAATCAGCTAATAATTCTAGAGGGTGCGGGAAAAGTCCAGGTGGACAACATTGTCACTTTGTATCTTTTTTGTTTGGTGTAGCGGTCGTGTGTTTTTTCATTTGTATTTTATTCATAATGTTGCTAATGTTGCTAACATAACCTGAAAAAAATCAGAATGATAACTCTTTTCGTTTTCCGGTAATGCTCTCTGATATGGAACGAGACTACATTCTGCGCTTGACGCCTTCTAACATTTAATTGAATGTAATGCTGCTTTTATTTCTGTAAAGTATCTTCTTTATATTTTTTCAAAGCCTTCCTGATCCATCTCAATACTTTCCATCTCGAAAACGGATGTGCACTATAGCCGATGGCTTATCCATTAGAAGCGTTGCATTGCTCTTTTTGATTAGAACTCGTGTAGTTTGTCATGAAAAGATTGATGTTTTGTGTGATTGAAGGAGCTTGTAACTCTCCTGATTAGACGAAAAAGTGTAGTTCTCGTATTCAAACTGCTTTTTTCTTACAAGAATTTGTAAATCACCTATAATAATAATAATAATGAAGTATGTATTCAGCTGACAGTGAATATGTACAGTGAATCTTTACTCTAAAATGGTGTGTCAGCTGAATATTCAAAATACGGATGTTCATTTTGGAAGAAAAAACAACTCAAACAAATTTATCGGGAACTGGTTAAAAATCAAGCTAAAAATAAGCATGGAGAGAACTGGAGAAGAGGATTAAGTCAACTCTTAATTAACAAAGTGCCAGAAAAACAGGAAGTTTTCAAAACATCAAAATGTCACAGGATCGTGAAATCTCAAAAAGTGCTTCAAAGCATATCATTCCATTGAGATACAGTAATCGTCAAGCATGTAGACTTTCGGTTTTAAAAAAAAATTAACTTTGCTCATACTCTAACAAGCTTTTTTATTTTTTTACAAAACTTTTTTGAGGTTGAATATAATGAATGAGTTTAGCATTTGACAACAATTCACAATCATCGACCACAAGTTTGAAAATTTTTGAAAAAAAGCAAAAATTATAGTTTTTCGATTATAATACGTTTTTCGACTCGTAGGTTTTTTTTGATAGTTTTGTTATACTTTTTTTGAAATTTACAGTCCAGGTAATGCCATCGCGTACTGGCTGTCCAAATTTGGCTCAAAGCCTGCACGAACCAATAAGAAAGGGCCATCGGGCTTCACTTTGCTTCAGTTGTCCCGCCAGTTCTCCGTGGCGAAATTGACCATTTTCAATATTTTTGAAGCACCTGCGACTATCCGAAAGTCAAAAAAAATTGGAAGTGCAGTACTGATGAAATCGGACGTGCTCATAAGCAAATCGAAGACTTTTCGGAAGGGCCACCACCGCTGCGCAACTCATGTAGTCTGTCGCAACATTGTCCGAGCTTTAAATGAAGACCCTCGCCGCACCGTCACTGATGTAAATCGACTTATTACGTCACCAGGTGTTCGCCAACCCTCTTCCCGAACCATTCGCCGTAGACTTCAAGAGGCAGGCCTGCATGGGAGACGACCAGTACTAAAACCTTTTATCAGTACTCAGAATATACTAAATGGGCGTGTTGAGTGAGCCAAGGCGCATATCAACTCGTCTCTCTAGCAGTGGCGTAGAGTTTTATTGATCGATGAATCTCGAAATTATAAGTTCGGCACATCTGATATTCAGTTCATTAGTCGTCCTATAGGCCAGAAATTCAACTTCAATTACTAGATCCATACAATCGAACACGTTGGGGGTTAAGTATTTGTTTAAGGTTGTATCGGTCCGGAAGGCCCTGGGCTCTTAGTCCATATTCGAAATAGGGTAAGATGGATTCGACAATTCATCAATACATTCTCGAGAACACTGTGAGATAATTCGTGTTGCATTCGGTAGGTTGGCCAAAAAAACCTACAGCAAGATAATGTCCCCAAACACAAATCTCGGCTTGTATCAGAGTGGTTTTCTCGCCGCCGGATCGAGGTATTGAACTGGCCTAGCCAAATTCTCGTCTTGAATTATATCAAGCATCTATCATACAAGGTCGAAAGGATGAAAAGATGTCCACGCATCGAATACATCCAAGAAGTTCGAGCAGATTGAGGCCACGTTGCAGTCCATTTCATTGCACGTGGTAGACACGCTAATTGACTTGATGAGCAGGCGTTGTGAGGATGTAATGAAGGACAGGGGTTCTGATGCAAAGTATTGAATCTTGTTTTGGTTTTTGATTTATAGATCTGTAAAAAAAACTTCGATTGATAAATGTGGTTGAATAAAGAACTTCAGTAAGAAACATAAGAATGCTTTTTGCCACTATATTTCGTGTTACAGATTTCTAACATCTGAAAAGGCACAAAAAAGTTTATGTGAAAAATTTAAAATACATATTGATAGAAAACGAAAAAAAATTACCTCAAAAAATTAGCCAGTCAAAAATTCAAAAACTACACTCATTGCGAAAAAAGAGTAAATGCGCTTTTAAGTATTTTTTATCATGGTTGAAATTCGTACGTTTAAGGTGCACTGATTAAAAAACCTGGAAACCATCAAATTCGACAAATACGGAATTCTAATAGAAAAATTAAAAGTTATAGTGTAAATTAAAAATTTAAGCCTACCCTTCTCACTACTGAATACCAATCTGTTAAGTCTCTGGGGATAGTTGATTCGAAGATAGCAGCATCTTCCAATTACTCTCTATGTAAATGAAAAAGTATTTGGAGGATGCATTCTTATCTTCTACTAAAAGAATTCTAATCTTCTAGTGAGCTCACGTAAGAAGATGTTTGAATAAAGTAGCCGGATACTTTGAAAGAGGTCTTGTATAAGTGAGATAAGCGAAGCGATAACCTTCAAATCACAAGCGAAAAATTATTTTAGGGTATCTTTTGAGCGCTATAATTATGTGCAAAGTTACATGACCTACCCTTACATTACATGACCTACCCTTACCCAGGACCGATACAACTAAACCAAAAGGTTTAAGAAACGTAGGAAGTGTTTGCATGCGTCTAGTGTTCCCCTCAGTTACTGTTTCTACTACTGTGTTAGAAGAACATCGGGAGATGGAGTATGTTTTTGAAACAAGTATGAGGACGAGCGAGTTTATCGAGTCGTATTTTTAGAACTTGATTGAATACTTCATGTTTTCATTAACTCGTTTATGAAAGTACTATATCAAATCAAATGTGGAAATGAAGGAGAAGTCAATAAACAATTAAAAATTTGAAGGTTTGAAGTTTTTCTTACATACACGAAGTGTTTGAAATCAAAGCGTGAAAATGAACTTGAGAAAGTTGAAGAATCGAATTAGGGGAAATGAGATTTGTAGGGGTACCGAGGCGTAACTTGATGCGACTTCTCCGGAAAATTTGAGTAGTGAAATGAAGAGTGGATAGGTTAATCACATTACATCCGATTTGGAGGAAGAAAGTAGGGTAGGATGATTGAGAGTGGAGGGAATTAAAACATGGCGGTCACTCAGAAGGACGAAGGGGAGAAAATTGAAATTTAAAAAACCAATAAATGCATCGAGAAGTTCACTTTGAGAATGTGTTTGTTAAGGCGGCGCTCCTTGGAACGGCGCCGAGTGCCCAGTCGGGCGGCCACAGCGACACCGAACAGCTTGAGAATAAAGAGGAGCTGCTCTGCCAAGTCTCTCAGGACTGTTGTTGTTGGATGAAGAACGCAGAAAAGAAGAGAGATAGAGATGATTATAGAGATCACGTGAAATAGGAAAATATCTAATGAAGAGACCATACTCGCAAAAGAACTTTTAGCATCTCATGCTCATCTTGGGAAGCGATGCTCTTTCAACTCTTACCAATTCAAACCTTACCTAGCGCTTCAACACTTCCTTGGATTCAACTTGAACAGTTCCTTGAATTTTAATCAGTTGGTAACCGCAACCGAGAAGTTGAGAAAAGTAAATTTTTAAAAAGGAAAAGCGTGATAAAAGAAGAAAACGGACGTTTTTCGGTTAACCATGTCTTTATAAGTGTTGCCAGAGTGTTCTTTACTTAATATCGTAACCTTCTCATGCTTATAATTCTGTACTTCGTACTCTAATTAAATCCTCGTCTAGTACGCTCACCATGGCGTATATATTTAAGCCGATCAAACAATCTTTCAACTTGACATTTATATGTACCAGAGAATGTCAATTATTGCGTGTAAATACAATTTTTATTAACAGAACTAAACATGCATACATTGAATAACCTATTTGAATAGTATACATTCACACGTTCATTGGTCGATTCATTGTTTCAGTAATAAATAATTCATAAGAAAAAATTATGATGTGCGAAAGAACGAAGAACATTCTTGAACCAATGCGGATTTATCTTTTTTCATCTTGTTGAACATTGGATTAAACGAGCAGAGGATATCACACCGTTTGTTGCATAATAAATCACTGTCAATCTGGTTCGAGGCAGGATGAAATCGATTAGAAATCGGTTCCGGACGGATTGGTATTCAGAGAGTCTCATTTATGAGAAAGCCTACTCCACCAGGAAGTTGTAGAGAGTAACTTGATCTTGGGCGACCTTTGCCCTTCCCATTCGTTTGTTGCTGCCAATCAGAGGAAGAGCAGGAACTCGGCTCGCTGCTTGAAAATGACTACTTTATAGTATAGCAGTTTGAATTTTCTTTAAATAAAACGCAATAGTTGGAATGTATCAAAACACGGATGAACTTCCAAGAAAAGTCAAAACAGAACCTCGCTCAATCTAGACTCTAAAAAGGGCCGTTCAATCTTCAGGACTGATTTATGAGAAAAAGCTTCTTTTTTTTGTTAAACTGAGTCCATATTAACTGAAATTTTTTATGGAGACTGTCAAGTCAGCTCAGATTCTATTGCGAGAAGGTTGATTTTCATTACTTGAACGAAAAAAACCACAATTGTTGATTTTCGTGTTGTATCTGACAGGGTTTAGTCAATTGCTGTAACAGCCAGAAAACCGAATAAAACTCTTTTTTCAACTTCAGAAAAGCTGTTGAATTGGATTGAATTACTAACCAGAAGGCAAGGCGAGCAGTCGGAAGGGGAATTGAGCGTATCTATGGTAGAAAGCAGGCGAAGACTTCTTGGAGGTTGGCAGAGAGGATGTGATGTCTATCAGAAGAAGCAAGCAGAAGAGGATTGATCGTGCCGGGAACATCTCTGATTGTCAAGTGGAGTTACGTGAAGTTACCTGATTCAAATGAAATAATAGTTATGTTTTTAAAGATTCAAATCCATACGTATGTTCTGTCAAGATGAAGTTCAACGCAACATATTTAACATATGATGAGAAGCCCGAGAGATGCTCCCGATCTAAACATTCAGAGAGCGGAGACTCACACACACATTCGACACCGCAACGACGAAAAAAACGCAAATAAAATGAATATATGTAAGATATATTATGATTTGAGATAAATTAATAATTTATAAAATACATGTATGTGTCAAAATAAATATTTACGAGAGAACATGTATCTTGAATACATACGTTATCATCCGGTTATGAAGGTTGTGGATTCTGCTTGTATAGAAATTATGAGACTGCCACACCGACGAATTGTGAAATAAATATTCCATTTAACTCCTGTTCTTTTTGATGAATAAAAAAAACTGAGAAGTTACCAATTACAAAGAACTTTTCTCGCTGATCTGATATATGAAACCTACTTTTCATGTTTGTACACGATTAACTGAAAACATAGAGAAAGATATGTCAAGGATTGAGATAACGCACATGTTTATGGTCACTCTGAATGCCTAATAAGGATTGCAAAGTGGTTATATACATACACGTTAAAATCTATTCTACAGGACTTGGCGGAAATTATAAGTGAATGGAGTCAAGATAAAATATTTGGTGACTTCTGAGGAAAGGGGGGGGAGAAGAGAAGAGAGGAGTGAAAAAGCGAGCGTGTCCGAAGAAGGGCCGAGGACTGAATGATATGATATGGCTACTGGGATAAATCTCATTGAAACACGCCCAGTCTTACAATTTTACAATCCAAATCTTCTCAACTTTTTTTCGTTTCAACTAGCAATTTTATACATCTTATACCTGTAGTAGAAGGCGTGTCTCTGAAGATTTGCATACCTAGAATCAAGGAGTGACGACAAAATATCAATTTTTGAGTTGAAAGACGTACTTATTATTTATAAAAATTTCCGCCGTCTCCAGATTTTTTGTAGTTGAAACCTTGGTTTCACAAAGACAAAAGTGTTGCATTTAGTGACCTACACAAAGACGAAGAAGTTGAAAAGGAGCAAGAATATTTTCGATTAAGCTTCCGAGAGAAAAGTTGCAAATAACGTCATAAATAGCTGATCTTGAGCGGTTTTTCCTGGTCGAGAAAAACATTTAATCAGGGTATGCCTATTGTTAAAAGCGAATCTTCTCTGATAAAACAGAAAAAAATCCACACCGAAAACTCCCTCGGTTGTGCCCGAAACATTTGTTTTAATCTCAAACTTTGTCCTTTCATCGAATAGACTATTTGGCACTCTCAAGAATAGAAAAAAATTCTGGCTAAGGAATAGTTTTGCCCGACTGGACTTTTTCAAGAGAAAAATAGTGCGTTAGTAAAACAACTCCAGTCGTAATGATACAGATATTTAAAAGTGTCTCTCGAAAGTAAAGCCTAAGAAAACATTCGATTAGAAAAATGCAGTAAAATTGTCCGCTAAATGATTGTGACTTTCAAACAAACGTAATTCGAACATATAGACCGACATTTTTATACATAGATATGTATTCGTTGGACTATTTATATCTAAATTGAAAGAAGACACCATCTAAACGGATGCACAAAAAAAACATAAAATCAAACGTTCTAACAAATTAAATAACTATATTGAATGATTATACTCTATCCGGAAGCTGGAAGATTCAGAGGGAACAATTATAACACAGGAACAAAAACCCCAATTTGAGTAAGCCTTCCGCCCTCTGTCCGCGCGTGGAACATCAGCTCCTGCGCTTTATCGTCACGAGGAAGGCATTCAACCGTGTCAGAACAAAGCCCTCGAGTCACATGGGAACAGAAGAGGTGGGCGGGGATTCCCGGAAATGTGTATTTTTAGTTGGCAGAGCCTGAAGCTGGGGTTTAGAAATAGGCCCAATGTGGAGAGCGGAGAAAGTAAATAGAAGTTTGAATGTGAAGTTGAGTCATCTAAAAGTATCGCATATCGGTTACATTTTCCCAGTGTTTCAACATGAAGCCTCTTTTATAATTAAGGTTGCAGAGAAGCAAAAAGTTGAGAACTTCATATACTAACACTAACGACCTTCGACGTCTTGTTGACTCCACAATTTAAGAATAAAAAAAAACAAATTCTTTCAGAACTCGAAAAACTGGAAGGAGATTTTCAATTCTTCGAAATGAGACAATTACTGCTCAGAGAAAAATTTCAAGGTTGAGACCAAAAATTCAAGCTTTCAAGTTCAAAAGACATGTAGATTGAGTTCTAATATCTGGATTAGTACGCTCCAATTTTCGTAACTTTGAAGTTTTTTTTGATTTGCCGTAGACATGCCAGCATGTGTGCATCTGAGACACGATTTGTTTACTGCATGCGCCTTGCCAGGAGGTTTCAGCTCTCAGTCAACTGACTTAGCCTTTGAAAAGGTTCCTCTTAAGCACTTGGCTTTTCTCAGTAGAGAGTTTTCTTTTTTAAATAATAGGCAGACCCCTCCATACATCATGAGAACGTTAAAAATCAACCATGAGGACGAAGAAATAAATCTTCTTGGCAAGCATTTGGAGTTCGAGTTCACTCGAAAACTATGATAAAGTATGATTCTCTTTCCTACTCTTTTAAAACAGGTTTCCTAATAGTTTCGAGCTCCATGTCGAAGATAGAATAACGGCTCTCGTGTGCTTGACTACTCCCTTACAAATCTCAAAATTCTCAGTTTCACATTTTCAAGACAGGGCCGTCTAGTTGAGACGACAATTTAATAAACCATTGCATCGGAAAAAGCTAGTCCACCGGGCGGTATCAAACCCAGCCATCTCTTCTCTAACCGAGAGTTACCATTACACCACGGTGTCACATTGCTGTTCCATGCGGTAGTGCCATGTGAAAGGATCAATTTAGTTACAAGGTAGTAGAAGAGCAAGGCTCTTCTACTACCTTGTAACCCGTGTGATGATGTTGTTAGAGCAACAACACAGAGAAACGGGAATAGAGAATTAGGTTTAGACGGTTCGGTTTGAAGGTAGCTAAAGATTGTTATAATTCTTTTTGAGTTTGAGTTTGAGTTTATTACGCATGGAAAATGCTTGGTAAGGTATAAGGAAGGGGGTCTTTCATGTGAGGGGAAACATGAGGGCGAAGGAGTTGATAACATTTGAGGTCCAAGGGGTCCACGTTGATTTCGGAAAGAACTTTCGAGTTATTGGTCGGTCCTACTCCAGTGGTAGCATTGTGTGGGAGGGCGGTGAGGGACTAGGACGATACAGCTTCAAGATGTCCACTCGTTGAAGCCGGATTGTATCTTGTCCACTAGACGAAATGAATAGAGCAGAGAGCGGATGGAAAGTCGACCACTCCAGACATGGCGAACAAGATAGAATATATATTATATACATTTTATCTACATCTTTCGATGCAATAACGCACAAGTTTGATTACAATTGAAAATAAGGAATGAATAGATCAGATCAACAATTTTCAAATAAATGAATAAATTCGATAACGATAACGATACAGGAATTTGACTTTTATATAAGGAATTAAACGGGGGAAAAACAAACAAACAAACCTATATACAGCGATTTGAACGACAAAAAAAATAAAAAGAGAAGTCTAGTTCTGAATTCATGAGGAGAGAAGAATAGATAGAACACCACTTTTTAATTGGGACTTAAAATATTTCAGGTAAAATCTTGTGACAGTTGAAATTCAAAGTTCTAGTGGGGACTATGACAATACAAGCTGACTCAGCACGCATTGATAACAAAAATAAGAAAGAAAAAAGAATTTTAAAATAAAAGAAAAATTAGAGTGTGCAAACAGCATCGGTGACAAATTTTCTGAAAACATGTTCACTAGGAATATCCAACACATCTTTTGAAAGTCTGGAGAACATACGAGCTACCCTTAGCGAAAAACAATGAAAACTAGCTAAATTCTGTGTTGTTTCGAATGACAAGAACAAGATAGATTTTTCTCAATTTGAAACCAAAGAACGTGTCTGACAAAAAGGGACAAGCGTCCTCTGAAGAAAACATGAACACTTTACGAGTAATACTTGTAACGCGTGTGTTTTTGAGTACTCAAGAAAGGTTCGCAACAAGGATGAAACGAGGCGGAGTGCAATGAGAAGGAAATAACAACATAAAGACGCAAATGGGCACAGTTATACTTAATGAAAATGACATTTAGGATTATCTGGTGCTTTCATTGTCTTTTTGTTAACACCGGTTTGGCTTCGCTGAAAAAATATCCACAATGGATAAGATATGAGAATAAAGCAATCGGATAGAGAGAAAATTAATTTTTGGCTTATCATAGTTTGCATAATGAACTGGCTAGTTTGCATAATAAACTGGCTAGTTTGCATAATGAACTGGCTAGTTTGCATAATGAACTGGCTAAGTAAGCATAATGAACTTCATTTCCTATACGATTTTAGTCGAAAAGTGATTTTAAAATAATGTTTTGCTTCGAAACAATAACAGCGTAACACGGAAAATAGGAATTGAAGTGATGAAAACTTTATTCGATTGAAGTACAAATTTGATACGTAAATTAAACTCCAAATTCAACCGTATGTGTAAATACAACTTCAAAAAAAGAAAAAAGTACAATTCCAAAAGGGCGCAACAAAAGCACATGTGGCGAATCTCGTAAGTAGTATCTTCGGATGCAACAAAAGAGCAGTAAACCAGAGGAATGGCAACATACAAATGAACAATTTAACTGCTTCCAGGCTGCCTAACGCAACAAAGGAATTTTTCAAGTTTTCATTTATTCAACAAAAAAAACAGGAACATTAACCTAAATAAATGGTAGCTCAAAAATGATTGCTAAAATATGAGACGTTTCGCTTTTTGTAACAAGTATTAGAGGAGAGGATTTAGAAGATTGACCATAAATATTCTATTTTCAATATTATATTCAAAAAGTAACATCGGGGCTTAGAACGGAATGACGCAAATGGCGGACTCAAATAAGGGTAAAATTGATACATTTTTGCATATAGAGGGTGCCAATCATTTCCTAGCACCGGTAAACTCTTTCTTCTTCTTCTTCTTCCTAGCGTTTATCCCGCCGCCTGGCAGGGTCCGCTTAACCGGTAAAACTCTTTATTCTTGCTAAACCTAAAGCGATTTCTAAGCGCATTACTACTTCCGCAAGAGAGATGGAGAACACGAGCTTAAGGCTGTTTAGTTGAAGACGGGAACCGGAATGATTATTTGAGGGGATTACACGAATCTGTAGCGCAGAATGATGATAAGCAGGGAGATTCATTTCAGCCTTCCTCTTGCTGCGAAGCGCACATTCCTTTGATTGCGAGGATAGGCAGTTAGTCTGCAACTCTTTTCCTTCTAATCCCCCTTTTTTAATGCCAAAGACCTCCTGGCAAATCATTCAATTCAATTCAATTCATTTATTCCATGCAAGAACAACAACTTGTAATACAATTATGAATGGTAGTTCCAATTAGCATGGACGCGTAGGATAGGGAGACAAAGAAAAAAAAACAATCATTCATTCAAAAGTGCTGAATGGCATTCAACTAATCCAAATATCATCTAAGAAAAAAAAATGATATGAAATAGCTTCTATAGTTATTTATAATCAGAAGATTGTGTCCTATACATATGTATGTAAATACAAATAATCGTCAATCTGTTACACTCGGACAAGGAAGCACAACTTCAAATGGAATTTTTTTTAGTCTTGTCGCAAAACTTGAAGAACTTTCGATTACAACGATATCTTCCGGAAGGGAGTTCCATATTGCTATTGATCTAGAGACAAACGTAGACAACCTAGCCGGGTAAACGATAGGCAGACGAATTCTGAGAGAGTGCGCTTGTCTTGTGTTATACTTGGGGGGAGATAAAATGTATAGAAAGGAAAAATCGAGAGAGCATTTGTTATGTAAACATTTGTGCAAAAAACATAGATCTCTGAATGCTCGACGATATTCTAATGACTCAGTTTTGAGCAGTTTCAATCTCTGAGAATAAGGCAGGCTTACATTACCACATCTATATAACAACCTTCTAGTAAAATTACGTTGTACATATTCTAAATCATTGATGAGGTATTTCGTGGTAGGGGACCAAATTTCAGTCCCGTATTCGAGAATCGGTCTAACGTATACATTAAAAGCAAGCATGAGCATTTCGCATGATTTGGTCTTGAAAGCCTTCAGAATAAGGTTTGCAGTAGAAGAGGCTTTTTTACAAATCTTCTCAATATGAGAATTGAAACGAAAATCATGAGTTAACAAAATCCCTAAATCTTTAACCTGGTTGGTAACAATCAATGGAATATGGTTGATAGAGTAGGGGTGAAACACCGATTGCTTGCCTATATGAAGAACAGTACATTTAGAAGTTGATAGAGTAAGGTTCCACTGAGTGCACCACTCAAATATATTGTTGACTGCTGTTTGTAAGTCATTTGAATATAAGGGTACTTGAGCTAGCAGCTTAACATCATCGGCAAAAATACTGAAGCGAATAGTAGCAGGGAAAACTTTCTTGATGTCGTCAATGAACAGTAAAAACAACAACGGGCCTATTGAAGAACCTTGAGGAACACCACTTAAAACTGAAGCTGGTACTGAGTTGATACCATCGATGATCACTGATTGTTTACGGGAGTTGAGGAAAGAAGAGATAAATTTAAGAAGCATTCAAATCCTTCTTTGTGGGATCAAATGATAAAAGTTTCTTCTGAAGAGATTTTGATGATTTTTCAGTTGTGAGTATCAATCATTTGCCCTTGAGTGTTATTGTTCTTTTTTTGCCTTTTTCAATCATTTTACAGGTAACTTTTCAAAGCAAAGAGTTTTATCGCAAGTTTTAGAAATGAGCAGGAAAAAGGTTCGCAACTCGAAAATCACAGAACTTTTCGGAATCATGGTCACCAGAAATTGTGAAGAAGTAGGAAATGACACGGAAGAGGTTGGGAGGGTAGCGAGTGTCTTCTTCTTCTTCTTAGCGTTGTCCCGCGCCGGCCGAGGTCGGAGTAGGGTCCGCTGTACGGCTTCTAGCTCTCCAGAAACATCTGTCCGTTGCGTCTTCCGAGTGGAGTCTTGCAAGGCGCAGGTCTTGGTTGAGCGTATCCATATATCTTGTCTTCGGTTTGCCTCGAGGGCGTTTGCCTGGTACTTCCATGTCAAGGGCGTGTCTTGCGATGTTGGTCGCGTCTCTTCGCATCACGTGTCCATACCATCTAACTCTCCCTTCTCGCATCTTGTCTTGTATTGGGGCAACGCCGAGTCTCCCTCTCACAATCGTGTTACGCACACAATCTAGGCGAGTCAGTCCTAGTGTCCAGCGTAACATTTTCATCTCATTCGTGTGGATAATGTTCTCGGTTATACGCGTTGTAGGCCAGGTCTCCGTCGAATAGAGAAGCACGGGACGGATTGCTGTTTTATACATCTTTCCGCGTATGCCAGCTGTGATATTCCTATCACAGAGGACACCTGCAGCTTCTCTCCATTTCATCCAAGCTGCATTTACTCTTTGGCGTGCCGCTGCATTTGTTGACGTGTCTGAGAAGATGACAGAACCAAGGTACTCCTAATTCGGAGGTCTTCGGGAGCGGTTCACCGCTGATGTGAACAGTTCCCGTCGTTTGCACTCCGATTTCCTGGTACTCGGTCTTCTTGATGTTGAGGCGTAAGCCATGCCTACTAAGAGCGTCATTCCATTCTTGGGTGCGTTTCTCGATTTCGGCACGTGTAGGAGCAGCAAGGAGAATGTCGTCGGCGTATGCGATGGTTGACGGAGCCGGAGTCAGTAGAGGACGCGTGACGGTATCCATAACCAAAATGAAGAGAAGGGGAGACAAAGCACTCCCTTGGTGCACTCCAACGTTTACTGCGAATGGCTCTGTGATGCCGACCGGAGTTCTGACAGTACTCTTTGAATCATCGTACATCGCCATTGTCCATCGAATGTACTCTTCAGGAACCTGATGATCGCGCAATGCATATGGAATAAGATCATGGGGGACTCTGTCGAACGCCTTTTCCAAATCGAGGTAGGTCAGATGGAGAGGTGATCTTTTCTCTGCGTGCTTCTCGACGAGTAAACGGAGTGCAAATATTGCATCTGTTGTGCCTCTTCCGTTCACAAACCCGCATTGCTGAGCTGGAATATCGACGATATCTCGTATGCGTGAATCCAGTATCCTCTCAAATATCTTCATAGTGTGGTTGAGAAGGCGTATTGGACGGTAGTTGCTGCACACTCTGGCATCGCCTTTTCCTTTGAAGACTGGAACGGTCGTGGAGTAGCGCCAGATATGTGGAATTTGGCCTTGCTTTACGATGGTGTTGAACAGGTGCACGAGATGTGCTAGTCCAACATCACCCGCAAGTTTCCAGGCTTCGGTGGCTATGTCGTCCGGTCCAGCCGCTTTCCCAGTCTTCATCTTAGAGAGTGCCTTCTTCACTTCCTCGGCCGTGATGGTTGGCACGGGTCCTTTTATGGCGTGGGAAGTAGGGATGGGAGGGTGCTCAAACTCTTGGCCGCTCAATTCTTCGAAATGTTCGCGCCACCTGTTTCTGACTTTTAAAGGGTCAGTGACGAGCTTCCCTTGTTTGTCCCTTATCGTGGCTGCTCTCTGGATGTCCAAGGTGTTGCGGTGTCGAGCCTTGGCAAGCCGATAGATGGCTTTATCGCCTCCTGGTTGGTTCATCTTCTCATAGAGATCGCGGAAGTAGGAGGCTTTTGAAACTGCGACAGCTCTTTTAGCGGCTTTCTTGGCTGAGCTGTATGCAGCGCGGTCGTCAGCCTCATTTGACGTCCTCCATCTCTTGTAGGCATTCTTTTTCGCCTTGATCGCATCCTGAACTTCGGAGGTGAAAAACCAGGTGTCTTTCTAGATTCTTGGCTTTCCGGGTTTCGTCTTTCCGAGGATGCTTGCGGCGGGTGCTCTGATGCTGTCTTCAAGAAGCTTCCAATGTTCATTTATGTCCTCTGGAAACTGCTTGTAGAGTGCAGGAGGGAGTAGATTGCGATGGATGATGTGCATGAGAGAGAGACGTTCTGCTTTCCCAGTCGAGCGCCACCATTTGACACGTGTGCATTCAGGATTACGAGAAGGCTGTTTCTTCGACTTCAATACGCTGTAGTCCATAAAGAGAGGGTGGTGCTGAGATGCAACATGGTCTGATGGAATGACCTTTGCATCTTTCGCGTTCCGCAGCTTTGCTCTCAGGATTAACCAAAAGTCAATTTGACTCTGATTTCTTCCGCTCTCGTATGTGAGTCCGTGAGATCGTCTCTTTTTGAAAAAGGAGTTCACGACTGCTAGATCGCATCGAGCACAGAAGTCAAGTAGCCGTTGACCCTCAGCATTGATCGTTCCGATTCCATGTCCTCCATGTTCTCTCTCACGACCTTGTCGATCTGAACCGATGTGAGCGTTAAAATCTCCGCCGATTAAGATGTCTTCATGAGACTCTCGGAGTTTGATAACTTCTTCTAGAGAGTCGTAGAAGTCCTCCTTATCAGCGTCGCTACATCCTTGTTGAGGTGCATATGCTGAGACGACAAGGAAGTGATTGTTGGACGAAGAAATTCGGACGGCCATGACTCGATCTGTAGAGCGAATGACTTCGGTTACATCATCAGCAATTTTCGAGGAGAGGATAATGCCAACACCATTTCTTGTTGATGACGTGCCATGGTATATCAGCTTGTATCCGTCTCCTATCGGCTTCGACTTGCTTCCTCTCCATTTCGTTTCCTGTACAGCAGCAATGTCAACCCTTCTTGCTTCTAGCATTGCGGCCAGCTCTCTACTGCGTCCCGTCAGTGTTCCAACATTCAATGTGACGAGGCGAATTTGAGCTGTACGCCGCGCAGACATACCCCGCCCATGGGTAGCTGCCTGTCCTCGCATATTTGACGGTCCTAGGTATTTGACAAGGTAAGACAGCGTCGCTTCCGGGGGACGCCCTAGCTTTGGTGATATATCTTGAAGAACTTGAAGCCATGGTTTACAACAAGGGTATTCATGCGATCGGCCTGTTGAGTGGATGATCAATCCAGCCTGGCATCGCGGAACGTGTTTGTCGGGAGTTCCTGCTAATCCTTGACAGTAGAAAAGCAGAAGATTAATCGAAAAGACGCCTCGACTCGTGTGGCCTGGACTAACCCCTCTCCGCCTGGCCAACTGGCGGATAGAACCACTGCCGGAAGTGGACTCGTCCAAAGGGGGCCCAATTTTAGCCTCACTCAGAACGTCGTGATTCCGGCAATCACGGTAGTAGGGCTGAGTGAGTTTACACCTTCCCACCGACTTTGAGGTATTGGGGCTAGGGAAGGTATAAAATTTTTTGTATGAATGGGGCTAGGGAAGGTATATTGGGGCTAGGGAAGGTATAAAATTTAGCGAGTGTATGAAATCATTTTGTATTAAGAAGGCGGGGTTTGAGAATTAGCGGCTGTGTTAGGCAAGGGACTTCTTGCAGAAACTTAAGTAAAGCAAAACTATTTCTACATTCTAAAAGATTTTTTCCGGAATTGAACAACTCGTCGCGATGTAATGAAGAAGACGAAAGGAAAAAAAGAAAGAAAAAAAGAAATTTAAAAGAAGAAAACATGAAGCACAAATCGCATGTCTCCGAGAATAGGAAATCATAATACAACAGGATTAGTTAGCATCAAATACTGTTTTGTGTAAAAAATTTTAGTGAGAGGACGATAAATGACTAATACAATAATAAGCGGCTCACAGAGACAATCTTGCAGAAATCAAATTAGGTAAATTAATTTTACGAGTAAGCCCATACGAGAATTGAGCTAACTTGCTGGAGGTTTTAGCAGAGCTCGTTCTAATTATTTCTGTCAACTGCATCTAAGCTATTATTACCCTACTTGGTTAGAGAAACTTCGGTTTTCCATACGGTGTAATAATCTGTTCCTGGTCATCTGAGACATAATAGAGGCCTGTCGCATTGTAACATAGGCCAATCCTCAGTTTTCAACAGCTTTTAAGAGTGTGATTTTCAGTCGGATTGATTGAATAAATTTAAAATAGTAATAGCTTTTTTGATTGGAATGTTTCGATGAACACTTATAAAAATTTTATGAAGAAGACTTCCGTTTTTAGAAAGAAGCTAAAGATATCTCAATTGAATTTTTTTCCTTCTCAGACCTTCTGGCTTTGCATATTTTGTTTTCCTGGCTTTGGCTTCGGAGTTTTTATAAATGTATATGATTCGTCATTGAATCGCTTGTATGATTGCATTTCGCATTGAAAGAATTAAAAATCAAAAAAATGTATTTATATAAACTCCTGAACAAATAAGCAGAGGCTAAACATTTGAAAAATCAAAAGAATTTCGTGAGCTTTTAGTATGTCTGAATAATACTTAATCTGTCTAAATAATAATGGGCAAAAAAAGTATTCTGGGAGCTAGATTGGGAATTTTCAATTAAGAGAATGGAATTCCATGTCGAATGATAAACAGAAAGGTGCGATAGACTTCAAAAAAAATTATGTGAATTAATTCCGGAAAGACGTGGTCATGGATAAAATGAGTCGAGCCAGGCCATCCCAGAAACCGCTTTTGCAGGGAACGATAGGATTTGGCAGGGTTTGCAATGCCAGAGAATCCCGGTAGGTCGAGGAGTTCAGTGAATAATTTGCCTACAACATGATCATTGTCTTCCAATTATTTCTTTACTTCATATTTATTTACCATTCTATCCCAATCATTCTTTTTAACGGTCGTTCTGAATTCGTTTCCCTGGTTCATTTTTTTCTCACTCTTTTTTGAGAATGGTTGCCATGAACTTGAGAAAAAATTCACTCACCTCTGGGCGCCATATGCCCATCGTACCATTGAGTATACAGAGAGCAAGTCTTACATAATCATTTTCACGTGATTTTTAACGATGCATCATGTAATAAACAGTAAACAGTATATAAGATTTGTATCTTAATTTACTCTTCTTTTTCTCTTACTCTTTCTTGATACACTTTCTTCTCCCTTATTCCATCCCCATTTTAAAATTTAAAATTTCTCAAGTGAGTCGCTGGTTTTCAGCCAAAACGTCAGAGCTCATGAGATTATTCCGCGAAGGGATTCCTAGCTACACTATAATCAAAAGCTGGGGAAAGCGATGACAGAGGAGAGAACACTGCCCTGTGTTTGGTTTCGGAAAAGTAATCTCTTGTTTCAATGATGAGTTTTCACGGAATAGTTAAAGAAATCAGTCCTATAATTACAAGACTAGAATAATATACTAAGCTAAGCTATTTTATGCAGGATGAGACAGTCAAATCCGGTTTGATATCTGAAGTATGTGATCTGTTTGAGCTGTAATTATTCGAAAAAAGAAAAATTGCAAAATAAAGAAACATAAAACTGGAAGAAGACCTAAAATAAAGCGATACAATAGTTAAGTGAATCGAGATGCGAATTCATTTAATGTTTCAAAGACTAACTAGTAGTTTTTATTTAGATAGATAAAACAATTGAAATGAAAGGGCATCAAAAAAGTCAGCTGTTAGCGCCTTTTTTGAAAGAGTGGCTTACACCTTTAAGTACAGGGTTGCCCGTAATCGGCAACCAATCTTTCGGCGTTTATAATTCAGTTTATTGCTTACTCTGAGCTCAAATTTTCATACATGCTATTTTCACATGTTTTTTCATTACATGGTTGAAATTTCATTTCATTTGATAAACTCTCAAAAGAATTTCGGCCGCTCATAGAGCACGCTCTATCATTATTGACTTGCACAAACTTGGTCGATCAAATACGCGCATCGCTAAGGATCTCAACGTCTCTCACAATCTTGTCTGGAAAACAATCAAACCGTTTGAAAAGATAGGTACACTTGCTGACTGGCCCCGAACGGGTAGTCCTTGATTTGTGCGCACCCCTAACAAGATTGAGGCCTTGAGGAAGCGAGTCGGTCGAAATGCTAGCCGTAGCATGACCAAAATGGCCTCGAAGATGAACTTATCACACA
Organism: Allodiplogaster pararmata; assembly: GCA_964056735.1. Lineage (NCBI taxonomy): Eukaryota > Metazoa > Nematoda > Chromadorea > Rhabditida > Diplogasteridae > Allodiplogaster > Allodiplogaster pararmata. Next base: position 31,567,979 of record OZ057405.1, read on the forward strand.
AGACTCTTCAAAGAATCGTTAAAGAGGATTTGAGGCTCACTCCATATCGTACTAAAAAAGCTGTCATCCTAACTCTGAAGAACAAGAACGAAATACTCAAAAGGTGCCGCGCCCTAATCCTCCGGACGCGCGACAATTCTCACTTTAAGACAGTCTGCGGATGATAAGCTGTTCAATGTGGAAGAGGCCTACAACCCTCAAAATACGCGAGTGCTTGCTCGGGACTCACAGGTAGCTAATGAAGCCGGTAGTATCGTTCATAGAGCTTTCCATCCTGCACAAGTCATGGTTTGGGCCGGAGTTTCCGCCACGGGCAAAAATTCCCTTGTTTCTGTCAAACCAGGAGTCAAAATTTACCAGCAACACTACCGCCAGCATATTATTTTTTAAAGTATAGCTTCCTTGGTCTGCTTTCCACTACCTTAATACACCTTGGGTCTTCCAGCAAGATTATGCGGCTGCTCTCAAGGCTATCGGAACACAGGCATGGTGCAAGGTTCATGTTCCCGACTTCATCTCCAGCGCAGAATGGCCCTCCTCATCGCCCGACATCGATCTACTGGACTAATCGTGTGGTCCTACCTTGAGAGCAAAGTCAATGCTTATCTCCACTCGAATCTGGAGTCTCTAAAAATTCCCTGCAGGAGGAGTGGTCGAAGATCGACGAGTACCTTTGTCCAGTGATCGAAGCGTTTCCAAAGCGATTCCGGGCTGTCGTTTGTGCCAAAGGAGACCCAATCGAATGATTTTTGGCTCAATGTTTTTATCAATGTGAGCTAATAAATGTGAAAATTCTGCTCACTTTTGCACTGAGATACACGTTTGTAAACGCGTTCTCAAATACATGGGCTACCGTGTATAAACGCGTTCTCAAATACATGGGCTACCGTGTATAAACGCGTTCTCAAATACATGGGCTACCGTGTATAAACGCGTTCTCAAATACATGGGCTACCGTGTATAAACTATCATTCATGTTCAGTTGATTAAAGGAACTTCGAGTAAATATCTTAAGTGAGCGGAAAATTTTCATATCATATGTACATACATATATGTTACCATCAAAGAGTACCTGAGTCTACCCCCATGCGAGCGTTAAATGAGACCGGTTTAAGACATGTTTTTACACGCCAAGCGAGTTGGGAAAGGGATGCGGAAAGGCCAAAAAGAATGGAAAAGAAATTATAGGAAAAGTAAGGAAAAACCGTAGGAGAAGAGAGTGTATATCATTTCCGGAGCAAAGATGTAATCGCCAACATAGCTGGTGCGGTTACTACTCATTCCATGCTCCCACGCCAAAATAGAGAAAAAAGGAAGGTAAAAATGTTCAAATACTTGGAACAAATTTAGAAATAGAAATGAGTGATGTCTAAAAAATTTTTTTTGACAATCTATTAACTTGAAAACTTATAAAACATGTTAATGCTTCTCGATTCGACTGAAAGCGTAGAGGCAGAAAATTTTTTGCAAACCTTCTCCCGCAAAAAAAGTTCCCACAACCAAATTTTAAAAAAAATATATTCTTCTAACGAAATAATTAATCTAAGAGCCAGAATATAATTTCGCCTATTGAGTTTCAGCACATGAGAAATATGTAGAGCAATTAAAAAATATACAACCATTCATAGACAGCTACATATAATGTGAGGAAGAATAAAGAGTTACGAATGTATGCAATTCTTTGGCTATAGCATTTCATTTTAAACTGGCTCATTTTTCTAGAGAAGAACCGAAAACAAAGTGAACTGACGTATTGCGCCAATTCGTCCGGCCACGAAGCGATCAAAGTGGGCAGGTCGGAGTTGCAGAGGTCGCCATTGTTGCAGAGCCACTGCTCACGACCACTCACGTCTCGGTAATACCCTGACTGCAAAACCAACATCTTGGGATACTAATTATCTTACTCTTCTTTTCTCTCTAGTTCTCTCTCTCTCCTCTCTGTACCATACTATCTTTTTTCTTATTTATCTGTTTCTTTCTCACTTACTTCTCTCTCTATCTCTCTATCTCTCTCTTATCTTTATCTCTCGCTCTTTCTCTACTCATCATTTTTTGCTCCCCTTCTAACTTTCTCTTTTTTTTTTCTTTTTTTTTTGTTCTCTTCTTTAGTTTTTGTTCTCTTTTCTCAGGCATGGTCTCTTTGTCTCCCTTTCTTTCATAGTTTCTAGTCTCTAATTTCCTGTCATTGTTAATCCCTCACCTGCATCACTCGGCTGCCTTCTTGCAGTGAGAGCAGGGAAAGACATCCTCGGTGAACGGAACGGTCGGTAGCGACAGATATGACGCAAAATTGGCCTGTAGATCAAAACAGGGAGGACATACCCTAAGCACCTATCAGCTAACCGATGATACATACATTATCATCTTTTTTTCTTTCGGGTGTTTATAATAACTGTGCTTTATTCTCTCTAACAACTCAAAACAATACTTCAGTTTCATGGAATTTGACAATGAATTAGCTTGTTGATTACCCAGAGGACGCAGTGTTCATCATTGTGTTCATCATTCATTGCTTTCTTCTACATTCTAGAAAGGCTATTCCACGAACATGATGTTCAGGACACTACAAAATATGCAAAGCTTTTCATGAAAAATAATCGAACCTTTTGATCTTAAATAAACGTATGAACATTTACATATACATATATAAATAAATATATATATGACGCGAAACGCGATAGAGTGGGACCGGGGGGGGAATAGAAATTTTTATGACACTGATTTCGCTGAAAATTTCACCAAAGGGTATTTCAAGTATGGCGAGAACGATGGTCAACTTTATTTTTCCTTATTTTAGCTCTCCGAAAAGCATGAGAGGATTGAAAAAAGCTTGTTTCGCCGAAAGTACATGAGGGTGTCGCACTGTTCTGAGAGGCATATGTCAGTCAGATTGATAGCTAGATCCACCAAATACCGACTCGATGTATTGGAATAATGTATCTTCGAGTACCTATGTTTAATTTTTAGCATATTCTCATATCTCGAATCATCATCTTCCAATCATCATCGAAGATACCCTTGTTCATCTTAATCAAAAAGTCCAAACCATCAATTATTAATTCTTTGCCAAGGGCAGCCGATGGGAACCGGGGGACTTGGTCGGTGAGGAGCAGCTCCTCCACTGCTGATGCCTACTCAGTCAAACCAAGTACCGCTCAAGGTAGCCGCTCTCAAATCACTCGCCAAAGCTATCCTTCTGTACTCCTCCCGATCCAATCACGGCCTGGTCCACCGCTATCAAAAAAATCAAACACGCGGATTCGTCACCCGCATGTTCTCTCATCGATCTTGAACTCTGGAAACCGTTGGGCACCCAAGGCTCCCTAGCTCCCAAACTACCCTACAATTGCATTTTTCGAAATGTAGATAAAATATATATATATATTCAAATTTCACGGTTTTCGCGAGAACAAATATCAAAACAGACATTTCATAAAAAGATTAAAAAAATGATTTTTCTCGGAGTACAGGAAAAAGATCGGGATTCCAGTCAGTATGTTGTAGCCCTGAGTTTTTTCTACAACTTTCGTATACATCATTTTTCAAACTACTTAGGCAAACTCGAGATACATCGCCTTGGGTTCGTATATTACTATAGGTGGGGGTATGTCTAAAGATTTCAAAATAGAGCTAGGAGTCTAAAACCAAGAGAATCATACTTGCTATCCACTCCTGATTCCACAATGATAATACACTTGATTCTAGGACATCGGAAACCCCGTCAAATAGGTACCCTCATTTTCAAAACTAAATTTTGAAAAAAAACTTGTTTGGATTTTGAAATAACTCAACGCGTTTTTTGAATTGAGAGATGAAATTTGGCCAGTATGTCAGAATTTGCTAAACTTATATAATTTGCTAAACTTACAGAAAGATTCACGTTTTTCAAAGTTCGTTTATCGATTAGTTATGCCAGTTTTAAAAAACCTGAAAACGGTTTTTTGGTCGGAACTCATCATGTTTTCATTTGAGCAAAAAGTGATTAACTACAAAAATGTTTATCGTTGTATGGTGCATGACATTAACAAAGTTTCACAAATTCCCTTCAATTTTGAAGCGAGTTATTAACACTTCAAAAAATACCCTGAAACCCTTAAAATCGACTTTTTTCAAAAAAAATTTTCAATCATTCTCATCAGCTCAACTAGAAAAATTTGCTAATGTAAGAACCTCAAAGATAAACCTACTTTGAAAAGAGTTATTACGGTTAGTTCAAACCTTGAAAAAAGGTATTTTAGGACCCCCAATGAGGTTTTTTGTGTTTGAACTAACCATAATAACTCTTTTAAAAGTAGGTTTATCTTCAAAAGTCTTACAATATCGGATTTGTCTAGTTGAGCTGATGAGAATGAATGAAATTTTTTTTGAAAAAAGTCGATTTTAAGGGTTTCAGGGTATTTTTTTGAAGTGTTCATAACTCGCTTCAAAATTGACGTGAATTTGTGGAACTTTGTTTATGTCATGCACCATACAAAGATAAACATTTTTGTAGTTAATCACTTTTTGCTCAAATCAAAACATGATGAGTTCCGACCAAAAAACCGTTTTCAGGTTTTTTTTTAAAACTGGCATAACTAATCGATAAACGAACTTTGAAAAACGTGAATCTTTCTGTAAGTTTAGCAAATTATATAAGTTTAGCAAATTCTGACATACTGGCCAAATTTCATCTCTCAATTCAAAAAACGCGTTGAGTTATTTCAAAATCCAAACAAGTTTTTTACAAAAGTTAGTTTTGAAAATGAGGTACCTATTTGACAGGGTTCCCGACGTCTTAGAATCAATTTTGTTCTCATTTTGGAATCAGGAGTGGATAGCAAGTATGATTCTCTTCGTTTTAGACTCCTAGCTCTATTGTGAAATCTTTAGACATATAATATACGAACTCAAAGCGATGTATCTCGAGTTTGCCTAAGTGGATCAAAACTGATGTTCACGAAAGTTGTAGCAAAAACTCAGGGCTACAACATACTGACTGGGATCCCCGATCTTTTTTCTGTACTCCGAGAAAAATAATTTTTTTCATCTTTTCATGAAATGTCTGTTTTGATATTTGTTCTCGCGAAAACCGTGAAAGTTGAATATGCTAAAAAGCAGACATAGGTACTCGAAGATACATCATTCGACTACATCGAGTCGGTATTTGGTGGATCTAGCTATCAATCTGACTGACATATGCCTCTTAGAACAGTGCGACACCCTCATGTACTTCCGGCGAAACAAGTTTTTTCAATCCTCTCATGCTTTTCGGAGAGCTAAAATCAGGAAAATATAAGTTGACAATCGTTCTCGCCATACTTGAAATACCCTTTGGTGAAATTTTCAGCGTAATCGGTGACATAAAAATTTCTATTTCCCAGTGTATGCAGAGCTAGGTACATTCTATCGCGTTCTGCGTCATATATATTTACTCTAAGTGCTACCTATATCACTATCTCCGCTCACGTCATAACTTATAATAACCGCGATCTCCATAGTCAAGCTATACGTACTATATAATTCCACTAAGGCAAAGTATGTCTGAGCTTCGAGCTAAATGGACTTTAGCACGACTCGCACGAGCCGCATCTAATGCTGCTTAGTTAATACACCGAAGAGTTTCGGTTGGCTTGTAGAAAAAAGTCTCTCGTAGAAATTTCAGTGTTACGGTATCGTAAAATAAATACGTTTATAAGTGTATATTCATATTATATGCGTATATTTATACACATTTCGGTTATATGTTCTATGAATGGGTCCACGTTCAGTTTACCAAGCAGAAGGAAGTTTGAAGATTTTTACAGTTCTTGTCGGTCTTGTACCCTGCTCCTGCCACGACATTAATCTCTCAAAAAAAGTTAAGCGATCGTGCGATGTATCTGTAAAGATGACATCATTGCTCGATCAATGAGATCATCGAGTCAGTGTTATTGTAACTGAAATATTTCACGATAAGATCATGGCTCTCGCACCTTCTTGCCCCAAAAATGTTGGATCAGTGAGGTACGAGATGATAATGCGAGAGCACGCGAAATAGTATCTTTAGGCTGCGCACTGTTTTGCTCACCGACCGTTTTTTACCGTAAAAAAAGTAAAACTAATTTGCTCATCTACAGTGAGATACATACAGGTTTTGTTTGAATTTTTCCGTGCGGGAGCTTCCTGATTAGCAATGAAATGACGCTGTGAGTGTCCAAATGACTCTTTCAAAATACAAAAGTTGCTCCATTTGGACAGTCACAGCGTCATTTTATTGCTAATCAGGAAGCTCCCGCACGGAAAAATTCAAACAAAACCTGTATGTATCTCACTGTAGGTGAGCAACTTAGTTTTACTTTTTTACGGTAAAAAACGGTCGGTGAGCAAAACAGTGCGCAGCCTAAAGTACGAGAAGATGACATTTCAAATGCCGTCTTTCTCTAAATGAATCTTAAAATACTAACTAATCGCAATCTAGTTTGTTTCCGTACTTAAAAAAGCATTTAACTTTTTTGGTTGAACATGAAGTATCGAGTCCGTGTAATGAGAAAAGGGCAGAGCGCAGACATTGACTCTGTCACTGGGTATGCCCGTAAGAAATTTGTAATAAAACTTGACTGGTTTGTAATTTTGCTCTACTAACTAGATTGAAATTGAATTACGCGCGTAAGTTCTAAGAATGGAATTCCGTGCAGGACCTTTTATTTCCAGAAAAAAAAGTTAGTCAAGGTGACATCATCTTTCAAAAATTTCGCCTAATTTGAATGGTATGAGGTCATCGCGCCGATGATCTCATCGTTTAGAGATTAATGTCGCGGCTGGTTCTCCTATTAGCAGTGAGCACAGTGAGGAAACCCCACCCCCCACAAACTCAGTATATATCTCCAATCAGTATGTATTCCATGCTTCGCGGTAAGGTTGCACGTGAATTAGAAGTAAGATTTTACCCATGTAACGAATGTAAAAGACTGACCAGTACAGTTTGCTGGAGGTTGTGGTGCGTGCGGAGAAATCGGGGTACGGTAATCGACATGACAGGATAGGACTGTGTCATTTGACATCTCCAAGGCAGAGATCGATATGGAAGACTGTGAAAGGTTAGCGTAGAAGTTGTTTAGAAAATAACGTAATGACGTAATGATCTAGTCAGGTTTGAAGTTGATAAGTTCATTCAAGTATAGGGAAGTTATCACTTTAAACCTCAATATCATTGACAGATCTGAGAAATTGAACTAGTATGCTTTGATATCTGTTTATTGATCAAACTGACAACACTTGTATTTATATTAGTTAACGTTTCCTTTTACAGGTTGTCGACTGACATTTCTGGTGAAGCATGTCGTTGTTCTTTGGCCCCCTGCAGTGTGCTCCTTCGCGCAACTTTCAGGGTAATAGAAAAAAATCTGAAAAGAACTCATTTCTTCATTTTAGTACTCTGATGTACTAAATATAAGAATGCTTAAATTACCTCACAAATAAAATTTATTTTATTGGACTAGGTCGATCTATCTCTTACTGGGAGCGAAAGTGTTTTATAAGAAATAACTTCGGTAGGAAGAGACATCTCTAAGCCGTACATTAGTCCTATCGTGGTAAAATGCGAATTTTTGTATGGGCTTTGAAATGTGCATGATATTGTATGCGTTTGTAGCTCAGTCGGTAAGAGCACCGCCCGGAAAGCGAAGATCGTGGGTTAGGTTCCCAACACAACATGATTTTGTCACATGTTTCTGCTCGGTATAAAAATCCGTTGCTTATAAACAGCGAGGAGTGAAGTATACTTTTATTTACAAAATCCCATAGCTTCAATTCGCTACAATATGAAGATTCGTTGCATTCCGTAAGTTCGATTAGCGTATTTTCTTTCTGCGTCACCAGCGGACTTCCCTGCTAGTCAGCGGACTTCCCTGCTAGTCAGCGGACTTCCCTGCTAGTCAGCGGACTTCCCTGCTAGTCAGCGGACTTCCCTGCTAGTCAGCGGACTTCCCTGCTAGTCAGCGGACTTCCCTGCTAGTCAGCGGACTTCCCTGCTAGTCAGCGGACTTCCCTGCTAGTCAGCGGACTTCCCTGCTAGTCAGCGGACTTCCCTGCTAGTCAGCGGACTTCCCTGCTAGTCAGCGGACTTCCCTGCTGGTCAGCGGACTTCCCTGCTAGTCAGCGGACTTCCCTGCTAGTCAGCGGACTTCCCTGCTAGTCAGCGGACTTCCCTGCTAGTCAGCGGACTTCCCTGCTAGTCAGCGGACTTCCCTGCTAGTCAGCGAAAGAAAAACATAGTCTCTAACAATTAGACATCATGAAGATGCATTGGTGAAACCATGAATACTTTCTTTTACGGCCATTACTTTTTCGGTGCCAATTGAACCTACGAAACTATTAACATTACTTCAATTTCCAACACTTAGTCTTCGGTGCCTTTCCTTCTGATTGGAATTCCGTTGGTTTTTAATTTAATGGGGGCGCTTTACTAAACTACCTACTAACATTTTGGACTCATAGAATTATGTTTCTTCGAATAAGAGCATCGTTGAAAATCTAAAAATTATTCAACTTCTGTCTGATTAACAATCGAACGCCTGATGTGGACGTTCTCATTAAGTTTGCAACCCCTAGAAGATCTAGTGCACAGATAAGTTAAGTGATGAAAAAAACATGATGCCTTTGAAAGTCAATGTGTGACGAAAGATTCTTTGAAAAGCTGTCAAAGAAAACTGGAGTCTCGTATTGTCTAAAAGCTTCTCCACCGGAAATAACAACCGAGTTTGCTCACAATGTCCTGTTCGCTACTCTTTCACATGCGCAATCCATCTCATCGGCTGTCATCTTGGATGAATGTCTGTTCACACTGGGAGAGGTTAAAGTACCTCTACGAACACGTACGAACACTGACTGAAGAATCTCAGGTATTCAATGCAACGGGTGAGTTTTTTTCTTCCATTTAAACGCTTTATCAAGATCAGCAAGCCACATCGGAGATATAACATCATCGATAATGGGATCTGTTGCGACATGTGACGACTCCACTCCTCAGCGTTCTCTGTCTTCCTTAGGAATTGGGGACCAACCATCCATCTTCTGTCGCTCATTTATACATGGATGTCTGTTACCGGTGGAACTTCGGTCGTTTTTGTTGATCCAGGAAACGGGTGAGTGTTACGCCTAAAATTCTGGAAAAGTTTTGTTTTATGCATGGATGTCTGTTACCGGTGGTACTTCGGTCGTTTTCGTTGATCCATGAAACGAAAATGACCAGGCTGCTCAGCTTCTTACAGAAAAAATACCTTTTCGATCTACCAGCGAAAGTACGCGCCTGCATTCATAACCGAAATGACTGTCAAACTTTATCACCGTCTGCCTCTTCCTATCTCAATAAATCTTCGTAGTAAAGTCGATAGTTCCTTTTCTTTTGTCTCAATAAAACCTTAGGTTTTCAAGAAAGTCTCGCGGAACCAGAATGGATAAAATGCGAACTGCGAACTCTGATCGGAATCTGCTAGCAACAGTTTCAAATTGTCTTTCAAACTGGTTGTTGACACAATTGTACCGACATATTATTTGATGTTTATGCAAGAAGTTGTTTGAGTCAATATTATGTAAACTCACATAGTTTGACGCGGCTATTTTTTATTCGTCAGAGCTGACTTCATATAAGGGAATGACGTTCTTCTTTCTCATAATGATGTAGACCGGACTGAATTGTTCTCGACACGTTGTAATTATGGTTGTTGACAAAATATTGTTTAAACTTGAATAATTCTACTCTATACGGAGCCGAACAAATTTCAGTATTCAAGCGCTGCTCTTTGTTCGTGCGCTTATCGTCCTACAGAATATAATACATATAGCTTCTGAGTAGAGTTTAATGACATTTTTACAACAAGTTATGATAATCAAGGTTCTTGTTCGTAGAATAACTTACAGTATCTGTGTTAAACTACGTCTTAGAGTACATAAAAGAAAGAAAGGGCTGGGCCGACTCTTACTACAACGCTTTCAAAAACATTGGAAGGAATAGGTTGCTCCGTTTGCAACGGAATTTTTTGGGAACATTAGTACTCTCAAACTATTACCCTATGTTAGTACGTATCAACTAATATAATTACGAAAAATCGTGCCCAACAAATTCTAGGAATGTATAATATAATCGATGTTATACCATAGTATGTGAGTGGAATAAAGAATGAAAGAATGGATGAATAAATGAAGGAACAATTTGTTTTTGAATGAGTCAATCTAACCGAGTTGGAGTTGAAGATGTCAAAGTCTAGTGGCTGGGAACAGCCTGTAGACCAAGAGATGGAGAGGTTTCCACTTGCTAGCTCATACTTAAACTTCCCGATCAATTACATATTTATTCATTTATACATTCATGCAGTCATATTCACATGTATATCTGGTTATACGATTCACCATATGTGTTCATTTATACGTTGTGTCTATAGCTTTCAATGCAACAACAATGAGCGACTCAATGGAGCACAGTTTTTACCGAGGAAAAGCAATGACTTGACCTTTTCTTCTCTAAAGACGTTTTCTGAAGCGTGCCCGTTCACTCAACATCATACTTATTCTGCGAATATCGGCAAGAAATTGATAAAAACCAGTCACTTCTAACAAAAAATTATAGGAAAAAGAGCTTAATGCGATATATAAATTGTATTTAAGTTAAGCTTGAACGAGAAAAAAAAGTAGAGCTTAAACTTTAAGAAGCTGTTAAAAAATGAACCGTGAAATGAACTAATTTTCTTGCTTATTGAACAAATCAATAGGAAAGAAGGGAAGTACTGTACCTCTGTGCGTTCGTATCGGCAGAAGGAGGCGGCGCAGGGTCGCATCCACCTAAGAGACTCCAGGAAAGGATGATGCCGTGAGTTGTCGCAAGCTGGTAACCAGTTTGTTAAAAAATGGGGTGCAACTCACGAATATATCAACCTAGTGTTCATTTTCAGCTAACAAGCACAATGTGAAAAGGAGTTCAAAAACTATAAAAAAGCACCGGTCAGTTGCATCCTGGAAGGCTGCTGGATTGTGTCGTTCGAGTAGTTGCAGAGTGTTCCATTGCTGACATTTCAACATTAGTTTAGCGGAAAGAACTCGGAAATTTTTAATTTACATCCATATTTGTCGTTCCACGGTTTCATGTTGTTGAAAGGCTCTGATGAATATGGTCGAGTTGTACTAAAAGATTATTTGATAGTGATCTTTTTTTGAAGTTTTTTTCTGCAGAGTAAGAAGCCGGAAAGTGGACTTACTCTGATCTACTCTGATCTACTCTGATCTACTCCGATCTAAAACAGTGCATAACAAAGTTAAAAAGAGCTTAGTTGATAAAGCTTTTTATCTTGAACAATGAAGCCTAAAGTTTGATTTCTTGCTTGTAAGTCCGAAAAGTTCAGAAACATCAAATACTATTATACAATAACGTCTTCAAACTCTTGTAACTGATCAGACGGTCAGTATGAAAAGTAGATAACGAACCTGCATATGCATAACATGTGACCGTCTTGATTCAATCGACAGCCTTCTGCAGGCATTTCTCCGAAAACGCAGCCCTGAAGTTGCGTTGTTTTTTGTACTTGTCGCTACTTGTACCTACTTGTCCTTGTACCTACTTGTCGCTACTTGAACGAAGTCGCTACTTGTACCAAGTATTGTGCCCAATACACTTACAAAAATATGTATACCTCCAAAGTCAGAAAGAAAGTCACCAATTATTTCACATGTAAATCCATAAGCCAAAAGAATATTACTAGTGACACCAAAAACCGATAGAGTACCAAATTAACTTTTAAAGAGAAATGCAGAACTCTCAAGTGAGAACTTGACCTTTAGCTGCAAATATGACACTTCATCAAACTACCTAATGACCCCTCTGTTGTTTTTCCAAATATGTTCTCACTCTAACTCCGAGGCTTGAATATATTGACCCTTCTTCGGAGTTTAATTAAAGGTCTCATCTGATTCTCCTATTCTTACCAGAAAAACCTTTAAGATTTTTCGCTATTAAAATTTAGATCTGAAAACCATCTTTGTCAAAGATCAGCCATAAAAAAGTCCGCTGACATAATTTTTGGTCTGCATCCTGATGTCTAAAGTGGGGAATGTTTCCATGTAGAAACAAGCGTTGCCCAGACAATCTTTCTGACATCTGCCGCAATCATGTGTTACGTTAGTACGCTAGACATGATATTATTCATTCATTCGCTTAAGAACAGTTTGTGGCCAACGTCGCTAGTACAGAAAAAAAAGTAAATTGGGGAAATTGATTGAATGGCGCTTCATCTTTTTGTGTCATTTGAGATACCGTTCAAGTTTGATTTAATGAAAGGGTATCATCTACCGCTTTATTTGAATTTGCTGAAAATGTATGAGTATTTTCTTAACTTGCTTTACTTCTTAACTTAACACCTCTGAGAACATTTTAAAAAGTAATTCAAAATTTTCCTATGGTAATAAAGAATTTCGATAATAAAATGATGCCTTCAAACAAAAACAATGATAAGATTCTATACTTAGACGCGAAATCAGCTTCTTAGACAGTAATTCATACAGTAATTCATTTGAGTTTACATGCCCTTCCTGATTTCATCGTCCAAAATGACAAATTTGTACAGACATATACATACATTTGTTATTCGATGCTTATGCAAGATGTTATTTGAGTCAATAATATACATACTCACATAGTTTGACGAGTCTATTTTTATTCGTCTGAGCTGACTTGATATAAGGGAATGACGTTCTTCTTTCTCTTATTGAAATGCTATGGTTTTACTTCAAAAATTTTCGTAAAAGACTGATGATACACACTTATTATGGAATGTCTTTTTAGAAATAGGGCTCGAGTTATGGAATGTCTTTTTAGAAATAGGGCTCGAGTTATGGAATGTCTTTTTAGAAATAGGGCTCGAGTTATGGAATGTCTTTTTAGAAATAGGGCTCGAGTTATGGAATGTCTTTTTAGAAATAGGGCTCGAGTTATGGAATGTCTTTTTAGAAATAGGGCTCGAGTTATGGAATGTCTTTTTAGAAATAGGGCTCGAGTTATGGAATGTCTTTTTAGAAATAGGGCTCGAGTTATGGAATGTCTTTTTAGAAATAGGGCTCGAGTTATGGAATGTCTTTTTAGAAATAGGGCTCGAGTTATGGAATGTCTTTTTAGAAATAGGGCTCGAGTTATGGAATGTCTTTTTAGAAATAGGGCTCGAGTTATGGAATGTCTTTTTAGAAATAGGGCTCGAGTTATGGAATGTCTTTTCAGAAATAGGGCTCGAGTTATGGAATGTCTTTTTAGAAATAGGGCTCGAGTTATGGAATGTCTTTTTAGAAATAGGGCTCGAGTTATGGAATGTCTTTTTAGAAATAGGGCTCGAGTTATGGAATGTCTTTTTAGAAATAGGGCTCGAGTTATGGAATGTCTTTTTAGAAATAGGGCTCGAGTTATGGAATGTCTTTTTAGAAATAGGGCTCGAGTTATGGAATGTCTTTTTAGAAATAGGGCTCGAGTTATGGAATGTCTTTTTAGAAATAGGGCTCGAGTTATGGAATGTCTTTTTAGAAATAGGGCTCGAGTTATGGAATGTCTTTTTAGAAATAGGGCTCGAGTTATGGAATGTCTTTTTAGAAATAGGGCTCGAGTTATGGAATGTCTTTTTAGAAATAGGGCTCGAGTTATGGAATGTCTTTTTAGAAATAGGGCTCGAGTTATGGAATGTCTTTTTAGAAATAGGGCTCGAGTTATGGAATGTCTTTTTATAAATAGGGCTCGAGTTATGGAATGTCTTTTTAGAAATAGGGCTCGAGTTATGGAATGTCTTTTTAGAAATAGGGCTCGAGTTATGGAATGTCTTTTTAGAAATAGGGCTCGAGTTACAGGAAAATTGTGGACTAGCTTCTTACTGAAACTGACTTCTCGAACGGGAATGCAGTGTAACAACTTTTGCATTTAATGAAGGAGTTGCCTTCGGTGATGAGTATCAGCAGAACCAAAACAATCGAACGGGGCGTCATCAATTCATATACAGATGTCATTTGCATCTTTCACCCTGTTGGCATGAAGAGAGGGCGAGCGGTAGAGAGAGAAGTGGCGTGAACAGGAGATGAAACTCAACCATCGAGAAAAGGGGAGAATTCAGAGAGAAGAGACCGAGAGAGGTGGAGAGAGAGAGAGAGAGAGAGAGAGAGAGAGAGAGAGAGAGAGAGAGGGAGAGTTAAAGAATAGAAAGGAAAATAGAGAGAGACACAGAGAGAGATGAAAACAAATGAGCGATAATATTTCAAAAAAGATTCGACAGAGAAAGAGATTCGCTTGATCTCTATTTTGAATGCCCCAGCAAACTTTCCATTCATTTCTTTTTCCAGCATCATTGTAATCAAACTGTGCTTCCATAGAACGAGATGCAAATATTGAAATCTATTCTCTTTCTGGATGCCTATGTATGCAAATTCCGTCGAGTATCTATCTCTTCCTAGTAATATCCCATCATTCATTGCATACTTGGAGGGGGCCCAACAAGTATACTTGGGCTTAGGTTCAGGTCAAGAAGAGGAAAGTATCGCGGCGATGTCATTTCCTGATTACAAACATTCTTCATGGTATTTTTCCTAGTCTTCGAACTTCAATTTTCAAGTTCTTCTCTTGAAGTCATCCGCTTCACACGAAAAAAATTACACCATTCTCATCTCTACTAAAAATGATGTTTAATTAATTTTCTGTAAAGAAATTCTTCCAGGCATTTTGCGTGAGTCTTCACAATTTCAATTGAATATTTTTGCCAAACGATTTTCAAAATGATTGGGAAACTAAAATTTAAAAAATAAAATAAAACATAATATATTTATACAATGAATAAATCAACTCGTTTTTCCTGTGAGTGGTGGGTGACTCGGAACACAATTTATTTTCATTTCTTCATTCAATGCACAGTAAAAAATAAGGTGAAACAATTTCAAAATAATATGTTCCTTAATTCATGAACTTGGTGGCATATTGTGCTGCCCTAACAATAACCCGTATGAGAGTAGATCAATGGCTAGGTGGTTAAGTACAATAAATAGAGATATAAAAAGGTGAAACAACCATTCAATCTTCCATCACTCTAGGCTGCTCGATGTCGAAAGTGTTTGAGAAACATCTAGAAACATATCTATAACTATCTTGAAAGGAATGCAAGAACGGTTTTCGCTGCCCTGCAAGAACGGTTTTCGCTGCAAGCGCTCAAATATATCCTCCCTCGTTCACGTGCATTATATCTATCATTTCTATCTAAGAAAATCCCTTTTGACATCTGTCTTTTGACTATTCAAGAGCTTTCGACAATGTTGATAACAGATTTCTGTTCCACAAACTTCATCGCCTTGGTGTTCAGTCATCTTTATTCTCCCTTACCAGATCATTTTCATCTGAGAGAACTTCTCACGTTCAAATTGATGATTGCATATCTAGCGCCAAGTCATGTACAAACGGAGTACTACAAGGAAGCTGCCCACTGTTTTTCTCTGTCTTTATAAATGATATTTGTGATCTTCTTCCGGATGATGTGTATTGCTTCATGTACGCCGACGATATTAAACTGTTCTCCACTTCACCTTCTCTGCTCCAGACAGCTCTGGACATAGTGCATAGCTATTCTATGAACTGGTCCCTCACCATCTGTTTCAAAATTTTTATCCTGTCCTGCGGACCAAAAAAATTACTCACCACATACCACAGAGAAAGCGATGTTTTACCTTCGAGCACAAATATAAAAGATCTTGGCGTTTTTTTTCAACAGCTCACTTTCCTTTTCTCATCATATCAACCAGACCGTCCTCAAAGCTACAAGAATGTCTAACATTATCTTTCGCTGTTTTAAGACTTCTTCTGTTGAAGTGTTGCTCAAAGCTTACAAGACATACGTACTCCCATTGCTCGAACATGGTAGCGAACTTTGGTCGCCAACATCTGTTGGGCTTGTTAATGAAATCGAGAAGATTCAAAGAAGTTATACCAGGCGTATTTTTGCATACACAGAAAAATAACTGTCACAGTTAAAAACGTTTTCTGAAAAAATCGTTTTCATCGGTAGTCCTTTAAGTTTATTCAAAATTATTTCACTGCAAGCATTACTGAAAATTTTATTTAGCAAAGAATTCCAGATGGATATTGACCTTGAAGCACATGTAGAAAATCAAGAATATTTTATTGTATAGGTAAAAAAGTTCTTAATGTGAAGTTTATTGTAAAGGTTAAAAAATTGGCAAAGAAGTTCTTAAGGAATGGGTATTTCTCACAGCTCTTGTGAGAGGAGCTAAAGTGAACAGACGAGAAAAATCAAATTCAGAGTGTTCATGAAATCTCTTGTGTATGAATAATAGATCTGAAATAGTCCTTCGATATTCGAGAGATTCTAAATTCAGCATTTTTAAACGCTCGGAATAAATTAGAAAGTTGAGCCTATTTCTCGAGTGATTTTGTGGAGAGCAACCGCTCACTGTGAGGACAGAACGAAAGAATGAAGTTTTTTGGAAAGATTGCCTGATTTGCATATCGAATAAGTCAGAGAAACGCATTCGATATCGACGAATTTGCATATCCGCATTGAAAAAGTGACAAAATCACTCGTTTTAAACTGCATTTAACTGATTTAAAAAAATTGAAAACAATAAAACTGAAAGTGAGATCATGTTAAGGGTTACTTGAAGAAAGTTTCTGGTAAAAAAAATTTAGAAAAAAAATTATGTATATCTCCAAAATTGTCTCAAAGTTTTAAAGGGTATTCAAATTTTTTCAAGTTTTCTGAAACTTCAGAATCATGCGTCCTATCCTGAGTGTAGGTGCTTCTAAAAATTTCATCCCATTCGGTCAACTCTGCGAAAAGTTATTAACGAAATTCGATCATCAATTTATGATGGGACATCCTATACATATGTAGTATATAACGAAAGCACTGTAAAAACGATTTTGGGAACAGGTAAAAGGAGCAGGTGAGTCATCTTTTTCTTTTTTCGTTGACGTTGACTCTTCCGTCAAGTCTGACAATTTCCAATTCGTATTTGGTATTGGGAAGAATACTAATCGGGTTAACGAAGAAGGTTTTTATGAGTTACGCGATGATTCCTTGCATATTTTGAGCCCATAACATTTTCGCTTACTGAAAGATTTTTGGTAAAATTCAACAGATGTTTAAAATTTTCACGAGTTCATCGGTAACAAGGGCACAAGAAACATCACTCACAATAATCTTTTCGATTCATGAGACTTATATTTCAATATTCCTTGTAAAACTATATGTAATGCGGTCAAAATTTCTATCGCCGTAGTCTTATAAATCTCTCTTTTGGCCTGCTTAAGGGCGTTTATCCATGTGAATCCTGATATTGGCACATGGTTTCAGACGAAGCGTGCGCCGCTTAAAATTTCAGTTTTTGGATTCATCTTCAATCTGGATACCTTTCAAATCCGTACCACTTCTAAAACTATTTTTATGTTTCCTAATCTGCGTTCTAGACATCGAATCTTCATCGAATGATTAAAGACGTCTTCGGAATTTATTTTGCTGTTTCGTAATAATCAAAATGGTAATGCGGTCGCAATCCATTCACAAAAAGAAAGAAGCCTGGGTTTTACCCCAAATATCAAAGGTTCGTCGCAGTGAGGTTGTTACTAAGAAGAAAAAGGATGATGTGACGTACTTGAAAAATTGACACAAGGTTGAAATTAATAAACAATAATTCATCAAGACGCGATAAGCGTAAAATTGCTTATCCTGATATGGGGAATCCGTGATCCCATTTTATCAACGTACATTAAGTCAAAAAAATTTTTTATTCTTTTGTTAACATATTTCCTCATTGTTTAAGTACTGTTTGAGTATGATATGTAGTCTTGATTTCGAGGAAGGAACAATTGAATCTATGAGCAAATTCAAATTGGGAAGAGGATTGCATTGATGAAGACGAAAGAGTGTTCCTAATTTAAATACAGCGGAGCGAAAATAAATTTAGGGATCCACAGGTGTTTTCCGGTGGAAGTCACTTCGGATGAATTTGAGTAACTCAAGAAAGAAAGGAATATTTGCATACCAGCAACTCAGAATGACGCCAAAGGCAAAAAAAAACGTTTATAAAACTATCAAACGTGGTACGTTCTCTGACCGTCCTCGTGCAGGCCTTCTAGCTTCCACGACAACTCTACGGACCAGAAAAATTGTCTAGAAACGAATCAAACACTACCCTGGGCACAACAGGAGAAAAGTGGCTGCTGAACTCGGTCTATCTGACGCATCGATTAAGAGAGTTGTCCACGAGCAACTCGGGATGTAGCCTCAAAAGTGCCGAAATCGTCATGGATTGTCGGAGAAACAGAAAAAAGCGCGGCTCTAAAATGCCGCGGACTCCTCTCGAAGGCCGCGGTTGGGAATCACCTCACCACTCTTTTTAGGGATGAAAAAACTTTTGCTATTGAACGAAGTTTAAATCATCAAAATGACAGGGTGCTTGCATCATCTTCTGAAGCTGCTTATTCTGTTGGGAGAATCGTTTCTCATGTGTCTCATCCCGCTTCCATTGTTGTTGTTATGCGATACCTCGGACTCGGATCGTCTTTCTTCTTCGCACGAAATCTGTTAAAATAAAGCATGGAGGGGTCTCGCGACCCTGACTGGGTTGCTCCATAGCTCCTCTGGGAAGCAGTGCTCCGAAAGGGCTGGGCAGTTGAGCAAGTGCTGCGCGTTATGTGGCGTGGCTTGACAGCTAGAGCATGCGTCGGTGATCGCTGGTGAGATTCGGTAGTGGTAGCTATTGAGAAGACTGCTGTATCCTGAGCGAAGCTGTGCGAGGCGTGTAAGTGCAGACCGG
This sequence comes from Allodiplogaster pararmata, assembly GCA_964056735.1. Classification (NCBI taxonomy): domain Eukaryota; kingdom Metazoa; phylum Nematoda; class Chromadorea; order Rhabditida; family Diplogasteridae; genus Allodiplogaster; species Allodiplogaster pararmata. Next base: position 31,586,771 of record OZ057405.1, read on the forward strand.
GGAAGAGAAATCTCTGTCTCATCGATAGGCGAAGAGGTTCTTCCAAGTATTTGATTCGGACTGTAGCTGAATGTCGCATCAACTACAGCATTTGTGTGGAGTAACTTCTGAGCGTCTTTGAGCGTTGACTCTTTTGGAAGTATAGCTCTGACCTGTTGTACACCGCTGTATGTGGTCAGCGTTGCCTTCATGTTGCGGGGCGGTGGAGGAAGATTATTAAGCTCGAGACATGGGTGCTGGTCTTACATAGACGCATTGGGAGTCCAGATAGGAAAGTTGTAGTCCATAACTACTTTAAGCTCGTATCACACTGTTTTGCCGTCCTACTTTTGTGGCGGTGTCACGGGCATGTGTTGCGAAAGATAACATGGGGTCGAAAGTGACTCCAAGAATTTTCGGTGTCTTGTTGAGCGGTAGCTGCTGACCGTGAACTTTAACGTCAGGGTAGTAGTTCACTTGTTTTGTCCAGGGAGTGAAGAGGGTGACGATAGGCTTGCTGGTTGAGACCGATAGGGAACGGGCTGTGAAAAACTCAGTCAGCGATGGCATGTAAGCGTTGAGACGGTCTGCAAGGAGGTCGAGCTCAGCGTCGTTCGTGCCTGGTCCCGTGATGTGCACCGTGAAATCGTCTGCGTAACGCGTTATATTGATGTCAGCGGGAGGGTGTGGGATGTCACGCACATAGAAGTTTAAGAGTGAGGGCGAGAAGACTGCTCCCTGTGGCACTCCAGTGCGAATGATTCGACTTTTTGATTTTTGATCTCGAAATTCCGTCTGTAACCAGCAAGCCGTCTCACAATGCTTGGTGGGAGAGTGGATTTATGCAAGAGCGAAGGCAGAATGTAATGATCTACTACGTCGAAGGCCTTGGATGAGTCAACTGCTACTGCAACGGTGCGATGGGCCGGTTTAGGTTTGTTGGCGACTGCTGTTGTAAGTTTCAGTAGGGCTGATGTGGTCGAGTGTTTCGGTCGAAAACCATGTTGATGCGCGGCCGGTGAGAGGTGAAGGACCATTGTTGAAAGAAGGAGCGTTTCTAGTATTTGGGCAGCTGGACACAGGAGCGAGACCGGGCGATATGACGAGCCTTGTTTGCTGTCCTTCACTGGTTTCAGTAATGTTGCACTGCATTAATGAAGCATTGACCATTGCGGTGAAGAAGTTGATTCCCGGGCCAAGATTTTGTAGGTGTAGCATGGTGATACCATCCGGACCGGCCGCCTTCGACTTCTTGACTGATGAAAACCCGTGAATTGGATTGATCTGAGTCCGTTTTGGGTTTGTTGTTGTCATTTGCCCGTCGACTTGTCGACGGTTGCTTCGACGACGTAAACGCGGCAACGTTGGAAGCTCATCCCGCTTTCGTCATGGTTTTCGCCGGGTGTCGGCTACTGGTCGCACTCCACTCTTTTTCGTTCCAAAAGAAGCCAATGTGAACACGGAACCTTACATTTCGGATATACTAGAGAAGAACGTGAAGCCCTGGGCTGATTCCCATTTCGGAAATCAGATTTGGTCGTTACAACAAGACGGAGCCCTGGCCCACACCAGAAAGAAAACACAGGAGTGGCTTTCTCGCAATGTGCTTTCATTAATTGTGGCTGGAAAATGGCCTGCAATCTCACCCGCCTTCCCATGGATTTTTCCATCTGGTCTATTTTACAGAGCAAAGTCTGCTCTTTCGCTCACACCCATTTGTCCAGTCTGAAAAGGTCCTTACAGGGCGAGTGGACAAGGATTCCCCAAGAGACTCTGCGGGCCGCAGTCGAAGCATATCCCAAGCGTCTGAGAGCTGTTATTCGGTGTTAATAAGACTATGAAAAAACTCTATTGTTAAGTTGACGGGATTATGTTAAATTTGAAAGAAAATAAGCGGTTTTCTCAGTGTCCAAGTGCTTTTGACGGTTCCCCTTTTGACGCTAGAAGAGGTCCTAAGCAGCTACCCTGGAGAGCGCCGGAGGTCACTGCTTTTTCCTCTGATACATAGTCATCAATGACAACGCGAAAAGATCTTTCAGAAATAAAAAAACTTTATGAGCAGAAGAAGGGAAGAGTGAATATCGGAGTAATCGAGTTTATGAAAAGGGAGCAGAAGAAGGGAAGAGTGAATATCGGAGTAATCGAGTTTATGAAAAGGGAGCAGAAGAAGGGAAGAGTGAATATCGGAGTAATCGAGTTTATGAAAAGGGAGCAGAAGAAGGGAAGAGTGAATATCGGAGTAATCGAGTTTATGAAAAGGGAGCAGAAGAAGGGAAGAGTGAATATCGGAGTAATCGAGTTTATGAAAAGGGCTCTATGTTCTACAATGTCAAAAGCCTCATTGAAGTCATTAAGAGAGACGTCAAAAGCTTTTTCTTGCCAGAAAGGAGAGCTATGTTGAGTAAGCGTGGACCAATGGAGGAAATTGTTGAGTGTTTGGAACGGACGCAATATTGATTCGTGTGGAGGACTTTTTCAGTTTTTAGATTGTTGTAAAGGAAGTAGAAGATGTGTTTTTCATAGACTTTTGAAGAAGAAGAGACAAGGCAGATAGGACGATAGCTTTTTAGCTCTGAGTTTTTGCCTCTTTTAGGTTCAACAATTCCCGATCTCCAAGCTTTATATTAATACGCGAGTGTATAAGAGAGTTAAAAAAATGATTGAGAGGATTGCAGAGAGAATTAACACAGTTTTTGGTGAAGACATTTGATATTGAGTCGGGAGAGGTGTCAGTTTTAGTGCACATTTTGGATAGGATTCGGTGAACATCAAAAAGCGAGATATTGTTAGTGTAAGGGATACTGATTGGTCCTCTACCTAAACCCACAGGACTATGTTTACTGAAGAGGAAGGAGATGTTTTAGGTTTTGGGCGATTCGCGATGACACGGTGGAATGTCTTGAAGTTCTTGGGAAAAACCAGTGTGTCTTCGCTGCATTAAAACTCAAAAATTCTCGGTGTAGCTTTTTACAATTTTTGTTCTGTTTTTTTTCTCTAGATTCTCCCACTTTTACTTTCAATGTTCTACTTTATAAGAAACGTGATAATTAGTAGAATTATGATATTAATTATGGCGCTTCATGCCTATGGTTTGGAGGGCAAATAAATAACATGAAAAAGTGTTATATTTATATATATATGCTTTATACGTTATTGAAAACGCAGAACAATAAAAACAGAAAAATACAGAACCATGAAAACAGAAGAGCATACACACGAGGAGAAACAATCGATTCAATTCATTCGAAGAACCCAACATTTAGTATTTACTGTATTGGTACGATTAGGGGTTGCGAGTCCCTTGATCTTCTCTGTATTCTTCACTCTCTCAAGGGGTGGAGAGTCCCTTCATCGATAAATCATAGTAATGAGAAAGGAAAGTTATTTGGTAAATAAGTTCGGCATCTGTGGGGTGGCTAGTCCCATTTACATTCAAGGATTTAGAACAAAGGGGCATCATTCATCCAAAAAAACAAAAAAAAAAGAAAACAGTATTCAAAGAAATACTCATTCGAATTCTTATTTGAATTCTTACACTTAAATGAACAAATTTTACAAATCGTCTTGAATAACTGAGTTTACTAAAAGTTTACATTGTTTTATCAACTGTTCATCTGTATTCAAAAAGTAATCCTTGTAGAATGAAAAGTGTCACATGCTTGAAATTATTTATTTATTTATTGAAATACATTTTGCAATGTAACAACACGAGGACGACTCTGCTGACAAAACTAAGGATAATTGAAAGAACTAAAAAAGAGAAAAAATACAACGAGAACGAGAATGAACGACTATTATAAACTTAAATCGATGTTTAAGAACTCTGGAACATCCAGCAATGACAAATTTATCCGAAAACTTAGAATGGTTTGATTCCTGAGAAGACTGACCGGTAATTTCATAAAAAATCGAGATGTCCGATAAGCGAAAGAGTGAAAAAGTGAGTTTCTGTTTGTGTGCCCTATATGGAAAGCATAAAAGGAGGTGCGACCGTTACACTGTTGGAAAGTGTAAAATTTACAAACAGGAACGTCAGTGTAACCTTTGAGAATTTTGAAAGCTAAAAGAATATCAGAATATCAGCCAAAAGAAATTTACCTCAGAATTCTTGAAATTGAAGTAAGCACCAATTAAAACGTCGTTTTTAAGGCAAGTTTCATAATCACGGGTGATTCGTGCAGTTTATAAATGTTACTAAACGGAATATAACCCAGACGTCACCGAACGTTTTTGTTCACCGCTGGAGTAAAATATTATTCATTTATTTGACTGTTATGGAGCATTGTTAACAGAAAGTTGAATATCAACTTGAACGCTAGCATAAATTTTCAGATCGCCTGAATGAAAGAGATCGTTTTAATTCAATTCAGTTCAAACGCTTCATTCTCGATGTCATGGAACATGAAGCGCCATTTAGTCAAACTATTCCATCTGACTCTTCGTTTCTTGATGTTGAGGATGATAACTTAGAATGTAACTGGAGTGTCGATAATGGTTTGGACTTGACGACCTCAAGGTGTTCAGACCAGAATCCTTCACGAAAAATTCAACTCAGGAGTAAGCAAAACGGAATTAAAACCCAATGAACGTGTTCTAGTTGAAGAGTACTAAACGTAAACCGAATTTCAAAACTATAGAATTCTGTTCAGAACTCCGTGGTCGATGATTTTTGGTATAAGTTAAACTTTTTCTCGAGGTGACATATGAGGTGTCACCTATAGACAGGTTAAACGTGCGACAGGTGGCGTGAAAGGAATTTTTCAGTCTGCGTTTTTTAAGATTTGTTTTTTTTTTTAATAAAAAGATAGAAAAATTTAATAAAAGACTACTTGAATAGTAATCTTCTGACTTTCATTGTTTAGGTTACTATTTTAAACTTAGATGTTTTGTATTCATTTTGCTATTGATTTTCGTGAAGTATGATTGTTATTATTACTGATGGTCAATTTTTTCAGAAATTAGATTGAGGCTGCTGATGCAGAGGAAAGTGCCCTAGAAGACAGTAAGATACGCAGCATAAACTATTCTCGTCTTCCTGACGCTCTTTGTATGTATAACTGAGCACTGATTTACTGGTGAGGTTACCAGAAATAATATCTTGTCTTAAAAAAAGCCTTGCAGAACTATTCAACCGACAAATTCAATGACCTTCTGAAGAGATTTGAATATATAGTGTTCAAAAAAGTCAATAAATTGAAGAGTTCCTCAGTTCAAACTCCGTTAAATTAACCAATGAGCAAGGCTGTGGTCGAAGAAAATTAGTTGTCAACAAGCTATTGAGTAAACTGAAGTAGAGAGCTTGGAGTTTTTTCTCTTTCCTGTGAGTTGAGAGTTGAGAAACAAAGACAATGAACGGCAACGAAGACAAAAGTTTATTGATCGACTGTCAAACATCATGAAAGAATAGAAAAACATTCAATATAACTTGCCCGAAAACCCATTTAGCCAAAAAACTGCATAAAATTATTTTTGCATCTTTTTTTACATCGTAATATCTCGATAAAATATTTTATATATAATCAATGGTTTCCGAAGTTTCAACTAGCGAATCCACAAAAAAATTCATCCCATTTCACCATTTATCGATTCCGATCTCGTTCACTCAATGTTCCATATACCCATTCCGCGGTTTTCCGAGTCCCACTCGTAATCCCACAGCATCAAAATCAATTTTTTGGAATTTTTTGATAAACTCTATCACAACAACTCGAAACATCAACATTAAAGTTGACTGTTTTAGTCCAATTTCGCTAACAAACCTTTTCCAATTCCTATTCCATGGCTTTCCACTCTCCATAAAGCACCCAGTTTTAAGTTCACCATCCTTGAGCTTATCAAAAGCTTTAGAGAAACTCATTTTCAATGGAAAAATGAAAGTGAGTTTCTCCAAAGCTGATTAAAATGATAATTGTCATCAAACAGCATAGAAAACTTGACGTCCCTTTCTGTTTTTTTTCCAGTTCTCTTAGAATAATTCTCCACTCGATGAAGCTGGTGTTCATGTTTGTACTAGGCTTACAAACTACAAATAAAGCACTCTGAGAGAAAGAAGCAAATTTTATCAATCTACCTTAGTTGGTAATACAATAAACGAAGTCATCGAACGGAAACGAAACGCAATGCTCCACCGAAGTTTTCGAAAAATAGAAAGGAATTCGGATCAAATAATTGTTGACAAACGTCTTACCTCGCTAAACCGGATAAACTTCATTTGTAAAAGTTCCACTTAAAAGTTCTCTTTCGCCCACTCGAAGCTTATTCAGCTATCCTCTCGTCGCCCAACAGAGTTCATCTTACTCAAGGTGTACTGAGCTTTCCATCACCTATGTATTAACACCTCAAATAATAACATTTTAAGGTTTTACAAATCCATGCTTGCTAACCCAGATCATTTAACCCATATTGAACGGCTTTCCGAGTTTCCGCAAAGCATCAAATTTTCAAATTGAAGAAGTTTAAAACTTGTCAAACCTAAAAATACAAAGAACTTTCTGACTATAATAAAGTTTTTAAAAAATTCTAAAATAATCTGTGTTCAAATCGAAGCGAAAATTGATCAGCTGGATCAGTTTATAATTGTAGCGAATTCGCTTCTAACATTCTAATCAATCTATACAAATGTTCCTTTTCTTTACTTTCAAGAATCACCTCCAATACCCGAATCACGTCTTCCTTTTTTGCTTTGACTTTTGTATCAGTCCATGCTACCTTCATTGTTTCACATTTGATGTGTTTGATGCACTGCTGGGCGCGTTTAAGAATGAAAGAAAAAGTAAATAAGTAGAAAACTCACCTCATTCCGAAACTTTATAGAGATTTCTGATGAAAAAAAAATCTCCGCTTGGAAATGGAAGAGAAGCTCTCAACAATATAAAATGTCCTCAAACCGTAAACGGAATTCGACTAGCTGTTTTATTAGGACTTCCTTTCGCTAATTTTAGCAATGAACATAACTGGCGTCAAAAAATAGACAAGGCTGACCAATTAAATATTTAAAATCCTGAAACAGTAAAAAATGGAGCTATCTCTTTTTCGGAAGCTAACAAACAAGAAACGAAGTTATTGAATGGCAATGAAAGAAAAAAGTCGATGAACGACTATCAATTTTTGGTTCCACTTCAACCCTTCGCCACACCGCGTCTCTGACTTCCTAGGTTTGGTGCAGCGTGCAGTGCAGTTTTCTCAGATCATCTACATTCTTTACGTGCTGTCTTATTTCTTATTCTTCTCTGCTTTACAGCTATCACCTCACGCTTTCTTGGGTCAGTGTTCAGCGTCAGACAGTGCAGTGTTTAATTCATTCAGGCGATTAATTCAAAAACTCAGTAATTAAAGTTTTTCATGGACTTTTCTTTTTTTCTGCTCAGGCTTATGTAAAGGTTGCGCTACCGAGGAACGAGACCATACAGCTTCTAAAGGGGACGGTTTAAAAGTCAGCGAAGCAGTGTGGCGTTAGGACGTGAAGTAAAACTGATCCCAATTCTTTCAAAAAAAGAAATAGTTGAAATCAAATTTTCATTACCGAAACCACCCACCAGCGTCAAAAAATTACAAAAAAAGCCGTCAAAACATAAATTCCACTATTTTTAGAAGGCCTTTGGCAAACACTTTACTCTTCTGCCCTAATCACATCAATACTTTCTGTGATTTACTTATACATATTCCAGCTACCCTGGCTTCAAAAACCTTCTAACCAAATCACACCACAAGAAATAAACCGCAGTTTTCAAATCTTTCTTTTTAAAATCAAATCCTTAAATCAAAAAAGAAGCTCAATTAACAAAGTAAGTTCCTTCATGGTTGATTATGTGTTGCAATCTCGTGGGCGTGGATGACCTTAAGGTATAACGACGCAGAGATCGAGTCGAAGAAGTCTTTCAACCATGATTTTACCTTATCTTCGCTCTCAAATTTTTCTCTGCGATGGACCGGAATAGGTGAAATGTCGGGCGAGTATGGTGGATGAGGCATCAAGCTGTTGGAGCTGGATCGGATTCCAGCTTTAACAGCTTCTAAACAGTTTTTTTCGCAATCTGTGGTCACGCGTTGTTTTGTAGGAATCGAATCTTGGCGCTCTCTTCGCCATGAGCCACTTAAGCTTGTTGCACCCTGTCGAGTTGTGCATAGTAGACATCTGCTGTAACAGTCATGCCGTTAGGTAGCAGTTCGACACCGCGTGAGTTCCGCCAAACACACAGCATTACCTTCATGGGGTGAAGTCCGGGTTTTGGAATCGCTTCTGGCTCCTCGTCCTTCCTCAGCCACTTGCGCTTGTGCGTAACATTGCAGTAGGCCCCTTACTTCTCGTCTCCAGTCAACAATGTGTCCAGCCACTCGTCTCTTCTTTTACAGGAGATAAGTTGTGAGGTGACCGCGCCTCGACGGTTCATGTCATGTAAGCTCAGGTTGTGTGGCAGCCATTGCCCGAGCTTGTGAAGCCATTGATGGTGGTGTGAGAGACCGCGAAATGCTCTGCAATCTCGTAGCAAGCTCGTTTGGAATCGGCTACGACAAATCATCGACGACCCTCAAGATCGAGCGGGCGAGGCCGTCCTGGACTGACTGAGAAAAACCCTGACTGAGAAAAACCCTGACTGAGAAAAAAAAACTTGAAAGGGAAAACTTCATATACTTTTAATAAATAAAGTTCTAGAAAACTCCGGAACAAATTATTTAATATTTTTTAAACCGAGACTATTTTCTTGCGCACCAAATAGTTCTGCGATTCACTAATTTTCCTCTTATCATTACTCTGAAAACATTTTATCCCCCACGAAAGTCAATACTTTCTGCAATGCACTAGTTTTCCTGCAACCTTGGCTCAAGACGCCAATTCGGAGCATAGAAATCCTATTAAACGGCTTCTCAGTCCTAAGCGTCAATTTTTCATTCGTTTTTGATTCAACAGAAACTAATTTTGAAAGTTATTTTATAATTTTGTAGAATCGAATTTTTCGAAGTTCTAAACCTTACCATTCGGAATAAACGCAACGCACGCTTGAAGTTGGCGTTGACTTATCGTCTTCGAAATCGCTGTTATTGTTCCAGGACCCTTCGAAATGAAGAGTCGAAGTTTAATCTTCTGAGCTTCTAGCAACTTGAAGAAGCATGAAACTTGAAGAAGCATAAAGCAACTTGAAGAATTTCCGAGATGGTCTTCCGAGAAAACTAATAGGATCAATGCCTCAAAGATGCGAAGCTGATGTTTTATCAAAAGGTCTAGTTACTGAATAATGATTAATTAGAAGCCATAATCTTTGAACTTTGTTCCAAATAAAAATATTGTTATTAATAATATTAAAATTTGACCGAAATTGGAAAGATTGAGACAAATTACATGAAAAGGTGGAGATTGTTGTAACAACAGGGGATAGTTTGTGAAAATATCTTGCACTTTTCGAGAAAGCCAATAAAATTACACTTCGATTCCCGTACATACGTAGGTCGAGTTCGGACATGTTGTTCAAGCTTCAATTTCACAGATATGATCCTCGAGATTGTGTGTCATCCGAGTGAATGCGTGGGTGGTGCACATTTTGTTTAAGATTTCAGAGCTTAGACACGTTATTTCTCGACCATCGACCAAGCAACAAAATGTAGTTACTCACAAGTAAAAGTTTAGTAACACCTACTCTATGTATTTTTTATCGTATATTCTCATCTTTTTTTGCCTGTTTCTCTTTTTTTTCTCTATGTTTCTCTCTTTTTGAGTTTCCATCATTTTCTCCATCTTTTTTTTCTCGCCGCGATCAAATTTTCCGTTACTCCTTCCTCTTATTCTCTGGGGTTTTATTCATCCTTTTCTCCATCCATTTCTCAATTGATTTCATATTTCTTTTTAGCTCTTTCATGTCTTCTTTTTTCCAGACGTCAAAGCCAATGTTGCGTTTACAATCAGGCGCTTCTTGTTCTTGATTAAGTTCTTCTCCCGAGTCCGAGGGTGGCTATAACGGAAGAGACCTTCCTCTCAGCATTTTTCTCAGTGCGGAAAACTTCCTATAATACTTCTTGGTTCACAAAAGCTTGAGAAGCCTTGTAAAAAAAAGTTTTAAACTGAACAAAATTGCCTCAACCAGCAGGTAAAAAATCCCTCCAGCTCCGTTCCCCCTTTCAACTCTTCCCTCTTTGCCGTCTCGCGCTGTTTTCAATTTTCGATTTTACACTCTTTGCAGAGCTCGTTTTTAAAATTTTTTTTAAATAAATGCTTTTAGTTGTTAACTGTTTTGAAAAATCGGAAAAATTAAATCTAAAAATGATCCACCTTTTTGGAAATTTGTTAATCAATCTTTTTTTTATTTCTAAAAAAAGATGCTAGTTCAAGAAAAAGCTTCCAAATGCTCGGTTATCTTCGAATGTTCAGTTAAATATTTTTTATTTCGTGCTCTGTTTGGATTTAAAAAGGAGTCTTAATAGTTTATTAAAGTACTTCTTGCTATAATACAATGTAACAGCGTTTCTTTTGAAGCTCCCTAAAGGTTTTGTTCTCTCTCTTTTTTCAATCTCTTTCTTTCTTTCTCTTTTCTCTAAATATCTTGTTACAGGATACGGCTTCCTCAAAGAATCGATCATTTCAAATTTTTTTCATAGGAGACAGTTTTTTAATCAATTTTTTTGAAACTGATCATATTTTCCGTCCTCGAGATTCAATTTCAATTTCAATTTTCTTACGTGAAAACATTACATGCAGCAACGCATAAATTAGATCACGTGTTACGAGAGATTAAACAATTTAATTGTTTAAATTACTTAAATAGGTAAAACAATGCACATTACATTCAGGCAAAAATATATCATTCATGAACTCTATTATTTTCGGTGAATATACGAGCTGATCGTATAGAGAAAGCATCTCTCCTTCAAATAGTTATCGGAGCAGGGTGGATTATTTTTAAAAAGTGCGCCTCTATGTAGTGTTGGATGCTCTTATTTTAAAGTTGTGGTGCGTCCTGTTAGAGAGTACTTTTTTCCCCAAATATAAGTTTCGAAAGTAGTTTGAGGTCGTTAGGCTCTCTAATAGAGAGAAGAGATACTAAGCCTAGTTGGTTGTTTCTCGTCTGACTACTTGGCATATTATTAAACGAACAACCAAAGCACCGGCGAAAAACGCGACGCGTAAAATAATTTTAACCTTCTCTAGTACAGCTATGTCCTTGACAAAATGTGAGGAGTAAACAGTTTTACAGTGTTCTACAATAGATTTAATGTATATCTTGTGAGCGTTAACAAGTACATCCGGTTTACGACTCTTGAGAACTTTAAGAATAAGATGACATTTACGCTTTGCTTTCTGAGCTATTGTTAAGTAATGAGCAGAAAAAGTCAACTTGTTGTCTACGCTAAATCCTAAATCACCAATCTCGTTGAGGTAGGGTAAGGAGTGACTATTTATAGAATATGAAAAATGAAGAAAACTCTGTTTCCCAGTCGTCATCAACACGTTGCGAAGGGTTGAGGGAACGGGACTCAGGAAGGCGGAAAAGCACTACACTGCGATTTCTCTCAATCCGATCAGCTATTTCGGATGAGGACTCTTAATACTTGAATGATGGAGAAGTAAGCGGCGGTGGCTGCGGCTTAGGGGTAAAATTGATAATCGGAGGAGATACAGAAGAAGATGAGAGAGGCTTATTAGAACTGGTAAAAATCGAAGAGGGAGAAGTATTGATTGAGTGATCGAAGAGAATATGAACACACTGCGGGCTAGCATTCACTTTAAACAATTGTTCGGCGAGTCCCTCTACTTTCATAGTAAGATTCTTAATGAGTTAACCTCGAGCGTCGATAACGGAGGCCAACTTGGTGTTCTTCTGCCTGCTCCAGGAGAAAAAGATCAGAACATATTTGAAGTTTAAAATTTTCTGCGACGTTCATGTGCGTCTCATGTTTGAAGTCGTTTCAAGAACTTTGAATAATTATCATTGATATTGTACCTTGAGTTCAATAATTATCATTGATACTGTACCTTGAGTTCAATAATTATCATTGATACTGTACCTTGAGTTCAATAATTATCATTGATACTGTACCTTGAGTTCAATAATTATCATTGATACTGTACCTTGAGTTCAATAATTATCATTGATACTGTACCTTGAGTTCAATAATTATCATTGATACTGTACCTTGAGTTCAATAATTATCATTGATACTGTACCTTGAGTTCAATAATTATCATTGATACTGTACCTTGAGTTCAATAATTATCATTGATACTGTACCTTGAGTTCAATAATTATCATTGATACTGTACCTTGAGTTCAATAATTATCATTGATACTGTACCTTGAGTTCAATAATTATCATTGATACTGTACCTTGAGTTCAATAATTATCATTGATACTGTACCTTGAGTTCAATAATTATCATTGATACTGTACCTTGAGTTCAATAATTATCATTGATACTGTACCTTGAGTTCAATAATTATCATTGATACTGTACCTTGAGTTCAATAATTATCATTGATACTGTACCTTGAGTTCAATAATTATCATTGATACTGTACCTTGAGTTCAATAATTATCATTGATACTGTACCTTGAGTTCATCAAATTTGCTGTGATATAAAAAAAATTTTTATGTTTGATGTATTTTTCCGAACGAAAAATATTAAAAGCTTGCGTTATCATAAATTATTTGTTCTATTTTCTCATAGCCAATAACTAAAGTGTTGGAAACTGTCTGTTCTGATTCATACGAATCTTTGAAGTCTTCACTTTGAGTTGTTGGACGGTGAAAAAGACTCTTCCATCTTAAGTAACAGTTTTTTCATTCCTCTTCTCATGTTTTCTTGAATGAATCTTTGTGAACCCTGTTATCGACTCTTTGTCAGTTATCTTGAAGGAAATTATGTTATCGATCGATGAAAACTCAATGTTTCAAAGAATTTACTCTTATCTTAAAGTTTCAAGAAAATGACTACTTGAGAAAAATTTTTAAGTTCATTCCTATCCGAAATTCCATTACAAGCAAAGCTGGGCGGTTAAAATTTTTTCTAAACAAAAAATGTTTTTGTTGATTTCCATTCAAAGTTTTGTTTCTCTTTCTCGCTATTTTAGTGATTTACCCCCTGTAAACTTTCATCTCTTTTTATCTCTATGTTTTATATTTCTCTCTTTTTTTGTTTTTATCTTTCTTTCACAGTCTTTATCATCATTTATGTACAATTCGTGTCTAAGTTTCAAAAAGCTTTCTAAAAAATTTCGTGATGACTATTGTGTTCGGAAGTTGAAAAAAGGAGAAGAAAAAAGAAGCCACGTGTTCTCTTTTAATTTCACATGTGTTCGATTCGTTTCTGCAATAAAAGCGATTTATTGGGTAAAAAATTGATCGTATGCCCACCCCATTTCAGCTTTAAAGCAAAAAAATAAGTTTTTTCCATCTCACAAAGAAAATGTTTGAAGAAAAAAACTGTACTTAATTCAATATATCAAATTTTGCATTCTCTTTCCCCCGTAGAAATAAATGCTAATTCTCCTCTTCGACTCAAATAAATGCTCATTCTCCTCTTCGACTCAATTCAATTAAATTCAGTCGCTTTCTAATCAATGTCTGAGGACATGGAGCACAATAGTTTCGAGTCATTTGAGTAGCGTTGATAAGTTTATGTTGAGAAAGCTGGTTTGAGAAAAAAAAAGAAGTTCTCAACTTCTCTTTGAGACCGGTAGTTTCGACGCCCCTGTTTTTATGAGAACATAGATCGGTTAAATTACGCTAGAAAATGACATTCTCAGTTACATATATAATATTAAGTTTTTAAGAAAATTTTCTTTTTCTTTCGCCTTTTGTTTTTTAAAAATATCTTTTTTCTTTAATTTTTTTTTTCATATCACACCAATGATTTTTCTACATGTTCTTTCTTCCAAACAAAGCTATGTTACCTTTCCATTCCAATCCGCATTTCCTTTCCATTCTAATTAATCAGCTGACATACTTTTTCAAACCTTTTTTCTCAAATATTTGACATGATGTTTCTGAGTGTTTTCTGGATTTCTCTGTTGCTCACTAAAGATAGGTTTCTATTTGACTTTTTCTACTCTCTTGGTTTTTGCAGTTCTCCTCATTTTCTTTCTCTCTAAAACTTTCTGTATTCCTTAATTTCTTTCTACAATTTGTCTTATCTGATCTAAAATGAAGGTGACCAACCCAACAGAACACAGGCTATTCGGAGAACATCCGAATAAGGAGATCAGACGATGGGGAGTGATAGACCAGAGAGTACCAGAAATGTGCGGGAGTTCATTGGGAAAAGAGAGGCTTGCAGGAAAGAGGGATAGACAGAAGTGTGTATTGGGGTTAGAGATGAGGAGCACCCCCGCTTTTCTCAGGGTGCGGAAAGGAAGAAAGACAGATAAACAGAGAGAAAGAGATAGAGAGAGATAAAGAGAAAGAGAGAGAGAAAGAGAGAGAGAAAGAGAAAGAGAAAGAGAAAGAGAAAGAGAGAGTGATTGAGAAAGGATTAGATAAAGAGATGAAGAGACAAATATCTCGAAAAAGAAAGATGGAGAGAGAGGGATAAAGAGAGAGAGAGAGACGAAGAGAGGGTCAGGCATTCAAAAAAGGAGGAGGCTATTCTGGCGTTCTCTTCTTTCTGCTTCTTCTTCTCTCGCATTACGTAGTGCTCTTCTTCCTCTCCCTCTCTCTCCCCCCCCCCTCTCTCTCTCTTTCTCTCTCTCTACTTCTCTCCTTCTCTCCTTCTTTTCGCCTGCCTGTCTTTTTCTCTCCCTTTCTTTCTCTCTCATGTTTCCATATATTCTTCGCCAACTATCTTGCAGGCTGTGAATACTCGGAATATGCATACATACATACATACATGTATATGTGTATATGTATACAAACTGCTGTTCAGGAAATCTCTCCCAGTCGGTTTTTCTCCTATGAATTACTTGCATGACTGAGAGAAACTATTAATCCCATCCGAAAACATCATTTTTGGAATGTTTCTGAACTTTTTTATAGTAAAGGAATGCGTGAATCATTCTTAATTGTTATGTTCCTCGAAAGTAATTTCTTGAGAAGATCGGAGGTGATCTTTTTGAAAAGATTCTTGTTTGAAAAGATCGAATCGATCATTTTTACAAAGTGATCATGTTTTTCAGTGCCTCCCCCCCCTCCCATTTCTCTCGAAACCTTTCCCTTTACCCTCATTGGAGCAACTGTTTCTTTCACCCTTTCCTTGTTGTCGCATTCGAGTGTCACTTTCACAATTCACTTTGTATCATGTTTTCACCTTTTCAAATTTCTGCCCATTCATTCGAGAACCATTGAGTAGCGTGGAATCATAGATCAAATACAAGTCATCAGTGATTCCCATCTTCAGAGTATCAACTTGTTTCTGACAGGAATTTCTTCTGTCATTTTATCACTCGCTCAATAAGTCGCTAGTTTTCCTATAGATTTCTTTGATCTCTAATTTCTTCTCAATGCTAGTTATTTACTCAGGTATCTTATCTAATTTTAACATTTTAGACTTTCGATCAGACTTACGTAGTCAAACAAGAGGGATTATAAGAAATACACGATTCACTGACTTGAGCCCATTTTGTTCATAAATTGGCTGAAAACAGCTAAGTCAATTTCCTTAATTAGACTGGATAAAACTAAAATCTTGGGGCTAATTGTTCTATACGGCCTCGTTTAAGCCGTAAGGCCTCGTTAGCATACATTTTACCTGTTAAATGAGACAAGTTGTGCACCTGAGATGACGTTATACTCTGGTTTTCTATAAACTCTTATATCAATTTTTTGAAGTTCTTCCCCACACTAAATCTCCTGCTCGCTGCTCATTCTCCAACATGTCCGTACCTTTTGCCCACCCCCCTTTCTTCTAAAACCTCTTTCTCAATCTCCAACGACACTTGATGTTTTCTTTGAACGTTCTTTCCTCATTACTTTGACTCAAATATATATTTATGTGGTATTCGCATGTGCGACGATTTTCGCGATGTGTATGTATCCTAGGCAACCGCGAGTAAAAAACTCGAATAACCTAAGAGAGAGAAAAAACCTTGTGATAAAATAGTAAGAGGGATGAGGCTTTGCGAAGAAATTGACTTAACGCTGAGGAAAGAAAAAGAAATAGTAAGGAAGAGAAAAATAGTTCCTATTGGATACAGGAAATTATCAATGGAAAAGATAGTCAGAAAGAAAGTAGACATACATTCAACGAAGAGATCAGGGAAAACAGGAAGCAGCAGAAATGAAAAGTACAGCCGAAAGAAAGTAGACATACATTCAACGAAGAGATCAGGGAAAACAGGAAGCAGCAGAAATGAAAAGTACAGCCGGGTACACTGAAAGAGAGAGTAAGATTAAAAAAAGAAAATGAGAGTAATAAAGGAAGATCAAGAAAAAGCTAAAGAGATATAGAGAGATATAAATTAAAATGAAAAGAATGAGTGAGGATGAGAATGAGAGAAATGGAGAGAGGAAGATAGAAAACCGAAGTACTGCATATGTATTTAGGTAGAGAATGGAATGTTCTATGTATTAAGCCGTTATCGTCTAAAGTCCTTTCCTATTTTTTCATGGGCAACCAGTCGCGAATAGTTATTGGATTGAAAAACAATAAAAAAGTATACGATGAACACAGAAAAAGATCATTCTGGATGAATTCTGGATGAACTTGAAAAACACAAAAAGACGTTTTGCGAGATGGTCGGGTGGAATTTTTTTGCTTTTGCAATTCTTCTATTCTTTCTCTCTCTGTCTTCTTCTCTTTTTTCTCTCTCTTGAACTCTCTTTTTCAGGTTTTATCTTACTGTTTCACTCTTTCTGTAATTTTTTAATATTTATCAGTATCTTCCTCTTTTCTTTTTTGCTCACCAACCATTGCTCTGTTCTCTCTTTTCAATCTCCTATTTTCCCTTCTTTTTTATTTTCCCCTTCTTTTCCTCCATCTCTATCTCTGTATTTTGATTTTTTGTTTTTTTTCTCTATCTCAACCTTCACTATCTTTCGAACGCTCGTTCATAGTTGATGGTCCAAAGCTCGCCAATTTTCTTCTAGTGGTCATGTTTATACCAATCTTTCTGAAGAACTTTATTTTTTCCCATAAAGCTTTGTTCCCAGTGTCCACAAAGCCCACAGCTTCGTATATTTCCGCGCTTTGCTTCCTCATGAATATCATAAATACACGACATCATAATCCATACACTCGGGTACATATTATTCGTCTCATTGCTATAAAGCTGAAATTCGAAAATGCCTCGTGAAACAAAAAAAAATCAAAGGTAAAGAGGCATCATGCTTCAATGAACTCATATAGAACTAGTCAACGTTTTTAGGTTCATATTGCAAATACTGCTAGAGAACGAGTTTAACCATGCTGGTGAGGGGATAAATTTAGAGCAGACTTAAAGAAACAACCGCTCTTTGGTCGATTAGCATGGAAATTTAAGTTCTTGTAAATTTTATTTTTGTCTTCTCTCATCAATAATATTTCTCTCCGTTTGCTGTTCATTCCAGTTTTCCACAAAACAACCGTTCTAACTCGTCTCATAATGACTTTTTCACCTCTTTATTCATACTTTTCTGACCTATTCCGTTTTTTAGTCTCTTTTCTCTAATTCTGTATTTCCTCTCTCTCTTGCTCTCTCTCTCTCACGGCTCTCTCTTTTCCTCGTTCTGTTTCTCTCCCTTCTGCTCTCTTGTTCTCTTTGCCTCGCTTTCTCTAGCGTCCGTCTAAAAAAAAGAGCCCGTCGAGGCTAACTCAGTACGATGCAATGGATTGAAACATGTGGGCTGTGTCTATTTCTCTCATCCACACCTTTTCTTCGCTCCTTTCTCGTCTGCCTCTCGGATTTTTCTGACTTCGCTCTGTCCATCTCTGCCCCTCCTCCCCTCTCAGCTGCTCTTCAGCTCTCTCAGATCTCCATGTTACATCGCATCAAAGTTTCAGGCCTCTTTCCTCCATTCTCTCTCTCTCTCTCCTTATTGTTTTTTTATCCTCTCATTCGACTCTTTTTCCACTGTTTTCTTTCTTATCCATTGTTTTCGACGTTGTTCCCTTCGAGAATTTCTGCGAGGAACTAGGCCATTCTCTACGGACAGTCATAGCAACCACTTGATCGATTTTAGTAGAACGATTTCTGAAACGAAGCACAACATCGTTAAAAAAAGCTTCAGCCCACCATTTGGCTTTGAAGCTATAGCCTATATAGGCCATACCCAGTAGAGTTGTATATATTGAGTCTTTATTCTAGAAGGTGAACCTTACCCAAAGCAAACAGGACTTCCCTTCGAGAATATTCGATTTCTGTTTGACCAACAAGAAGTATTGAGTTATCCACACATATAAGAGTTTGAAACTTTATCCAAACTGTTGAATTTATTCGCCTGAGAAACTAGGAAAGTTAATTCACCCCGCTTCGGTGCTAACTCGTCCTCAAAAAATAGAATTTTACTCAATTTTGACACGGTCATTTCAACGTCCAAGCTTTTCACTTTTAGTATTTATAGGTTCTGCTCCAATAATTAAGCTAACTACTGAAACTCTCGTTTTTCTCATTAGAGTTTTTATGTCACATGCAATTAAAAACTTTTTTGAGTAATTAATTTATTGCGTAGAGTGGGATCTAACCCTGTTTTTTTCTCTAATTCAAACGCTTAACACTGCGTCACCGATAAAATATTGCTCTGCCATCCAATAGGGCTCTGTTTAAGGCACAATGAGATTGTTTTTTTAGCCACACATGGAGATGAAGTTGGGTGATAGGCGATAGGTTGACGAGGGTTCAATTATTAATTATACGGTGGAGGTCTGTTCCGCTGATAAGGCTGTTTCCGATCTCAAAAAAAGTCTTATTTAATGTTTAATGGCACCGTCTTCTTAATTAAAGACGAGAACGAGCAGAGTCCCGGCAGTACATATGTACAACAAGCGGAACCAATTTATCTCTTTATCTCTCCCCCTTTTCTCTCCCTCTCTCTCTCTCTGGCCCTCGTTCTACATGGTATGTCTTTTTTCTGAAACTCTCTTTATCTCGTTCACATTCTATCCTTTCTCGCTTTCTGATTCTCTCTCTCCCTCTCACGCGCTCTCTTTAGCTCTTTCTTTCTCTTTCTCTATCTTTTTCTGATGCACATAAACTTGTTGTTAATAAGAGCTTTCTTCCAAACTGAGAGAAGTTGTTTGCACATGACCTCATAATTGATACTGAACTACAACTTGAACGCCCATCTGACAGAGTCGATTTCTCCTGAGATGAGTACCTAATAAAGCATTTGGCGGAGCCATGCGGGAAGGAGAAGAGTGGGAACTCTGACCCCTTCACTGCTTTCTTCTTCACTCTTCCATTCACATGGTTGACCATTCTAATCGAACCAAGGTCAGAGGGTATGTATATGGATCAGTAAGCATTTCGGGCAGAGACAGTCCAGTATTTAAAGAGGTTTAGGAAGAAAGAATTTTGGATGGTTCAAGCGAGGTAGTGAAAGAAAGAGAAATACATTGAAGAAATAATGGAGGGAAAAAGAGACAGATATTGAGAAAGAGAGATTGAGAGAAAAAGAAAAAAGAGAAATAATGAGAATGAGAAAGAGGTTCAAAAAGAGAAGGGTACTAAAACATTTTGCGGAAAACTAAACGCGAGATCGATCAGGCAGCGAGTGAATGTGTAGAATTTTAAACAAAGGGAAGAAATTTCGTGAAATTATGGTAATTCTTACATTGTTTTCTGAGTTTTCCCGTTTTTTTTCTCTTAAAGTTATCGCATGTAAGCTGTCTTTTCCTATCTTACAATTCCATGGAACTTTTTGTTGTTCTCCTTAGTTTTCACGATTTTTTTTTCATGCAAAGGCCTTCAAATTTTGACTTTTTTACGCAAAGTGTTTTTTTTAAAACGCGTTAAAAAAATGAATTTTCAGCGTGACTGGGGGGCAAAAACAAAAAGATAATTGTAGTGATTCAGAAGCGCTTCCCTTTCAGAGAAATCAAGTTCGGAAATTAAGAGAGGAGATGTATATTTATTACATGGTAGCCGCTCAAAAGGACGAAGAAAACAAAGAACTCAAATTAAATTATGTTCTTGGTTGTAATTTTGAGTCTTTAATGCTCCAGTTATTAAAATTCCCTATTATAAAAAAAGTAAACTCTTTCACTGAATGGGTTAATAATGGAGATGAATTCCAAATAATGATTTCTTTTCTCAAAATAATGGTTTTCAGAAGTTCTCAAAATAATGGTTTTGTTCCTTTCGGTTCGATTATATATCATAGTCCATGCTCTAATTTGTCTTATTGACTTCGTGATATTGTTTATAATGTTGCGTGGAACAATAAATGAAATAAAATAATAAGAGATAACAGCCCATGAATAAACCAATGATATATATATAAGGATTACATTAGGAAATATATCAAATATATGACGTTGATGAACTGAGATGTGGCTGGAAATGTCTTTGTACGAAACGATTTCTTCACAGTTACTTCTTGAACATGTATTATAGCTCGCTCAGGGCCTTGTCAATTTTTAGTTTTTCTTTTTTGTCTTTCTTTTCTTCGTCCTCCTGAGCGGCTACCATGTAATAAATATACATACATCAAAGTTTTTATAATTAGGCCCTCCCTCTGTCAGAGAAATATAATAAGATATGGATGGATTCAATGTCATCCGTGGACTGGACTTTATCCGAGTGGTTGTTGTTGTTTGCTTATATGTATGTCCTGTCGAGGGAGTCCTTTGGGATAGGTTGGTCAGGATCCTTTTGAGTCAGAGTGGTAATTTAACTAGGTTCTCCATCACTTTTACTCCAAATCCGTTAAACCCGATGACAAAGTTCAGCATTTCCACTGTCTTAATATGGTGTAATAAAATAATATTATATGTCCAAGAACAATAAAACAAAAAATTACAGTCTTCTTCTTCTTCTTCTTCCTAGCGTTTATCCCGCCGCCGGGCAGGGTCCGCTTTGTAGACTGCACCACGCCATTTCACCCGATCAGCTGCGTCTTCAGTCTTCAGCCCGGTCGTGTTCATGTCTACTTCGATGCAGTCTCGCCACCTAGTTTTGGGTCTGCCTCTGGGTCTTTTGCCCTCTACTTCGAGGTTCCAGGACGATTGAGAAACGGAATGGGTATTTGATCTTATCACGTGCCCGTACCATCTCAGCCTTGACTCTCGAAGCTTTTCAGATATAGGGGCGATGCCCAGACGATCTCGGATGGTTTCATTTCGCACCATGTCTAGACGAGTGAGTCCGAGGCTCCATCTCAGCATTTTCATCTCCATAACATGCAGCATCTGTATAGTCTTTGCTGTGCATGGAGAACATTCGAGGCCGTACAACGCTACTGGTCTGACAACTGATCGGTAAATTTTACTTTTCAGTCTGTCAGGCATTCGCTTGTCGCATAGTACACCGGTTGATTCTCTCCATTTGAGCCAGGCAGCATTGACTCTCGCAGCAACTGTAGCCTTGGGGTCTAGGTCTGCGGTGATGTAGAATCCGAGGTACTTGAAGCCATCCACTTTCCGGAGTTCGGTGTTCTTGACTTTGATGGTATTCGAGGTATTCGAAGTACTTTTTCCCATTTCCAAGTACTCAGTCTTTTGGAGGTTTAGTCGTAGACCATAGTCACTGAAGCGTTCGTTCCACTCTCCTAGCTGTTTCTCCAAGTCCTCTGTTGTGTTGGAACATAACACAACGTCGTCAGCATACAGTAGATTCTTCGGAGGGCTTGTTTGTAGATCTCTGGTGATCGTGTCCATTATCAGTATAAAGAGCAGGGGGAAAGGGCGGAACCTTGATGAACTCCTACAGCAACCTTGAATGACTCCGAAGTACCCGCTGGACTTCTCACGGTACTTCTAGAGTCAGTATACATCATTTGAATCCATCTTATGTACTCTTCTGGGACTAGGTGGTCTCGAAGAGAGAACCATATCAGCTCATGAGGCACACGGTCGAAAGCTTTCTCCAAGTCAAGGAAAGCGCAATGGACTGACTTCGCCTTTTCCCTGTGTTTCTCTAGATAAAGACGAATGGCGAAAATAGCATCTGTTGTTCCACTTCCTTTGACGAAGCCACACTGATTGACGGTTGTGCTTACAATTTTGCGGAGCCGTGCTTCGATGATCTTTTCCAAGATCATTGTGGTATGAGGAATGATTCTTATCGGCCGGTAGTTGGAGCATATTGTGACATCTCCTTTCCCTTTGTAGATGGGTATTGTAGATGATCTACTCCAGTCTTCGGGATACTCCAGGCGAGCAGTGGCTTTTTGAAAGAGGGTCGTAAGATGGAAAAGTCCACAATCACCTGCGAGTCTCCATGCAGAGGCGGCAAGATCATCTGGCCCACATGCCTTTCCGTGCTTCATTTTCTGAAGGGCTTCTCTTACTTCAATCTCTGAGATGGTGGGAACTGGTCCTTCTACTGGTAGGGACAGCGGGACGGGAGGGTGGTCGAACTCGATGTTCGAGATTTCCTCGAAGTGTTCTCTCCATCGCTGACAAATTTCGACATTGGATCGGAGGAGTATGCCGTCCCGGTTCTTGATTGTCCGCACGTGAGAAAGGTCTTTTGCTGCTGTGGCTCGTGCTTTGCAAATCCGGAAAATTTCCTTCTCTCCTTGAGGCGTGTCGAGCTTACTGTAGATTTCTTGGATGGCTGAGGAGCGTGCCTTCGCTACGGCTCTCTTAGCTTCTCTCTTCATACATAGGTACAGAGCTCGGTCAGCTTCGGTTCCGGATCGTTTCCATTGCTTGAGAGCCACTTTCTTCTCCTTGACAGCAGTTTGAACGTCTTCGTTCCACCACCATGTCTCCTTGTCTACAATGCGTTTGCGACCTGGTTTTGTTAAGCCCAGAGTGACTTCTCCTACCGCCTTCATCTTGTCTCGAACGAACCTCCAGTGCTCCTCAATGGAGTCAGGGAACGTTTTTTGGAGAGTGTCCGGGGATAGGGCGAGAAGAAGCTGATGCATGAAGCGAACCTTGTTGTCACGTACCTTCCACCATTTTATCCGAGAAACTTCGTTCAGAGGCTTTACGTTGCATTGCTTCTGGGAAAATCGGAGATCGATTATAACTGGATGGTGCTGCGAGGAGACGTTATCGCTCGGAATCACCTTGCAATCAGTGATGAGTCTCAGATTGGTTCTTTGCGTCATCCAGAAGTCGATTTGGGTTTTCCTTCCACCACCGCAATACGTGGTGAGGTGAGACTCTCGTTTGCAGAAGAAGGTATTGCAGATGGAAAGATCGTGCTCTTCGGCAAAACTCAAGATTCGCTCTCCTTCTGCATTCGGCAAACCATAGCCGTTGCCTCCATGAGCTCTCTTATGGGCTTCGCATCTTCTTCCTACGTGCCCGTTCAAGTCTCCTCCGATCATGAGAGTTTCTTCCGGAGAGCATTTTCTGATGACGTCATCGAAGTCTTCCCAAAACCCGTCTTTCTCGGAGTCGCTGCATCCTGCCTGCGGTGCGTAAGCACTGACTATTTTGAAGAGTTTGCCATTGCATTCCAAGGAGATGGACATCAAACGATCTGAGATTCGACAAACTTCCGTGACGGATGTGGCAAGGTAGGAGGCAGCGATAATTCCGACGCCATTGCGGGCTGCTGATGAAGTATTGCCCGAGTACCACAGCTTATACCTCCCGTCGAGCTGCTTTGCTTTCCCTCCTTTCCACCTAGTTTCCTGGAGGCATGCCAGATGTACTCTTCTTTTTGCCAGCATGTCACAGACTTCCATGGACTTCCCCGAGAGACTTCCGACGTTCAAGGTAGCTAGTCGGAGGCGTGTAGGCACTGCTATTTGATTAAATCGAGGACGCGGCCTATTATTCCTCGAAGACCCTCGCATATTTCTCACGTCGATCGGGATTCGACGCGCGTCGCTTGAAGGGGACGCCCTAGCATTGGGGTTACTCTGATGGTGCATCTTGGGGGGATGCGACGGTTTCTTCATAGACCGGCTTGTCGCACGAACATCCAAGTCGATAGTTCAGCCTGACGTCCGTTTACGACCCTTTGGGCCACATAACCCGGGATTTTGGGCTATGTGGGCTAGAGGTTATTTTTGGACACGCCTCTTGACCGTGTCCCTTAGGCCAGTGAGATAACAGTGAGCGAGCATTTTATAGGATGTGGGCTGCCCAGTTCCCACACCCACCCGCGACGCTCACTAGCCTAAGCCCCTCTTTGGTCAGCCATGGCAAAGCCACCAAGTCTCCCATCCGCCTGCGGGAGAGGCCCCACATACGCCATCGGGGTAATCAGCGCGTGGAAGTAAAAAATTACAGTCATCGGGTTATTTCCTTCTCCTCTGGAAATATCCTCTGGACCTCTATAGTTCTTGGCTGTCGTACAGTTTAATATGAAGGTTATACTGGAATGGGCTTCAGTTTGGAGCCAGAGAATAATGTGACCTTTCAGTCTATTCCGTTCAATTAGACATATATTGAGCGTTGTATTTCTGGCAATGAGCCATCCTTAAGTTTTTTCGAGTTATTAATCAACACAAAAAGTATCTTGTTTTTAAATTATTTAGTATTTACTTACAACAAATTTTTTCCTGGGGCCGTATGCACGTACCATTTTTCGTGATAAATAATGAAGAAAACAGTGTTATCATAGAACACTTAACACTGTTTTCTTCATCATTTTCCTCCAAAAATAGAACGTGCCTACGGCCCCTGGGGTTTAGCGAGTTAATGCGCATTAGATTCAGGCGTTAAATGAGACTGATATAAGGCATACTTGTACGCGCCGAGCGAGTGGAAAAAAGAATGGGGAAAGGCAAAAAAAAGAGAGAGAGAGAAAGAGAGAGAGAGAGAGAGAGAGAGAGAGAGAGAGAGAGAGAGAGAGAAAAGAGTAGAGAAAAAGTGAAACAGAACGGAAGGAGAAGAGAATGTAGATCATTCTCAGCGCCAACATGTATGCGCCAACATGTATGCGCCAACATGTAGGCGCCTACATGTATGCGCCAACATGTATGCGCCAACATAGCTGGTCCGGTAACCATTTAACCCCTGATTAAATGTCCAAGTATTGACATAATTCAACTATGTCATCAAACGTTCCCGAATGCTTCTTACATATGTACAGGGTGGCCCATATATTCGCAAACCAATCTTTCGACGTTTATAATTCAATTTGTAGTGCACGCTGAGCTCCAATTTTTACACATGTTCTTCTCATATGTTTTTTTATTACATGGTTTGAATTTCATATAATTTGATCACTTCTCAAAAGAATGGTGGTCTCTCATAGAGCACGCTCTATCATTTTGAACTTGCACAAACTTGGTCGATCAAATACGCGCATCGCTAAGGATCTCAACGCCTCTCGTAATCTTGTCTGAAAAGCAATCAAACGGTTTGAACAGATCGGTATACTTGCTGACTTGCCCCGAAGAGGTGATCCTCGATTAGTGCGCACCCATAACAAGATTGAGGCCATGAGGAAGCGAGTCGGTCGAAATGCTAGGCGTAGCATGAAAAAAAAAGGCCTCCGAGATGAACTTATCACGCAACACTCTTCAAAGAATCGTTGAAGAGGACTTGAGTCTCCCCCCATATCGTACTAAAAAGGCTGCCATCCTAACTCTAAAGAACAAGAAGAAAAGACCTAAAAGGTGCCGCGCCCTAATCCTCTGGACTGGACGCGCGACAGTGTTCACCTCAGGACAGTCTTCTCGGATGAGAAGCTGTTCACTGTGGAAGAAGCCTACAATCCTCAAAATGTGCGAGTGTTTTCTCGGGACTCACAGGCAGCTAATGATACCGGTGCATTCGTGCATAGAGCTTCTCATCCTGCACAAGTCATGGTTTGAGACGGAGTGTCCGCCACCGGCAAAACTCCCCTTGTTTTGTTCGAACCAGGAGCCAAAATTAATCAGGAATACTACCGCCAGCAGATTCTTCAAAAAGTATTGCTTCCTTGGTCTGCTTCCCACTACCTTAATACACCTTGGGTCTTACAGCAAGATTCTGCGCCTGCTCACAAGGCTTTCGGAACAGAGGCATGTTGCAACGCTCATTTTCCCGACTTCATCTCCAGCGCAGAATGGCCCTCCTCATCGCCCGACCTCAATCCGCTGGACTATTTCGTGTGGTCCTACCTTGAGAGTGAAGTCAATGCTCATCCTCACTTGAATCTGGAGTCTCTAAAAATCCCTGCAGGAGGAGTGGTCGAAGATCGACGAAAAGTACCTTCGTCCAGTGATCGAAGCGTTCCCAAAGCGACTCCGGGCTGTCGTTCGTGCCAAAGGGGACCGAATTGAATGATTTTTTGACCCAATGTTTTTATTAATGTGTGCTGATAAATGTACAAATTTGAACACTCTTGCTCACTTATGCACTGAGATACACGTTTGTAAACGCGTTGGTGAATATATGGGCCACCCTGTACATTACATTTTTATCTACGAACTTTTTTGTATAATTCCGATCTAGTTCAATATTTTATTTCTTCATATATATTTCTCCCCTTTTTAAATCATCTGGTTTGCTCTCTGTTTAGTTCTCTTTCTCCGTAACTCACTTTACGCGATTTTTCAAACATTTCGCTTCTTCTAGACCAATCAAGTTGTACTGCGAAGAAGTTCGTAAATTCAATTTCTAAGCGACCGTGAACATCGGGTACGTACATAGTTCTCATCGTTCTTCTCTTTTACGAACAGAACGCTAGAGAGAAAGAGACAGAGTGAGTGAGAGAGAGAGAGAGAGAGAGAGAGAGAGAGAGAGAGAGAGAGAGAGAAGAGAGAGAGAGAGAAAGAAAGAGAGAGAGAGCGAAAGAGAAAGAAATATATAAAGAGAAAAAGAGAGAGACGTTTTGGTAAGTTGCATCCACTGAATAGGGATAAAAAGTCATACGGAACCTTTTTCCGATAAATAGATTTGTTTACTAAACAAAATAGCTTTTTTTCTCGAAGAGATGATTGAAACCATGTCTACAATACAGTATACTTCTCTACAATACACTATATTTACAAAGATATAAGACGGTGCTGGGAATTTAGTTCGACAATTCGTGTTGTTTCGGTGTCTGTGGCCGTATCACGACACTTTGTACCGCGTCACTTTGTATACGACACTTTGTACCCGACACTTTGTACCCCGTCACTTTGTACCGCGACACTTTGTACCGCGACGCTTTGTACCGCGACTTGAGTGAGGCCGCGCGTTTTATTTTTACATTAAAACATATTTTTACATTAAAAAACGCTTAGGCTTAGTAAAAGTTTACGATAACGAGGCCGTACGGCTTAGCTAACGAGGCCGTACGCGGTACAAAGTGTCGCGGTACAAAGTGTCGCGGTACAAAGTGACGGGGTACAAAGTGTCGGGTACAAAGTGTCGCGGTACAAAGTGACGGGGTACAAAGTGTCGGGTACAAAGTGTCGTATACAAAGTGACGCGGTACAAAGTGTCGGTAATTCGTCTGTGGCGAGTTTTGAAACATGGCGGTAAAAAAACTCGTTTATCCGTAAATTGCACAGAGGATTTGAAAAAGAAACACGTGTCATATTTAATATACAAATTTTTGCTTTAGCAAGATAAATAAGAAACAAAAGCACTGAGTGTCAAAGACATAGAGTTGGCGAATTTAGAACGGTTCGAATATCGTCACCGGTTGATGATCATTACAAGGCAAGTTTAGAACGGTTCGAATATCGTCACCGGTTGATGATCATTACAAGGCAAATTAAGAACGGTTCGAATGTCGTCACCGGTTAATGATCATTACAAGGCAAATTTAGAACGGTTCGAATATCGTCACCGGTTGATGATCATTAAAAGGCAAATTTAGAACGGTTCGAGTATCGTCACCGGTTGATGATCATTACAAGGCAAATTTAGAACGGTTCGAATTTCGTCATCGGTTGATGATCAGTACAAGGCAACTCAGCAAAATAAGAGCAGACTTATATAGTATGAACAAAACGAGTGACCTATACAGACCGGGTTTGCGCGAACGCTATACTATTTTCTTTTTCTGTGTCTCGAAAAGAGAATAGTATAGCATTCGTGCAAACCCGGTCTGTATAGGTTGATCGTTTTGTTCGTACTATATAAATCTGCTGAATAGCCGGGAGAGTGCGAAATTGCGAGAGTGCGGGGAGAGTGTGAGATTTAGAAAGTGAGCATCGTAACATGACGAAATTCGAACAGTTCGAAATTCTTCAAGTGTTGAGCATCGTAACGTGACGAAATTCGAACCATTCGAATTTCGCCATGTGATGAGTATTGTAGCATGACGAAATCCGAACCATTCGAAATCCGTCAAGTGATGAGCAACAATACATGACGAAATTCGAACAGTTCGAGTTCCGTCAGGTAAGATTCGCTATCTGCTTACTCTTGTGTTTCATATTTGATTGTTTATTGTGCCAGAAGTGATGAAATAAAATAAAATTTTGATTCCACGAATTCACAAAGAAATGGCGAGAAATTCCGACGAATTTTACGATAAACTTGCCACAGACACCGAAACAACACGAATTGCCGAAATAAATTCCCAGCACCGCCTTATATGCTCTATTTCAAGTCAGAATGATTAAAAATAATCTTTTTAGGGCAGTGTTAAGTTATGAGTACTCATAAATCAACTAAGTCGGGTCTATTCGAAAGACTAACTTCATATTTTCTGCAGAACACCTGCCTGAGTTCTTATCATGCATGTATTGTATTTTCTTATTTATGCCCAACTTCATGCCTTGCCTTTACTTTGTTGAAGAACCGGTTAATTGAAAGAAATCGCTGCTTCATGATTGTTTTTGTGGTACAGTACCGCCCAAAATGTTATAATATATTGAATTATTGAACATAACTTTTTTTTAAAAAAACGAATGAAGATCAAATTTTCAGAAATTTTTTACAAGCCAAATTCACATGTTTCGAGTAATAGAACAAGTTTGGAAAATGCTTTATTAGGTTTATTCGTTAAAAAAATGGAAATAGTAAAAAGTGCTTATAGAGATGTTCAGTTTTTTCGAAGTAATAAAACAAATATTCTAGTATTTGGTGGCATATCCTTTCGAGTCAATGACTGCCTGACATCTACGAGGCATAGAATCAATCAAAGAGTCAATGGTTGCCTGCGAAATCGCCTTCCATTCCTCCTCTAGCTGCTTAAACTTTTCATCAGCACTTCTGCATGTTCTTCCCGTCAATTTTCGTTGCAAATGTTCCCATAAATTTTCGATAATGTTCAAATCGGGAGACTGGCTCGGCCAGTCCAAAACATCCACATGCCGACGGCGAAACCAGTTCTGAACGTGCTGAGATCGATGTTTCGGGTCGTTATCTTGTTGAAAGGTGAACCCACGGCCGAATTTGGAGAGGGCCCAAGGGCGCATAGTGCTTTCCATTATGTTCTCATAGCCGTAACGATCGAGATTTCCGACAATACGTCTAATTGGACCCATGCCGCTGGCGGAAAAACAGCCCCAGACCATCACAGAACCACCGCCATGTTTGACTGTGAGCGACTGGTATTGCGGCAGGAAACGCTTGCCCGCTGGACGTCTTACCCACCTCAGACCGTCACTGCAGAACATATTAAACTTGGATTCATCGCTCCAAACAATCTGAGACCACTCACGGCGTGTCCAACTGAGGTGATCCTTAGCCCACTGAACTCGAACTTGTCGATTTTTTTCGCTGATGAAAGGCTTCTTTGCAGGCCACCTTCCATTCAGTCCAGCGGCTTGCAAACGGCGTTTGATGGTAGTTATTGAAGGAGCAGGAGTCGCGGGCGTTGATATGATAGCTTGAATGTCTGTAGCAGTGCGTTTCGGGTCTTCGCGAGATGCGCGCAGGATGCTTCGGTCCATGTACCTCGAAGTTACGCGGGGTCTCCCCGAACTTGTCTTCACGATGACTCGTCCCTGCAATTTTTTTTGTGTTCCAAAGGTATTCAGTTGTAGAAAATTCGTTTACCTGGGTTCGAAAACGCCGGAGGATATGGGAGATAGCGCTCTGAGTTACCCCGAACTGCTGAGCGAGCTCGCTCTGTGACCGGCCCTGTTTCGCCCCAGCAACAACAGCTTCTTGCATTCTTTTACTTGTATTTCGATGTCCAACAGTTCGAACCATGACTTGAAACAAAATTTTTATGAATGAAGTTCGGTAAACAAAAAAAAATCAACTAAAAAAATCATGGAGAAAAACTGAAAAATGGAAGATATACCAATTTCGGTGTATTTCCTGGAGATAAATAATAAATCACTCAAAACGACGTCCGGTACGGTACAGAAACCCAAAAAAACTTCTGTGAAAATTTGAGCTTTGAATTTTATCTTTGAAAAAAGTTATTTTCAATAACCCTATATATTATAACATTTTGGGCGGTACTGTCCAAGATACATCCATACATCAAAGTGTCCAAGAGATGCTGGTCTTGCGATTAAGAATTGTTTGTGAGGTTTTGTTTGAAACGGTCGTTTTGTAACTAGAAAAAGACATCCTCGTTTTGAAAGGTTTTCTAGGGTTATTTATAAATCTGTCAAAAAGCATGGAACGAAAATGTAAGAAACAATGAGTAATTTTAAGTAAAATGTGAGTAACTGACTGAATGATTAGACGAATCCATAAATGAAATAATGATTGAATGTATAATTGACTTCATAAAAAATTCGTTAACTCTTTAATGGAGAAGTAATTACAATTCAATTCAATTCAATTCTTTATTCCTTGCATATATGATAATACATACATTGGAGATCTGTCGCGGGTGCGAATTCAGTATAAAGCGCATATAATTTACAGATTGGCAAAAAGAGACATATTACTAAAATCCAAAAAATCAAAGTCTAAGTTTTGAGTAAGGCACAATTGTGGATGATGGTAACTGTTGGAGAGCTTTTTTAAACGAAGCTGGGGATGATATTCTTACAAGAGTAGATGAAAGAGAATTCCAAGTATCAATACAGCGAGAAGAACAGGTACTATGAGAACTGAGAATCTTGAATGGCAGAACGATTCTCAAAGAGTGAGAGATACGATTGTTATGGGTCGAAGGTAAAACTCGGAATAGTGATGAGTAGTCTAACAGAACATGATGGTGAACAGATTTATGAAGGAAACATAGATCACTTATGGCACGTCGGTGTTCTAAAGTTCGAAGGTTTAAAAACTGCAATCTCGACAGATAATCGGTTTTCGGAAGACGAGCTCTAGCAAATATCCTTCTCGAGAAACACCTTTGAACACGCTCTATATCATTTATTGAACCGATGGCAGTGGGAGACCAAACTTCTGAGCCATATTCGAGTAGTGGAAGGACATAGGTTTTGAATGCATTTAGTAAAACAGCAGTTGAGGATGTTTTCAGGGATCGAAAAATTATGTTCATGCACTTGTACGCTTTGGCAACCAATAAATTGATGTGGTTAGTGAACAATGGAAGTAAACACCTAAGTCACGAGCTTCTAATTGATTTGGCAAAAGATCCTGGTTAATGAAATATGATGTTTGAGGTTTATTCTTACCACAATGCATTACTAGACATTTGTGAGTAGATATTGTGAGAAACCATTTGTGAGCGTAATTAGTGAGTGAATCGAGAGAACATTGGAGTAGGCTAGGGTCTTCAGAAAACAACTTTACGTCGTCTGCATACAGGAAGCAGTGCACGCCTTCTGGTAGAAGTTCAACAATGTCATTTATAAAAACAGTGAAAAACAAAGGTCCTAAACAGCTTCCTTGGGGCACTCCTACAGCTGTTTGCTTCTCGTTAGATAGAACATTGTTAATACTTACACGATAAGAGCGCTGGGTTAGAAATGAAGTGATGAGGGTTAATAACGAAGGTTGGACACCGCAACACTCGAGTTTATAAAGAAGAAAGCGGTGGTCTATCACATCGAATGCCTAAGAAAAATCGACAAGGCAAATATCGAAAGGCAACTTCTTGGCCAGAAGAGAAAGGTATAAAGAGTGAGAGTGGACGAGAGAAGAAACTGTGGATCGCTTACAACGGAATCCAGCTTGGCTAGAATGTAAGATGTGATTGGACTCAAGATGGTTGAGCAAAATGTTATAAATGTGCTTCTCAAGAAGTTTCGATAAGGAGCTGACAAGCGTGATTGGACGGTAGTTGTTAACATCCGATTTAATACCTTTCTTATGGATCGGCTTGAAAATACCAACTTTCCAAGGACTAGGATAATAGCCTGAGGTCAAGCTGTTTGAGAAAATGATAGAAATAGGAGTGGCAAGACTGTCTTTGCAACTCTTGATAAAGATATTGGGTATAGAGTCGGGAGAGGTATTCAACTTGGTTGTTACTTCTATTTAAGGAGACAAACTTCTTCCGACTAAGTGACTCAGTCGTGGCGCGCTCATAAGCCTCTCTCAAATTTGATTAAAAGACAGTCCCCCTCATGTTTTCTCAATCGTTGCAGGACCCAACTCTGTGGTCAGGAATGGCCTTCGCCGTCCCCGCAGTTCATCATATGATGAAATTTCTCCCTCTGCTGGTCTTGCTATTCGCCCCTTCACAAGCGATGTCAGATCCAACGGAGCTCCATCTCACTACGAATGCACAGGGTAGGAGTTATGATCATAATGTTTTTACCTACCCACTCTCATGAGGAAAGTTTACATAGATCAATGATTACTCATGTGATAAGAGTAGACTTTGAAATCAATTCATAATTTTTACTCGTTATGCAAGTTATAAAAACACCGAAGAATTTGTGCTGAGTTAAACGCATTGGATTGAGAATCCGGTAGACGATACACTTTGATATGTGTCTTGCCTTGTTGATGCGTTGTTGAGAAGAATAGGATTTCGAACGTTTCGCTTTATAAAAGCATCGTGAGCGAAATGAATCACCAGATGGTGATACAGCCAGAAGAGGTTGCTGTGATATAGAACACAATTGAAGAACCACCGAAGAAATAATACCTTTCCATGAGTATTATTTCTTCGGTGGTTCTTCAATTGTGTTCTATATCACAGCCACCTCTTCTGGCTGTATCACCATTATTTGGTGATTCATTTCGCTCACGATGCTTTTATAAAGCGAAACGTTCGAAATCCTATTCTTCTCAACAACGCATCAACAAGGCAAGACACAGATCAAAGTGTATAAATACACCTTTTTCATCTTACAAAAGCTCGAAATCGAGGTTTGAACGATTGAAAGCAACTGAGAGAGCTGTAGAAGTGGATTGGGAATAGTTACTTAGCTACAAATTAAACTAGAACTAGCCGGTAGTCGATCAACCTAATGCGATGGTTTTAATGAGGCTTAGGAATCAGAACACTGTTCTGGTTCAAATTATTAGGTAAATTAATCTCCTTTTTAGGCTATCTCACTGTAATCCAAGGATTTGCGGCGCAGCTACAATGCATTCTCAACACATGCTCAAATAAAGTCAGTTTGATTGTTCCCAATCGATTAGGGTTTCGTTACTAGTTGATTTAAAGCATATGTATTCTCTCGGCACTGAGCGAAATTGTTAGTCGCTCACTGTCTCTCATGAAAAGATTTTCAGTCAAATTTAAAAAGAGGTCGTAAAATTCTGTAATTTCTTGACAATTTTAAATGATTTTCTCGAGAAATAATTTTTGTTAAGAAGGCAAAAAAGTTATGAAAAAATATTTTAAAAATTTCAAGGGTTACATGTAGGATAAAATTGTATAGAAAAGATGTAATTGTGAAAGTGAATTTTCTTCTCTTTCTTCTTGTCGAACAGAGTGTATTTTGAGACTGCGTCTCTCAAGAGAACACGGGCTGATTCAATTATGCAATTCTGCAGATGTACCTGCTTATTTTTCTCAGAAGCTAAAGAACAAAAAACACATTTGATTACATCAAAGTTTTCCGACCGTGAATTTTCAAAGGTCTTTCATTAAAATTAGTATCTTTAAATCATTTCTAGTAAAATATCTGAAGAGACTTTTAGTAATATATCCAAGGACCACTATATCTGAGTATATCTGAGAACCATCGTTATTAAAATATCCATTAGTTTTTTTAAACTGCACGTTCTCCGTGTTCAGATTCGGCTTCTTTTTCTAGCCGAAACTGAACCAAGAGAAAGATATAAGAATACTATTGTATTAGTCAGCGAAAAACCCAAAGCTGGAATTTCTCTGAGAAACTAGCTTATGTATTCGGTATTCTAGTGATCAAAGCACTAGTTCGAATACTCTCATGATTCGAATACTCTCATGATTCGAATACTCTCATGATTCGAATACTCTCATGATTCGAATACTCTCATGATTTCCGAGTCTGTGATTTTTCTGTTTCGCTTTTTTGGTTCTTCCTCTGTCGTTATAATTCTTGGCACCTTGTCATCTATTCTGTTTAGATTCTCCATTATATTAGTTTTTTTCGCTGAATACTCGCAATTCATTTGTTTTCATTCGTGGCCTTCTCCATTCGTGGCCTTCTCTCATTCGTGGCCTTCTCCATCTTCTGAGTCAATCACAAATTCTACTCAATTCTAAGAAATTAGTTCAGCGATGCTGCATTAACGGTGAGAACGCGAAACTCGAAAAGCGATGACCAGAAAAAGTAAAAGAGAAAACAAATATATGAACGCGTAAGATCAAGAGGTTTTTTGCGTATGAATAAATTCTCAATTTTAGGAATTTAGCAGAAGTACCGAAAACACATGTTTTATGTCCAACAGAGTGTTACTCACTAGAAAAAAGCTTTTTTTCTATCTTGTTTTTTTTGTTGTTGTTTTTCTATCTCTTGAATTTTTCATTCGCTTTTCGGTCTTCTTCGTCTCAGATAATCGAATTGAACCCGATATCGCAGCCCTCGGTAAGAATAGAGTGTCGGCCACTTACTTTCAGCGGAGGCTGGTATAGCTATGTAGGATTGAATCGGAACATCTCGAAGCCCTTTACTTTGTCTTTTTTCTCTCTTTTTATGAATAGACTGACCCCTCGCTTTTTCAAATTTTTCTTGAACATTCTTTTTCTACTCGGAAATGAGAACTCCACTTTTCTTGTTTTCATTACTTTTCTGTGTCTCTTTCTTGTTCTTTCTCCCTCTATCTCCTTTTTTCTATCGTTTTCCATCTTAGTGTACTAACAGTAAAGTATGTTGTGACGAGTATTTATCGCAACTTAAACGCTTTCTTTTTTGTATTTCCTTCGTTCCACATGACAATCACACTCCAGGGACGCGAAGTCTACTCGAATATACATACATATATATATGTACATATATACATATATACATATATATATATCAACTCGATCATACATGGACATATATAACAGACTTTCGCTAGTTATACCTCTACTTAGCTGAATATACGATTCAGGACTGGTTTCATGAACTAGTTTCTTCTCGCTTACAATAACATGATTCCAATATGAAGATATTTTCAGCACTGATATATTAACAGCGAGAGCGCCTAGATTTGCACAAGATTCTCACCCGTACTCCGGTTTAGAATTTGCTTAAAGTCTTTGTCACGGAAGCGGATGACAGGCTTAACTAAAAACATATATTGTGATCTATGCGAAAATAATACTTATCGAAAAAAAAAACTGTCTACCTTGCAAATGAAACACTTCACGTGTTGACTTTTTTCAATAATTTACTCCTTCACTTCTTGATTAAATATTTTTTCGAGAACATAAAGCTTTTTCCCATGAGTGGAAGAGATAAGGCAGATCTTACTCTCCAGCGGGAGAAACAGTAGAAGAATTAGCGACAGAACTATAGAAATAGAAGAGCTTACCTTACAAGCAAAACTTCATAAACAGGGGTGGTACTCGATCCTTGGAGCGTTTGCTTGCTCACAAGTCAGCTTTGCGTGTCCTTTTTGATATCCATGAATGTTGATAACTTTTTTCAGGTACAATGGTATAAAGATGACAAGTTGCTGTTCAATGGAACGAAGTTCCAAAAGAAGTCCAATTTGAAAGAGGATTCTTATCTTCTCGAGCATAAAGTAACCATTGACCATGCTCAAGGTATGAACCACGCTCTCTTTCTTTTCTGTTAATGTTTCTCTCTCTCTCTCTCTCGCTCTATCTCTCTCTCGCTCTCTCTCGCTCTCTCTCTCTCTCTCTCTCTCTCTCTCTCTCTCTCTCTGTTTCTTTCTCTTACTTTAGCTTCTATGAGATAATTGAAATCGAATTGAAATATGCTTATAAATAAAATGTTTCGTGGTTAGAAACGTCAATTTTCTTGAAGTGTTTTCTTACTAACATAAGTTGACCTTTGAAAAATGAAGTTTCAAACTTCCTCTAATTTGAATTCGCCTGTAGACTGCGTGGGTTCGTGTTCCGATTCGGACTCTTCTTGCGCACAAGGCACTTCGTGTCTAGACAATGCTTGTTGTCCCTGTGTCAAGGAGGATTACACGCTTGTCCTGCGAAATCTAACCTTTGATGACTCTGGAAGGTTAGATAATTATTTTCTTCTCTCCGCTAATGTTTATATTTTATCCTCAAATTTGGTGACTTGTTCAATTCATAGTTGATCCAAACTGACTTATTCTAAATTAAATGCCATTTTAGAATGTTTTAAAGTAAAAAGCTATAGATTTGAGCAATTGTTTCATTTCTTCAACTGTTGCAAGTGCTCATAACGGTAAAAGTTTTGAGGTACCGCTGTCAAATCGCCAACGAGAGTGAATTGCTCGAATTCCAAGTAGAAGTTCTTGGTTGGTTAAGATTTTTTTTTCGTTACAAAAATTTTCAAGAGAAGGTAAGCGGGTATTATTCGCTAAAAAGGGATCCTTATCGGGAGGTACAGAAAACTTATAAACCTATAGAATTGACTTCCTGTTTAGAATGCAACTAGTTTATTGCTTACTTGTTCAGTCTGGAAAAAATGTTCCAGATCCTTTCTCAAATGTTGTCCGTCTAGTCTTCTTGATATTTTACGACTAGATGTTTCATATTACTCTGCGATAAAATATTATGAAACTGTCACAATAACCAGGCTCCGAATCGGAATAAAACCCCATACATCTTTTCTCGTCGAGTGGCAGTGCATCAGTAGTTATAACATCGAAGATAATTTCTAATGGGGAAAAATTATTGGTCCACCATTTAAATAGAAGTGTCACCAAATAAAATAGTAACATCCACCAATTAAAATAGTAACGTCCACCAAATAAAATAGTAACGTCCACCAAATAAAATAGTAACGTCCACCAAATAAAATACTAACGTACACCAAATTTTGTGGGCACGTCCACCAAATTTTTTTTTCTTGTGAACTTCACCACGGTATTTTTTTCTCACCTGACACCAACCTGTATGGTTTTTTCCACCAAAATAAAAGTCCACCAATTTTTTTTCGTGAAATTCACCACAGCATTTTTTTCTCTCACCTGACACCAAAGGTTACTTTTTCTGCTCTCTCAGTGAGTTGTTTGGATGGTTTTTTTGTAGTGGAGGTAATTTTCGCGGGAGTAAAGTTTTTTATGAGTGTTTTTTGTTGTTTAATGTTTTCTTTAGGTCATTCTGTTGAATGTTTTGTTTCAGATATAATTTGAAGATAGGCATTTCTGCAGTTTAAGTGGCAGCGCTCGTGGGCTTTAAACGCTTTGGTTTCAATTTTTTTCTTCATAGATGTTCATTTTGAGCATCAAGGACTCTGGTTCTTGCAAGTTCTTTTTTTTTTTCTTGCAAGTTGGTTCTTGCAAGTTCTT
Source organism: Allodiplogaster pararmata (assembly GCA_964056735.1). NCBI lineage: Eukaryota > Metazoa > Nematoda > Chromadorea > Rhabditida > Diplogasteridae > Allodiplogaster > Allodiplogaster pararmata. The sequence goes on from OZ057405.1 coordinate 31,624,348, forward strand.
TTTCAATTTTTTACAAAAAAATTTTTTGAGCTCAGCTGCAATTTCAGTCACCCCCAAAGCCCTAAAGGGAGGAAGGGGGGCCCTAAGGAGAAAGGGGGGAAGGGAGTTTTCATGAATAAACTCTCTTTCTGAGAAAAAACTCTTTGGACGGCTAAAGTAGATTAGAGCCAACTTTTTCCTACGCCTACGCGTTTTAATGTAAAAATAATTTTTTTCAGTTGCAACATCAGGTTTTTTTTTTTTTCATTTTTAAATCCTTTTTTGCTATTATAGATGAATTTAGAAATTTGTATTCAGATATAAACCACACTAAAGAAAAGAAAAAAAGAAGTTTTTTTCTGGAAATTTTGTTGTTTTTTCTGAAAAAATTTTTTTACAAAATTTTTTCAAGAACCAAAGTCCCTGATGCTCAAAATGATATCCTACAAAGAAATTTTTCGAAACCTATGCGTTTAAAGCCCACGAGCGCTGCCAGTTAAACTGCAGAAGTGCCTATTTTTAAATTATATCTGAAACAAAACATTCAACAGAATGGCCTAAAGAAAACATTCAACAACAAAAAACACTCATAAAAAACTTTACTCCCGCGAAAATTACCTCCACTACAAAAAAAACCATCAAAAACAACTCGCTGAGAGAGCAGAAAAAGTAACCTTTGGTGTCAGGTGAGAAAAAAATCCCGTGGTGAATTTCACGAAAAAAAATTGGTGGAAAAACCATACAGGTTGGTGTCAGGTGAGAAAAAAATTGCCGTGGTGAAATTCACAAGAAAAAAAATTTGGTGGACGTGCCCACAAAATTTGGTGGACGTTAGTATTTTATTTGGTGGACGTTACTATTTTATTTGGTGGACGTTACTATTTTATTTGGTGACACTTCTATTCAAATGGTGGACCAATAGTTCATGCCCATTCCTAATACGCGAAGTTGCTATAAAAAAAGGCCCATAAACCTCGCTTTCTAAGTAGTTGTAAGCCTGTTTACGATATATATCTTTTAATGCTTCAAAACTTCAGTGAACACTTCTTTTAAAAAAATACTTAGAGATTACTCTGTAGATTTAAAGTGTTAATTCGGCTACAGCTACTAAAGATGCGAACATCCTCATATGTCGTTTACCTCTCATCTTAGTACCTTTAAGTGATGAAATACAAGTGTTTTTCGTTTCCAGAAAGTGGGCTGAAGGGCGGATTTCATGAAAATATTTCCTACGACCACTCGGAATGCTGCCAGAAAAAGGGCATCTCCAGCCTCTGCCGAGCAATGTGCAAACCGAGTGAGATGAAAGAGTACCATTTCGACCCAACCAGGTTAGCATCTGAGTAATTCTCAAACCCACACTGTAAAATCTAGCTTTAAAAATCGGACAAGCTAGTTGTACATATTTCACGTTTAATGGTGTTATCGATGTTCCATTCGGCGCATATGATTTCTATTCTAAGTCAGTCGTTCTCTCAGCATTACTATTTTTTGATCAAGACGCTTCTTTGGTGCTGTTGAAAGTAGCCTTGAAAACACAAAACTCACCATATTTTCTGTAGTTTAATCTTCCGTCTCAGCTTCATCAGTGACTATTTAAAGAGTAAAAAATTTAACTATTTTCCAATCTTACAAACAATCTACAGGGTGATCAATATATTTGATGATCAATATAGGTGATCGATTACCGCATATTTTCCTTTAATGTGAGCTAAATTCCACTTTCTTCTCAAAAAATTCTATTATCTGTCATATGATAATATTCTATAAAAAAAGAGAAGTTCATTTTTTATTGTATGAAAGAGTTAAAGGATGAGCAAATAACGCATTTTTCAGCTGCAAAACCGACGATTATAAGAACTTCCTGTCGTGTGCGACCGATGGAGGAAATCGAAGTCATGTGCATTGTTGCAAGACGCAATTAGTGCCTTCTTTCTGCTATGACTTCTGCTCTGGCGACTTCCAGGTGAGCTTGCAGCTGTTTTTTTCTCGTTAGAGTAATGGCTCAGTTGTTAATTATCACTGTTTAGGTTGAGAGTTCATTTCCTAGTCTCGGCTAACTTTTGCTGACTCAACTCGATGATAATTTAATGTGATGACTCGGCAAAAAAAACCTCTAAAAGAAAACTACAGTAAGAAAACCCACAATAGACTATACCTGTAATATTTCGAAAATTGAAAAATTAATTTTATTCGGTCTTTAAGCGGAATCTCAATAATATACACAAAATCGAAAAAACATCCTAAACAGGACGTTTGAGTGTGACAAAAGTGTAATTTTAGACTCTTCATTATTCAATTTTTTTGGAAATGAACTTTTAATTTTGCTTAACTTTCAAAGTATTTTTCACTAATCCTTTGAAGATGTTACGACGCTCTCATCGTCTCTGCTTGTACTATTTGCCGGAGATATTCGACTGCTACAATCGGGCCTATCGTATGTTGCATCCTCCTAACTTCAACAACAACAGAAACAATCGTAGAAATAATCGTAGCCTACTGTAGTCGAAGAGGAGCTCGGTAGATCAAATGAGGTTTATGTGTGCCCTAAAACGTAATTCTTGCCCAGGAAAGTTTTTCGGTTCCAGTTAAAATGCTTTCGCAGAGGAAGAGAGTGAGAAAGAATTGCGAGACGGAAGTGAAATGAAGATGCAGCTAATTTAGAGAAGGAGAATAGAAAGAGAGAGAAAGAAGAGAGAAGGTAAAAAAGTAATAGAGCCGAATTTCTAGAGAGATAGGTAAAGACGACGAGAGGCAGAAAGAAAGAGATAGAAAGGGAAAGAAAAAGATTGGGAGAGAGAAAAAGAGAGAGATTGAGAGAGAAAGAGATTGAGAGAGTGAAAAAGAGATGTTATCTATTTTGTTACAAATGTATGAACATTACATAAGTTTTTCTTCTAATTCATTGTAATACTTTGTTTCTTTCAACCTTAACTCTCTCCTTCTCTTTTTTCTTCTCTCAGTCTTCCCCATTGACTTTTGGTATGTAGAACATTTCCTTCTCTTTCTATCTTTATTCTCCTACTTATTTTCTTTTCTTCTCCTGTTTCTCTCTCTCTTTGTTCTCTTTCGCTCTCACTCTCTCCTTCACTCTCTTAACCTCCTTCCTTATTTGGCTTCTCGAAACCTCTTACATATCTTCATTACTTGTCCTTCCTACCTCTAGTGTTTTTTCCCTATTCTCTCATCTTTTTTTCTTCAAAATCAACATAAAACTTGGACAATTTGACCGGCCATGAAAAGCGATATTGTGAAAGATGTGGTTAGGTTTCATGGGTGTAGTTTTTCAAGCAATATGCGTTGATATAACTGGAATTTAACTGGTGTTTAACTGAAGGATAACTGGAATTTAACTGGGATTTAACTGGAGGATAACTAGTGTTTAAATGAACCTCCAAGGTACTTGTCTAACTATTGTTTGTGCTTTCTGTCAGATAGAAAAATTTGTGATTCTAAACGCAACATTCGGTGCCTTATGAATTGGATTCCGTCTCTAGAGGTGATATCAGCATTATCATATGTGATTATGTCTTAGCAATGATATCAAGCTCTGTTTGTTTTTCCTAATAAAGTGTAAAGAATTATAGCGGGTTCGACAGTTAGGTATTTGAGACACATTGTAAATCTGTTATAGAATAAACATTTTCGTTGTTATTTTTCAAAGTTTAAAACCTAACATTAATTTCTTAATGAGGGTTTTTGCCCATTCCAGGCCATTTTTTTCTTACCCTATCATTGCATCATTTGCCCAATAGAAGTCAGAATAAAGGGAACATCCATGCGATTGTTCGTAGAATTTTCGTAATGTCTCTTATAAACGATAAAGAGTTTCTCCTCTATGTGTTCTGGTTTCAAACAGAAAAGTAACATAAAAAGAATAAGAGATTAATTAGAGGAGAAACGCTTTATACTTGATACCTTTGCTTTTTATTCACAAGCGTTCATTGTTTATCACCGTGGGAAAACAATAAACAGAAGTACATGCTAATTTGAAACAACGTAGCAGAAAGTAAAAATCCTAGCGAAGTGCACGAAAGATTCTCAAAAATTGAAGACGAAAAAAAGGATTCACTAATCAGGAAATCCGAATTGAGAAACAAGTATATGTATTTATAATAATTATGTGGAACATTCACTTGTTAAAGGATGAAGAACACAACTCGCTAGTAAATTTTTGTATCCATGATTTGGTCGAATCCCTTATGTTGGGAAGCATCGGAGCCATAAACCGATTTTTAAGAACTACATACTCTATTTACAGTAACCTATTGTGTTTTCAGTATTAACTAATTACAGTACCCTATCCGGACCCGCCCGAGGACGTCATCGTGAATGCGTTGGACGCAGATAAGCTCTCCGTCTGCTGGACTCCTCCGAAGCCACAAAAGAGCAACGAAGGCTTTCCAGTGAGAGAATACAACGTGTTCTACAAGCAAATACCCTCCTTCCCGTTCTTGCAAGGCGGAACAGAGGAGTGAGTTCCGGCTTTAGGGATCTTTTTGGGACAGTTGAGCTTGAATTCTTTTTGGTATGTTCTTTTAAAGCTCGAGCTTTTTTTCTACTAGGGTTTCCCTCTACAAAGGATTCCAGCAGCGAATTAGGTTCTTTTCTACTAGGGTTTCCCTCTACAAAGGATTCCAGCAGCGAATTAGGTTCTTTTCTACTAGGGTTTCCCTCTAAAAAGGATTCCAGCAGCAAATTTGGTTCGACCTCAACAGAGAAAAAAAGGATTTTTCGAACAAGTTTTTTTTCGGATTTTCTCATATTTGGTATTACAATCGCTTAAAAAACTTGCAGTCACATGCTTTACAAACTATTTATATTCACAATTTCATAGCTTTGCAAATGTTCTGCGCCTAACAAAGGAGAATCTGGAGAAGAAGAAGAAAAAGATTAAATCAGAAGAAAAACAGGAGTCTCTGTGAGTTATGCCTTTTTCTATAATATCATCAATCGAACTTCTGCATTACTTTTCATATGTCCATATTGATGAAAACAATAGAAAATTGGACGGGAAGTAAGCAGTTCGGGCGGAAAGTTACCGGAAACTGAGTACTGATTTTCTCTCAATGTAAAAAAATTTCTCAGATCGTATCAGGGTTGTAGTTTTTAACTAATTTAACCATTATGTAGTTTTTAACTAATTTAACCATTAACAAGATTAACCAATGTTTCTTGAAAACCATAATAGCTCCGATGATTTACATTAGACTCCCGATTATCTTTCTACCTGTACAATTTTCAATGTTACCTTGAAAAACTCGAATTATCAAATGCTGACATTGATCTTGCAGTGGACTTCCCCTTCTAACGGGAGACTATGGCGAGATCGAAGACGAGGACTATCTTGAGCCGCCTGTAAAGGGCGTCGAGTCCTCCACTGGCGAGACAGGCAAAGTAATCCGAAGAAAGAGGAACCTTGATAGTTCTGAGCTGATGAGTGGTTAGTGGACATGACTATCAGATATGTACCACTGTAGGATCTGACACAGGCTGGATATTTGGGATTTATATTTAACAGAAGATAATAGGGTCATTTGAGAACAAAACTTTTTCAGAAACAATGATGTTATTCGTGTACTCTTCGTACTCTTCTCATTAACCTGTGATTGAAAAGTATAGATGCAAAAGCTAACGCTGCATTTTCTAAAATCTTGAACCTTTCTAATTCTATTTCTAGCGCTCAATCTTAGCATTAAAGAGAGTTGAGAGCGAGAAAAAGTTGTTGTTTTTTGAGAGAAAGACGCTTTTTTGTTTTGTCAGGGTTTTCAGGTTCATCTGACATTGTAAAAAGGCCTTTTCACAGTATTAAAAGGTTAATTTTACTTTCTTATGAGAATAATTTGGCAATGTGCCATGAAATCCCGGTTAAGGATATGACGTAGAGGTGCAGAAGGAAGTAGAGGAGGGGGAGAGGAATATGGGCTCAGCTGGTCGTAGAAAAAGGGAGACCTGGGTTTTCGTGACCAAAGACGACCAAGGCAACTCTTCCGCCATCAGAGAATTCACTTTTGTCAATGTCAGTTCGGACTCCAAAATGTGCTATTTCAGGAGAAATCCCTCATAATTTGAGCACATATACAAGAAAACGAAGTTCTTTTTATCCTCAACGGCACCCGAGTCAAGCAGTTACTTTTTCATAACCTTTTTACCCATAAATGATTCTCGGACTAGATCCATACACGGTGAGTCAATTCATTTTTTCCAAAGAAATTCAGTTCATTCATTATACATAGATTTTGAACTGTTTTGAAAGGATGTGATGTTGAATAAAAACCTATTATAAAAAATTTTCATACTAAAATATAATCTTCTATGAGCAAAACATAACATTTTAATAAAAAAAGTATGAATACTTAATATTTCACCTAAGTGCTTTTTCTGGATCCATGACACTTTGTTACACGACACTGGGGCTTTTTTTAGTGTGTTTTAACTACTGTATTTTTTGACAAATTTAGTCATTGAATCGACAAAGAATCAAAAAAGTGATAAATTTTTTCATGTGGTCTATTTCCTAAGCCGTACGGCCTCGTCAGCATACATTTTAACTGAGCCTAAGCAAAAAAATGTGTGAAGGGCGTGTGTCGTGTTACAAACTGTCGCGATACAGCTTTTTCTGTGTCCACAGGTCAACACTACCGGTACATGCGTGACGTTGAGCGATTTGCGTGCGGCTACCAGGTGAGTCGTACTGTAGCATTATTATAATTAACTAATACTATCGCTAATGACAACAATTCAAATTGAAGTGTAGATTCAAAGGCGTAGTGGGAGGGTCTCTCATGAGTCATGACTTATGATGAATTTCGATAAATTTATCTCCTGAAGCAAGTTATTCAGATCAGGAACTAATTATTGTTGTGAAGTATTACTAAATATGAGCAAATGACACCGGTTCATCGTGTCTTTCTTCTTAGTTTTCTCGGAGACTTGTTTTAAAAAAAGACATCTACAGGGACTCGCTCATTCATTACTTGAAGTTAAATTAAAGAAAAGAGATTCACAAAAGGGCCTTTTTTGTTCTACGAAAAAAAACGGTTTCTGAATACCAGAAAGAATTTCAAATCATACATCATTGCTGATGCATAAGCATAGAAACAAAAACCAACCTAAAAAAGTTCAATTACTTCATCAGTATGGAAGGTATTTCTAGCTCTGCAAAACATATTACAGGGTGGTCCATAAATAGTGTTACAAATTGGAATTGTTATACCTTTTTTCAAAACAGAGAAAATCATCTCAAATTAACATATTTTATCAACAACATAAATGTCAACATTCACGCGAAAGTTCAGCTCAAACTATCGTCTTTTGCTCGAACTACAGCTCGAAGTCTCTTTGGGAACGCCTCTACCACTGTACGGAGGTATTCGACTCCGATGTTGTCCCATTCTGCCTGAAGGGCATTCTTCAGGGAATCAATATTTGAGTGGGAGCGAGAGTTGACCTTGGACTCCAAGTAGGCTCAAACGGAATAATCCAGCGGGTTCAGGTCGGGTGATGAGGCCGGCCATTTTGATGTTGTAATGAAGCCGGGAAAACTTTCCTTGCACCACGTTTGGACCTTTTTAGCTTTGTGGGCTGGTGCTGAGTCTTGTTGAAAGGTCCATGTCCTCTGATTGAAATGCGATTGAGACCATGGATGGAGCACGTCTTGCAGAACATGTTCAGGTAGTATTCCGTGTCGATCTTGACGCCTTTCTCGACAAAAACAAGCGGTGTTTTTCCTGTGGCGCAGACCATGACTTGAGTTGGATGTGCACTGCGTTGGACCGTTCTACCCTTGCTATCGGTTTGCTCTGCGTCCTTCGCAAGCACTCTGACGTTTTTTGAGTTGTGGACTTCTTCCACGGTAAACAGCTTTTCGTCAGAGGACACCATATTGAAATGTTCGCCTAGCTGCGTACGGCGAAGACGGTCGCGACATCTTTTGACTCTTCCCGACTTGTTGCGAGCCGACAGAAAAGCGGCCTTCCGTGTACGATACGACCTGAGTCCCAGCTCCTCCGTGACTATTCGTTTCAATGAAGTTCGGCTCATCGGGAGCTGCTGCGCCATCTGTCTGATGCTTCGTCGTGAATTTCGGTTGATCCGACTCCGAACGTTTTCGATGAGTGGTGTCGTGCGAACAGTGCGAGGACGACCTCGCCTTGGACGGTCCAAAGATGTGCCAAGCTCCTCGAATCTTTTGATCGCTCGATACACTGTCATGCGAGGCAGGCGAAGCGTTTCAGCAATGCGAGTAGGAGCGTGGCCAAGAGTGTGTAGGCGAATGATCGCAATGCGCAAGCGATTCGACGCTGTCATTACCCTAAACATCGATGGAATCAATCGCAACTCACTTGACACGTACTAAAAAAAACGGGGGATCAGGAAAACGAGAAAAGTGACCGCTACGTGCGGTCACTTTCCCAGGAAATGTTTTCGAACATTTGTAACTTTATTTATGGACCACCCTGTACAGAATTTTTTCAAATACATTGTTTTTTTTAGATTCAAAGTCTTCGAAGACTCTTGATTCATCACGATTGTAAATATTTGAGCATTACGGTATATTTATTAAATGAATTATGGTACATTTTTTTAAAGTTTGGTTTTAATTCTTTTTTATGTTTAAGATACATCGTTTACGTCACTACGCGAAACGACTACGGAACATCTGTCCCATCGACTCGCTCCATTGCCTCTACAAACATACATACGATGCCCTCCAATGCGTCTATGCCAGATTCTTTGAGTGAGTTCTTAGAATCACTTCACCCACATTGAAGAGGGGGGAATTTACCACAATTAGAACTGAAACCAAGTTTTACACGGAAATGTCAACATAATCAGCGTCTAGACCGAAACAAAAAATTCTTATGATTTCTTAAACTTGAGAATGTTGCTCTGAGAACGGAGTTTCCACTTACTGCGCGTCGAAGATGTGTGACATCAAAATCGACCCACCCTCCTTCTCCTTCATTTCCATCGCGACCACTTGCCGCCATGAATGGCCGAAGGTTTAGAAGTTTATCACTTTTTCGCCTCACTAGCACACAATTTTGGCAAATTATGAATTTCAAATGATTTCGGCAAAACTTCAAGCCAATCTTACCTATGCACTTTCAATGAACAACGCGATTGAGCCTTTTATATAGCACTCACTTACGGAATAGCAATGACCACCGTATTGTGATGGTAACACTTACGGAATAGCAATGACCACCGTATTGTGATGGTAACACTTACGGAATAGCAATGACCACCGTATTGTGATGGTAACACTTACGGAATAGCAATGACCACCGTATTGTGATGGTAACACTTACGGAATAGCAATGACCACCGTATTGTGATGGTAACACTTACGGAATAGCAATGACCACCGTATTGTGATGGTAACACTTACGGAATAGCAATGACCACCGTATTGTGATGGTAACACTTACGGAATAGCAATGACCACCGTATTGTGATGGTAACACTTACGGAATAGCAATGACCACCGTATTGTGATGGTAACACTTACGGAATAGCAATGACCACCGTATTGTGATGGTAACACTTACGGAATAGCAATGACCACCGTATTGTGATGGCAACACTTACGGAATAGCAATGACCACCGTATTGTGATGGTAACACTTACGGAATAGCAATGACCACCGTATTGTGATGGTAACACTTACGGAATAGCAATGACAACCGTATTGTGATGGTAACACTTACGGAATAGCAATGACCACCGTATTGTGATGGCAACACTTACGGAATAACAATGACCACCGTATTGTGATGGTAACACTTACGGAATAGCAATGACCACCGTATTGTGATGGTAACACTTACGGAATAGCAATGACCACCGTATTGTGATGGTAACACTTACGGAATAGCAATGACCACCGTATTGTGATGGTAACACTTACGGAATAGCAATGACCACCGTATTGTGATGGTAACACTTACGGAATAGCAATGACCACCGTATTGTGATGGTAACACTTACGGAATAGCAATGACCACCGTATTGTGATGGTAACACTTACGGAATAGCAATGACCACCGTATTGTGATGGTAACACTTACGGAATAGCAATGACCACCGTATTGTGATGGTAACACTTACGGAATAGCAATGACCACCGTATTGTGATGGTAACACTTACGGAATAGCAATGACCACCGTATTGTGATGGTAACACTTACGGAATACAATGACCACCGTATTGTGATGGTAACACTTACGGAATAGCAATGACCACCGTATTGTGATGGTAACACTTACGGAATAGCAATGACCACCGTATTGTGATGGTAACACTTACGGAATAGCAATGACCACCGTATTGTGATGGTAACACTTACGGAATAGCAATGACCACCGTATTGTGATGGTAACACTTACGGAATAGCAATGACCACCGTATTGTGATGGTAACACTTACGGAATAGCAATGACCACCGTATTGTGATGGTAACACTTACGGAATAGCAATGACCACCGTATTGTGATGGTAACACTTACGGAATAGCAATGACCACCGTATTGTGATGGTAACACTTACGGAATAGCAATGACCACCGTATTGTGATGGCAACACTTACGGAATAACAATGACCACCGTATTGTGATGGTAACACTTACGGAATAGCAATGACCACCGTATTGTGATGGTAACACTTACGGAATAGCAATGACCACCGTATTGTGATGGTAACACTTACGGAATAGCAATGACCACCGTATTGTGATGGTAACACTTACGGAATAGCAATGACCACCGTATTGTGATGGTAACACTTACGGAATAGCAATGACCACCGTATTGTGATGGTAACACTTACGGAATAGCAATGACCACCGTATTGTGATGGTAACACTTACGGAATAGCAATGACCACCGTATTGTGATGGTAACACTTACGGAATAGCAATGACCACCGTATTGTGATGGTAACACTTACGGAATAGCAATGACCACCGTATTGTGATGGTAACACTTACGGAATAGCAATGACCACCGTATTGTGATGGTAACACTTACGGAATAGCAATGACCACCGTATTGTGATGGCAACACTTACGGAATAGCAATGACCACCGTATTGTGATGGTAACACTTACGGAATTGCAATGACCACCGTATTGTGATGGTAACACTTACGGAATAGCAATGACCACCGTATTGTGATGGTAACACTTACGGAATAGCAATGACCACCGTATTGTGATGGTAACACTTACGGAATAGCAATGACCACCGTATTGTGATGGCAACACTTACGGAATAGCAATGACCACCGTATTGTGATGGTAACACTTACGGAATAGCAATGACCACCGTATTGTAACGCGCTTGCTCCTGATTGGAGAAGAAATGGCTGTATCTTAATTCTTTATTTCAGTTGTAATGGTTCAGACATACAACGGATGGTGAGAGATTACAACATGGTAATCAATGTTTTAAAATGAACAATAGCCAATAAATGATCAGGATTCTAATTTAAGTACTGGAATAGAAACTTCTTAGCTGACAATGCATTCAAATTGAAAAAATGAGAAGGAAGAGAATTCCAATCATTCACAACTCTATTTGTGAAGAATTTATTGTATCGGTTTGTGCGGCAAAAAGGCAAAAAAAGCTTCCAATGATGTCCTCTAGTCCTACTACAGTGAGACAATGGTAAGAAATCTGGGCAAGTGATATCTAATCTTTTAAACACTATTCTATGCAAAGTGAACATATCGTTAATAAGTCTGCGTCTTTGAAGACTTTCACAGCCAAGCCAATTCAGTCTTCCTTCGTAAGATAAACTAATTCCTGCTCTATTAAAAAAACGCTTAGTAAATCTTCTTTGGACAGACTCTACTTTTTTACTTAGCGTTAAGTCAATAGTATTCCAGACTTCACTGGAGTACTCTAGGATAGGTCTAACGTAAGTACAAAACAGCTTCATGAGAATTGCAACATTTTTTTTGTGTTCGATCCCAGTGAATTAACTATTTCGCGCAGTCAATCCTATGCACTATTTTTTCTCTTGATAGTGATACTTGGGACTATTAACTAAACTATGCTAAGAAAAATTCAAAGTCACATCTAACACCGACTTACTTTTCATTTGTTTCAAGCCATCGTTTTGCTCGAATCGCGCAGTCTACTTGCTTGATCTAACTATAAATAATTTATATAATACAAGTGTTTTTTAAAATTTGAATCTACTGTAGGGTTTTAAAAATAACTTTCCTTTTTAAAATTCCCTCTTATTCACCAGGTTTCTCCCTGCATAGCTGATGGCCGAAACCACACGGAATGTTGTTTGCGAAAAGGCGTTCAGAACGACTGCCTCAATATCTGCTCCGGTGCACCGGAAGTGCTCGGCGTGCACTCCGTGCTATGTCTTAATCTCGATCTCACCGCGATCTATCAATGTCTGCGCGAAGGATACGGTAAGAGTAAAATCGGACTAACTCAAGTGAGAGTTGAAACGCTTAGAAGCAAGCTGCTTTTTGAAATATTTCTCAGCTCAAATTTAAACAAGAAAAATTATTTCAAAACTTTAATTCTATAAATGACAGCACTTCATATCTATGACGTTGATAGAAGCTAAGAAAATTGTTGATTATAAAGTCTTTGTTATAGTAACCCATCCTTCGTCGCCCCAAAATGTGACGGTGCGAGCTGTGACGCAGACATCTGCAGAGGTGACATGGCAACCGCCTGCGGCCAATGCGCATCTGGTCGAGACATATACCGTTTTCATCAGAAAGAACGAGCACAATTCGCCTGTCCGACAGGTTGGTGTGTTGATATTTGAGAATTTGATGCATTTGGCGAGAATATAGAGGGAGTAGAATCGTTGAAGATAAAAGCTATTTTTTTAAATATAGAAACAAGAAGATATATATATATATATATATATATATATATATATATATATATATAGATCAGAAAAAAGGTACATAAAAGTTTTTTAAGGGAAAATGTAAGAGCGAAAATGTAAGAAAGAGATAAAGATAGAGAAGTGAGATATGAAAACGTTTTGCAAAAGACAAAAAGTTGCGTACAAGAAAAAGCAAAAAGAGAAAAAATGGGAAAGAAGGGGAGATGAGCGGGGTTGAAGAATTAGGAAGAAAGAGGTTCAAACGAGATCGAATCGTGTTATTAGCGCTCTCAGTTCAACCAGAGAGAAAAAGAACGAGATTTACAGATAGAAAACGCTATCTCCCCTCACATCGAGATGGATCTGGAGCCAGACTCGAGCTACGCCGTCTCAGTGCGATCACATTCGGCTAAGGGTGTCTCGCTACCCTCAACCACCGTACTCTTCGAGACTCTTCCAATGGAGTTCGTTCACTCGCAACTCTTCTTTCCTTCCAAATTAACTTCAGAAGAAGAATTCGGTAAATTGGGGAGATAATGTGAACTGATAATGAAGACGAAGATACTAATAATTTTTTTACATAGACAAAAAGTATTCGACGAGGCACGATCGAACCCAGCCGCTTCTCTCTTACCAAGAGCGAGTGCATTACCACTACAATAATGAAGGATCGAACCCAGCCGCTTCTCTCTTACCAAGAGCGAGTGCATTACCACTACACTAATGAAGATGCAATGAAACTTGAATTGGGTCTTTTGTTACACTAACCTTCATTGGGATAAAGATGCTTCTGCAGAGATAGAGTCTGCACAGCCGGTGACCCTCTTTACCAGACGAACGGTCGGCCAGTTCTGTGCAGGGATACTTCAGATGACTCGCTGCCTTGTCCGGTTGGATACACCTGCACATCAACCGAGAACGGAGACGAGGCCTTCTGCTGTCCCAATCGTTCGCTATTTCATTCATTCGTGCATTTATTGCTCTTTTCTTCAATTTTTATTCCATTCCTTGAGTTATTCATTTATCATTCATTCCTCGCACAGATTTGAGAGAGATAATTAATGCGTGAAGGCATTTAATATCTTCCTAGTGGCAATTTATTTATGTTCCAAAAAGTGATATAATCTCATAGTTGCTCCTCTGCACGAATAGTTTCACAATAGCGAGAGTTGACTTGAAAGAAATAAGTCTTGCAGCAGAAATATGAAGAGAAAAAACTTGGGAGAATATTAATGTTTCGAAGTATGTAATGAAGAAGAAGAAAACAACAGCGCCCGCAAGTAATATACATATATGACGCTGCCGTTTTGATTTTTTGCCATAAATGTACTTTTCGATTATTTTTATTTGTTTTATGGCAGATTCTAGCAAAATAGCCTTATTTTATGGCGCTGCCATCAAAATAGCCTTATTTTATTGCGCTGCCATCAAAAATCAATTATTTTATGGCGCTGCCATCAAAATAATTGATTTTATGGTGAATGGCACAATTTCATTGAAAAGTTCCTTCATCAGTCCACTCCCACTACACTAAAAGATCCCACTACACTATTTCGTCTATTTCGTGGCTATTCACCAAATTTAATAACAGAATCATATATGCACAAAGCGAGCAACCAATACGAACCGGGTTTTCACGAACGCTGTACTATTTTCTCTATCGCGAATCGAAAATAGTATAGCGTTCGTGCAAACCCGGTCCGTATTGGTTGCTCGCTTTGTTGATATATGATTCTGTTATTAAATTTGGTGAATAGCGACGAAATAGATGAAATAGTGTAGTGGGATCATTTTAGTGTAGTGGGAGTGGACTGATAAAGGAACTTTTCAATGAAATTGTGCCATTCACAATAAAATAAGGCTATTTTGATGGCAGCGCCATAAAATAATTGATTTTCGTTGGCAGCGCAATAAAATAAGGCTATTCTGATGGCAGCGCCTTAAATAAGGCTACTTTGCTAGAATCTGCCATAAAACAAATAAAAATCATCGAAAAGTACAATTATGGCAAAAAATCAAAACGGCAGCGTCATATATGTATCCGCAGCAGCATATCTGCCAGTCTAAGAGTTGTTTTGTACTGACTGCACGGACCATGGTTTTGACGACTAATTCCTAATTCAGCGTTTCAGAACTCATTTAGAACTTAATCAAAACCATGACTTTTCTTCTGCGTTGCAGAGGCCTCCGCTTCGTTGTCCTTTGAGGGTTGCTGTCGCAAGCTTGGCGTCTCTCCAAGCTGTCTCTCTGTATGCAGCCACAACAGTAACATTTACCCTGAGAACTGCAAGAATGACTTCAACTCATGGATACGGTTAGTAGATCGAAGGCCTAATTTTTCATCACTATTCCTATTTAACGACCAATAATTGATATTTGTAACTTTCATGAAACAAAGTAGATCTCGAATAAAACTCACAATTCACTGAATTTTTACATTTTGTGGCTCTTATCATTAAATACTCAATTAGGAAATATTTGGCAAAAACGTGATTATTTCTGTTGAATTCTCAATCAACTAGATAAGCGAAGGCCTATTGGTATTTAAGTCATTCAATCAGTTTCAAGTTCCAATATTAATAGCAGTTTTGAGTCTAAACAATAAAAGGGAACAATAATACTTATTATTAATGTTCACTGTTGTTTTCAAATTATAAAGTTACACAGTTTAAAGGCAGTGACGCCTGGTAAAATGATAAGTGATTGAACTATCCCCCAAAAAAAGCTAATCCAACTGGCGAGATCGAACCCAGCCATCTCGTCTCAAACCGGGAGCGCGCGTTACATTTACACCACGGGGACACATTGCTATTCCGTGCGATAGTGTTATATAAAAGGCTCATATGCCTTGTTCCCTTAGTCACGCACGCTTATTAAGCGTGCGTGAGTAAGAGAACATCTTAACCAGGCGTCACTGCCTCTAAACTGTGTAACTTAGAATTTTAAGATTGATCATCCATCTTCCATCTCTCTTCTGTCTTAATCGTGAAATCTGGAAATCGTGAAACCATTCATTACGCAATCGCTTAATAAGCATGCGTGACTAAGATAACAAGGCATATGAGCCTTTCATATAACACGGTCGCACGGAATAGCAATGTTTCCTTGTGGTGTAATGGTAACACGCGCTCCCGGTTTGAGACGAGATGGCTGGGTTCGATCCCGCCCGGTGGACTTGTTTTTTTCTGTTCGATAGTTCAACTCACTGTTATTATTCTTGTTCACAAAACTCTTGTTGAGGTGTGCTTCGGATGGACACGACCACTCGCGCTGTTGCCAGCAAGAGTCCCTGCCGTCCAACTGCGAAGCAGCTTGTCGTCATCCATTCTTTGTAGGTTTCACATATGAACTCATTCAAAAGTCATACATTCTATTCAAGCGTTTCTATCGTACGTAATCATTTATTCTAAAGGCCCAACTAGTTCAGTTTAGCTTCTTTCGTAGGGCTTTGTTTTCTCACTAGAGTCTCTTAAAAACAGCTGCGAAAATTTTTTTATATCAGAATAAAAAAAATTTATTGGAAGGGCAGACTAGGACAAAATCATGTGATGAAAAATTGAGATCGCCATACAAGCAGATAATGCGTATGGCTTTTTCAAGCAATTACACTGTCTAAATGCTGGTATTAGAAACATACCTTCATCCTGTTTTTCACTGTATCACTTTCAGCTTTTAGTATTTGAAATCGAATCGAAATTCTTTATTACCATAGGACAGCTTGTAAGGCCATCGCTTATATGGAATTAAGAAAAAGGAATGGAAAAAATATGGGGAATAAGACAATCAATTTTCGTTGGTGTCCACTCTTGCTGTTGATAACAGAAAGTTCGGTAGGGTTATGAGATTCGAGAGGTCGATCCATTCTATTCTTGACGCACGAATACGTTACGATTATCGATTGCGAAAATATCATCTCAGCAATCACATTCATTCTTCTTCTTCTTCCTCGCGCTTGTTCCCGCCTCGCGGCAGGGTACGCGCTCCCCTGAGATGCAGGACAGACCTATCCTGGTAGAACCAGTGGCTGCCTGCTAGATCACTGCTAGTGTGATTAGCAGCAGTGGGGAGATTCAGATTCGTGCATGAGAACTACCAACATTTCTTAACCCCCTTGGTTTGGGTGGATCTGTCCGGGGTGGGAGTCGAACTCGGGACTCTTCGCACAATGGTCTATCACACTACCACTATGCCACGCCCGAATCACATTCATTATCTCTGTTAAACTCATTTTTCTCTATTTACAACCTATAATGCGTTCTCGGTAGTGTATTGGTGATTCTCTCGTTCCGGGTAAGTGGAAGACATCTGAGTTCGATCCTGCTTGGAAAAACTTTTGTCTGTGCATTAGTTTCATATATGATCGAACCACCACAAGAACAAAAGCTACTCCATGTAGAAAGATCGAACCCAACCATCGTTTTTTCGACCGGTAGAGCAAACGCGTTACCGAAAAGTTTGATGATTTTTCCGAATGTGGTGCTCTAAGGTGAACGAGACAGCGTGCATGCCTAACTCACTCACTCTGATGAAGTGTTTCGCGCAGCATCATTCCAGACTGCCAAGTGCGATTCGCAACTTACAGGTTCTTTTTTTCTGAAAAAAAAACTGCAAAAAAACATGTTTAACTAGTTTTTTAAAGATTAAAAGTTGGCGAAAACAGTTTATAAAAAACTAATAATCTTCATTGAAGGCGTTTTTTCTACTTATCATGTTATTTGTACTTTGAAATATTTTTTTTTCCATCTTCAATCTTTTTTTTTATTTTAAAGTTGCGACATAATTTTCAAAGATAATGTTATATCGACATATTTTGTTCAGAAAAATTTATTCTGAGAGTTTTTGAAAATTGATAAGTTTTATACAATAAATTCTTCAGAATTTTTAGAAAAATAAGAATTTATAAATAAAAGTTTAATACTCGCTTCAGATCGCATCGCTGGACGCGACTTCAGCAACTCTCCAATGGGAAGACATCGAGGTGGTGGACACGTTTGAAGTTCAGGTGAGAATGAGAAGTTATGAAGAGCTCATGGTAGAGGCAGGGGTTAAATAGTGACCGGATCGGTCCGTCGGCGGATACATGTACACACACTATCGACAAAAAACTCCCTCTCTTTTCTTACTCTTTTCCTTCATCCCTCTTTTTTTATCCTCCAAACTTTGAGCGGCGGATACATGTAACCGCAAATTGGGTGGCTCCATTTAACCCCTGAGTAGAGGCTTTTTTAATATAGGGTTCTGTTAAGGATTCCCAACTTTAGTGCGCCTGCAGGAGAATTCCAATTGCAGAATTCAGAAAGACTGCTGAGTTGAGGGAACTGTTGAAAAATTTCCAAGAGGGGAGAGTTATAGGCATGAATACACACATGACAAGATGAGAACAGTACTAATCAATTGGGGTGTCTTCATGTTATTCTGATTGACTTATGCGCAAGGGAATGATTTTGAACTTAGATTCCGAGCACATCATTCTAAACATAGCGGTTAATGGAATTTGGCAAAGCTAGCACGTTCCTTGCTCAACGCTTTGCTTTACACATGAGCAGTTAGCCAGGAAGTAGCCACGTTCTCTGACATTTTAGGTTTTTGTCCCAGATTAAATGAGTTCGTCCCTGTCTCGAGACTGAATTAATAATGGTAGACAAGGTCAATTGAGGGTACGCGTTTTTGTAACGAAAAATTTAAACTGACCTTTGAAGATATTTAGGGTTTTCCTTCTAAGAAATTCTTGTGAGCAAAACATTTTTTTCTTCTTTAAATCAAATCAGATATTTAATTTTAAGCTCTTCATGGACAATGCCATTTTCAATCGAACAAACACCACTCAACCTTCCATTCGCTTCTCCAACCTCTCCCCTGCAAGTTCGTAGCCCTTATTCAAATCTTTTCTCTGAATAAGCAGAATGAAATAAAAGTAGTGTGAGAAATCAGCCGATTTCTTGATTAATTGTTTCCCTGAGTAAGCTAGCGAAGCTTTCTCTGTTTCGTGAAGTCGGTGTTAAAACTATAACTTGATTATGACTTGCTTATAGGCAGCTCAAGTTGCTTCCTTTTGATTTTTGCGTTGAATGATTGTTGTAAGTATTTTAAAGCTATCTCTGAAGTTCGTTCTACAAAAAAGTTAATCAGAATGGATCCAACATCAGCATATGAGTTGGCTGAAAAAAATAATTTGACTATTACTTGGACAGAAGTTAGTTTAGGGCCGGAATTGAACCCAGTCGTCTTTCTCTTATCGGGAGCAAACGCGTTCCCATTTAAATAAACGAGGACAAAATTTAAACCCGTATGATAATGCTATTTGAAAGACTTGAATACCTCTTCAAATTAGTCACGTATGCTCGAGAGAATGCGGGGCCCTTGTTGCATAGCTCCACAGATGATAAGATTTCTCGATCAGGTGAGTATCGAGCTCGTGTGATTGCCTTCTCAGCTGCTGGCTCATCCCCACCCTCTTTCAACATCACTTTCACCACTGCGAACGAGGCAGGCACGTCGAACACTTTTTAAAACGTTACCGGAGGCCAGGAAATGTATGCATTTTTCATTAGCATTACCTTCAGCAAGCATCCTCTGTAAAAATTAGTTTCAAAATTGGGTCAAACCTGTGTCTCAGCTGTCAATTGAGCTCTTCACCAAGCGTAGTTCAACAGCTCAATGGTTTCGTACCATTCCAAAAACAGTTCTTCTCATTAACGTTGAACCACTAAATTAATTATATTAACAACAATTTTAATATTAATATAAAGTTTTGGTCAATTATGTATTAGAGGTTCAACGCACTTGATGATCACCAGCAGTGAGAGGAGTAAATTTAGATTTTTTCTCTGTGAAAAAGGACTTTTAACAAGTATGATCTGTATCATTCTTTCAATCGTCTCCCTCCGTACGCGGTTGCTCTTCGCACCGTCTCTTTCCTCGTCTGTGAGAGTCCTTTCCCGAGAAGATTTGGCGCTCCGGGATCGTAGCGCCATCATGAGCGACAGAAGAGGAAGAGTAGCACTTCGATCGCTACTGCTTGCCTCGCTTAACCGCTCAGATCCCATAATCAATGATGTTATATCTCCGATGTGGCTTGTTGATCTTGATAAAGCGTTTAAATTGAACTGAATTGAATTGATCTGTTGATGAGGAAGCGAGCAGTCAGAGAATCTCAAAGTGATGTTACAGACCAGGACGGAGACGTTCCCAAGCCCCCAAGCGGAGTTAAGATTGCTTGGAACAGAGGAACGAGCGTCAATATCACATGGGCGGTGAGAACTTACTACTTATTTATAAAAGCATTTTTCTCGAGTTAAAAAGCTAAGAGATTTTATACTCGTGGAAGTTTAAATCGGTTCGAGAAAGTCCGCGAGGAACGGTTCAAGGTTCAATACCGCGGAACCAACAGCAGGTTTGGTTCAAAAGACTATTTCTTGATTCAATTGAATACTATATTCTGATTTCAATGACATTTAAAAAACCATGAGGTTGTGGATAACGTAATGAACGTGTTGGAACTCACCATAACGCTCTCGAGTGTCCCATTTCTGCATTAAGCCGGTTTAATTCTTGTACATAGGAGCTGAATAGTCATGTCCGACCTTCTGTCGACGGGCCTCTGTTTTTTTTCCAAATCAAAAGGAGGGACCCTTATGTAAAACAAAAACAAAATTTTTCGCGGGCTTCTGTATTTTTTTTATCATAAGGGGGGACCCTTATGTCTAAAAATTTTTCCGATTTCGGCGGGTTTCTGTACCTTTTTCTTGTCCACTAAAAAACCCCTTCTTATAGATAGGGAAGCATTGAGGCAATACAGCGGTGATTACTTAACCCATTAAAACAAGAGAAAAGGATGCATTTTGAATTAGCTAGTAAAGTAGCTTATCCCTACATATTCGAGCTTTGACTGCAGCCCGTGACACAGCGCCAGAATGGAGACGACGTTGGCAACGTGGTGGAGTACACGCTCTTTTACGTTGATTCAGAAGTGCAGAATCAGTGGACTACGGTGAGGAGCTAGTAACAATTAAGACAGCTCATATTTCTTATCTTCCGTTAGGTCTATTATGGAAAGTTCATTTGAAAGTTCCATTGTCTAAATAGTTTTGAGTTGTATTTTTTTCAATTAATACTAAGTCTTCAAAAAGGACCATTATGTTTAGTACATAGCTGAGTAAACGAGTACATAGCTTAGTAAATAGCTGAGTAAACGAGTACATCGCTGAGTAAACGAGTACAAAGCTTAGTAAATAGCTGAGTAAACGAGTACATAGCTGAGTAAACGAGTACATAGCTGAGTAAACGAGTACATAGCTTAGTAAATAGCTGAATAAACGAGTACATAGCTGAGTAAATAGCTGAGTAAACGAGTACATAGCTGAGTAAACAAGTACATAGCTGAGTAAACGAGTACATAGCTTAGTACATAGCTGAATTAACGAGTACAGTGTCATTTTCTGCGTTTTCATCATCAAATTTCTTTCTCTTCAGCTGTTTATTTCATTCAAGACAAGAATTGAATTTTTCCTCAAAATTGCAGATAAAATCGAACAAGACATGGATCGTGATTCGGGACCTGCGCAAGGATGGCTTGTACTCCGTTTATGTATCTGCTGCGGAGAGAGTTCCCGGGAATCGGCTAGGAAGAAGCTCGCGATCTTCCTCCGTCATCACACTAATCGCAGCTCCAGGTTAGGCTGATGATCTTTTTAATGTTTTCTTATGAAGCTAGTATTCTGTATGTAGCTCATTCAAACAAAAAATCGATATAATTCTTTGCAGACTCGTACGGCCTCCCAGAGCCAACGATCTCGATCGAACCCTTCCGTTCGAATCTTGTGTATGACCTCAATGATCATTTGGTTAGCCCTTTCCAATAATTCCATGTGAATAAAGTTTTATAAATAACGTTTTAGCTAAATTTATTATCATAATTCGGTGAATTGTTGTAATCGTGAAAATGGAAACTGTGACTAGTCGTAAGGAACAATATAAAATTATTTACAGTTTAAGGAAGTTGATAGAACTTTCCGTAGTTGTATAATGAGACGTCATTCAATATACGAATAAATAATGATAATAATAATCTTCCTAGCGCTTGTTCCCGCCTCGCGGCAGGGTACACACTCCCCTGAGGTGCAGGACAGACCTAGCCTGGTAGAACCAGTGGCTGCCCGCTAGATTACTGCTAGTGTGAGTAGCAGCAGTGGAGAGAGTCAGATTCGTGCATGAGCACTACCAACATTTCTTAAACTCCTTGGTTTGGATTCAAAATACGAATAATCACACACTTTTGATAATTTATTTATCTATTCTATGCCTTTTTTAAATTCCAATTACTTTTTTGATTGCACGTAATTGTAATGTTGCTTGACCTGATCGGATGAACCGTTAGATGCTGTTTATGGCTCATGAACATTCAATATATCGTTAACTATCAACAAATCCTTAACTTAGGTAATAAATTGTACAACTCCGGAGCGCGGAATTGATGCGGGACCAGCTCACTTCAACATTGACTTGACTGCTGGAACTAAATTCGTACGTCTTATTCGGAATTGCTAATACATAATTCAGTAATTCATTTTTTATTATAATTCTTCGCTTTAATTTATATCGTTTAAAAAATTGTATTTGTATATTGCTTATAGCTGAATCCTTTTTCGTAAACTCTTTGAGAGTACTTTGAGAATGTTTCACGACATTCCCTACGAGATATTAATCAAGAATTCGCCTGCAAAGGTTCGAATAGTCTAATTTGATTGATCAGGTAACAAATGACCCCGGAAAGTTGTACGTCACCGCGGAGATCGACGCAACATACCAACTGGAAACTGTTTCTTGTGCGGTTATGGACACGGATGGCAGGCAAAACGTTGCCCTGATGCATGTCATAGTGCGAAAAGGTACATTTAACAGCTTTCAAAAATCAAACGGTTGTTGTTGCCGGCAAGCAGCCCGCATCGAAGACTTTTGGTTATGAACACTCTCTTTAATGAGAGAGGTTCTCGTGTTTTTCTGCGGAAGAGATGCGTCCGGAGAGGGGAAAGAAGAGAAGAAAAAGAAATCAAACGCCAATGAAAATCTTTGAATATGCAATGAATGACTGATGATAAAAATAGTTTTTACATTAACTTGTGTTTTGTTCATCTTCTTCCACGAATTCTTGTATGTGTGGAAAAATTTATTCTTTAAAGCAGAAAGCGTTTAGATGTCGAACGATAAGAAGCATTACTTATGGAGCGTTAAAATTCAACTTTTCACTTTGCTAAGTGATTTTCTGCTCGGGATTTTTTTGAACGCTCCAATGTCTCACCACGAAAACATGCCTACGGTAAAAAGAAAGAACACATGCATTCTAATGGAGTGTTAGAATTCGGGAAAACATAATGAAACACAACGATATCCCGTTTTTTTCGAATTGCGTGAACGTCTTGTTCTAACCTAAAATGTGTACAATTAGTGAGAGAAATATAACGTTCGAGACATGAGCAGCGATGTCTTTTTTTCTTGCAGCGAGAGAGTTCAAACGGGATATCGTTATGTTTCATTATGTTTTCGCGAATTCTAACGCTCCCTTAGAATGCATGTGTTCTTTCTTTTTACCGTAGGCATGTTTTCGTGGTGAGACATTGGAGCGTTCAAAAAAAATCCCGAGCAGAAAATCACTTAGCAAAGTGAAAAGTTGAATTTTAACGCTCCATTAGTTGATTTTTTTGTCGAGAAAACTAACATTGCAGATTCATGCATCTATGCATTAACCTTAATGTACGCATTCTTCTCGGTGAGCAGTAGACGGGTGGAACAACTTTGAACCGTCACAACTAGAAGTCTTTCTTGGAACTTATCGTGATTTTAATTGGGATCGATTCAGTGGCTCCCGAAGTTCGTATGATGAAAGACAAGATCCGCGCATGGGATGACCTCTCAGCTGAGGTGACATGCATCGTCCAGGGCGCAGCTCCAGATGTTCGCTTCGAGTACCAGGTTTCTGCCTTTTTCTTTTTCAAATGGTAGTGTGCCTGACTAATAAAATAGCAAGTTCGGCACTTATCCACCGCAGAAGTTTTAGATCCACCCAATTCAATGGGTTTACCCATTCTCAGTATACAGAAAACTGCTCCCTTTTTCACTGATACACAAGCTCGCAGCAAAAAAATCTGCTTCCTTTTTCACTGATGCACAAGCCCCAAGAAGAAGTCCTTTGATCAGTAAAATTTGTACCTTTAATTCGAAGAATGTATTCCCTTTCTCGAGGTGGAATATAAAAAAAAGCATTAGAAACGTCTTATCTGAAAATCAAAAAGCAAAACTACTATTTAGTTTTTAAAAAAATCTGGTGAGGCGTGTTTAGATATGAGATGTGATTAAAAAGTTCGTCATTGTTGTTGTTGTTGTTATTTGCGCATAGGTCCGGTCGAGGGGAGTCCTTTGGGATAGGTTGGTGAGGATCCTTTTGAGTCCGGAGAAATTTTATCCGTCTACACTCGCACCGCAGTCGGCGATCCTCTTCGCGAGACCCATTCCGGAGAAGGGCAAGACACTATTTTACTGGCGCCTCAACTCGCCATCACAGAGTATAGGGAGTATCGGCTGATGTTTTATCCTGTGGTCCGACATCGACCTTTTTTGACGAGCTATACTAACCAATTTTGGCCCGCTACGCGCAAGCTCGCTATCTCCAACGCACTTGTGCAAAGAGACATCCCTCTATCCGCTACCTGAGGACGCGCTCGATTCCGGTGAGGATGAACCGGTCCCTTGCGATGGTGTGAACTTGTGGGCTGTAGCACCATCGAAGGCGAGCTTCATTCAAACAATTGTATGATGTTTTTTTTTTAATTCGAAAGAAAAACTTCGCGAAAAAATATTTTATTCAAATTGACCATGTTTTTTGGTTCAGCTCACACATATAATTGGTTTTCCCGGTGTGCATAATATTCAATTTCATGCCTTACTGTGTGTTCCTTACCAACTTCCTACTCAACAACCTATCCAAAAAGACTCTCGTCGACAGTACCTATTGGAAAACAACAACAACAACAACTACTGTAATCAATTGTACAACTGTTTTCAGGGAGCCAGAGTGTATGGTGAGATAAAGATCAGAAGTCACTCAGTCGACTCCTACAGCCATACTCTCATGGTTCGTTCGCTTTCAGCTTGTTGAATGCCTTGAAAAATTAGGTATGCTAGTGTTGGTAGCTCGTTGGTAAGTGCATCGCCGGTAAATCGGAGGTCTTCAGTTCGGCTGCGTTCGGGGCAAACACTTCACTCTTGTTTTTGCAAGCAAGTTCCGTTTCCCTGCTCAAAATATTGAGTAACCGTGATTTTTTTCCAAATGAACTTCATAGTACATCACATATTATTGTGAATGAAAGTCTTTTGAGGGGGGGGGGGGGTGGATTATCCATGCAAGCTCAGTACCAATCGATCAATCACAAGAAAATTTAAACCTTTTTAAAACTTAGTATCTAATACATCTAATGTATATACTATGTTTTATACTTTATTGTATCGATCGATGCCATTTTAGATTAAAAATGTAACGGGAAAAGCCGGCGAATACGCGTGTGTTGCGAGTAAAGATGGTGACGAGTCGCGAGCCACCGCCACTCTGCTAGTTTCCAAAGTCAGGGAAGCCGGAATTTTTCCCTTCATCGAATTATATGATGACTTTTTTCTTTGATCAATATACATCTATCTCGAAATTTCGTGTAGATTAAACCATGTGAAACATGGTTTAATGTACATGAAATCAAGTATGACAATATATACATGAAC
Organism: Allodiplogaster pararmata; assembly: GCA_964056735.1. Taxonomy (NCBI): domain Eukaryota; kingdom Metazoa; phylum Nematoda; class Chromadorea; order Rhabditida; family Diplogasteridae; genus Allodiplogaster; species Allodiplogaster pararmata. The sequence goes on from OZ057405.1 coordinate 31,649,962, forward strand.
AAATATGAGCCTTAATTCTGCGTCTTGTTTCTTATTCAAAAACATGGAGGACCCTGGAAAGAAACCTGGTTTAACGGTTCATTATATAGATAAAACCCGGTTTTCGGTCCATTTAAAAAAGGAAAACATGTTTTGAAGGCGATCCTTCCGGTGAACCCCCGTCTGGTGTTAGACTGCTGCGAGGAGGAAGGCGTGCGAGGCGACTGCCTGGATGCATGCAATATTGGAGTGGTGGGAAATTTTTGAAACCTAATGGGATCACGTTGCCCGGAATAGAAAAATTTGTTTTGATACTCAACCATTCAATTCTCGGTTTTTATTTTCTTCTGGTCGACTCTGTTTTGAGTTCGAAAGTAAATTCGAGCACTCTGGTTATTTGGTTTTCTGGTTATTTGGTTTTCTGGTTATTTGGTTTTCTGGTTATTTGGTTTTCTGGTTATTTGGTTTTCTCTTAGCATCTATAGAAAGACTTTGTGAAACATGGTTTAATGTTCTAACCTGATACAAAAACTATCTGCACTTCAGATCCGCTCAGGATTGAACTGCTCGCAGTATGCGCCCGCTCTCCTAAAGTGCGCCAATGACCTGCGAGACCATGGAGATTGCTGTCAGGCGAAGCAGGTTAGCGCGTCTTATTCAAACACATATATAGTTATCGAAAATTAGTTCCGAGTTATAAGTTTACTCCGGTTTCTCTTCATCTTATCACTGACTTTTCAGAAATCAAATCATGATAAGGATCTGAGGCCGTATGCATGGAAAACAGATTAGAACAATCTGGATTAGTCAAATCCAAGGATTAGAAAATCCAAAAAAGTTTTAAAAATTTTTGTCGGATTATCTCTAATCCAAAAGTATTATAGCTTCCATGCATACCGGATTAGTGAAATGTATTTGGATAACTTCTAATCCAAGCTCTTAATCCTTTTGGATTGCTCCATGCATACGGCCTCTGATTTCTGATGATTGCAAAGTTTTTTTTTTGCGTTTTTCGTATCCCTTTTTGTTTCATGGTTATAAAGAATGGTAACAAATAAAAAATAGCCTAAGAAAAATGAAGGTTTTATTTTTATTGCATGTTCGATCACGATTAGTGACTCTCCCCACTGCTGCTAATCACACTAGCAGTGATCTAGCAGGCAGCCACTGGTTCTACCAGGATAGGTCTGTCCTGCATCTCAGGGGAGCGCGTACCTGCCGCGAGGCGGGAACAAGCGCGAGGAAGAAGAAGAAGAAGTTCGATCACGATTAGTGACTTGAGTGAAACTTGATTGCTTGCCTTCCACTTCTTAGTTAAATCTAAGGTTGCCTCCCGATGTGTTCCATTGTGTTCTGGTGATTCTTTTTCTCCTGACGTCGACTGCTCTGCCTATGCTGCGACTATTATGTGTGAGTTAATAAACATGAAATTTCTGTAAGAGTCATTCAACATGACTTTTTATCTGTTTTCATTCATTATAATTTTTTTAAACTCACCATGGTTGGTACAGTTCTCTGCACAAACAAATATGAGCGGGAAAATGGTTATCACTAAGCTACGCGGTTCTGTTTAGCTGCAACAAAAAAAGCTGCTGCGAAAAGCTTTGAATTGGTCAAATAAGTTTTGAAAATAAAAATTATTCTTGCAGCTTGTTTCGTGCTAGGACACGAAGCAGTTCCAACTCAGCCGAGGAATGTCATGTCTGAGATTCTGGCCGATGGACGTGTCAAGGTGAGTATACAGCTATTGTGAGAACGATATGACCATGTGAATGGAGATATCGTGAAATGTAACGAGTTCATATATGTTGAAATCAGTTTCAAAAATGGTTTTCTGAAGATTTCCTGGGAGCCTTCTACTCGTGAGGACAACCTCATATTCTATGCAGTCTACTACAAGAAACACTCTGATGACAGCGACGATTTCAAGGTTTGTTCGTTACCAAAAATCTGGGATTCTTCTATTGAATGTCCTCTCTCTCTCTCTCTCTCTCTCTCTCTCTCTCTCTCTCTCTCTCTCTCTCTCTCTCTCTCTCTCTTTCTCTCTCTTTCTCACTCTCTCTCTCTCACTCTTTCTCTCTTTCTCTCTCTCTCTCTCTCTCGCTCTCTCTTTCTTACTTTTTTACTTTCTTTCTTTCTCTTCTTTTCTGAAAAGTTTGTCTTTGAACGAGGCCGGTTAGCTCTTATTGTATGAGACGATTCCTTATTGTAGATGGAAAAGACGCGCGATCTCTCTGTGGAGCTTTCGAATGTGGACGAGAAAGAAGACTATGACATCGCAGTGACAGCAGCCAATGCTTACGGCCATTCGCCCTTGGTGTTCGTCGATTTGCCAGCATCGGAGAGAAAAACTTCCATTGGAGGTAAAGGAGGAGAACGTCAGTCAAAAACCCAGTTTTTGTTGTGTAGGATAAGAAATCGAATTGGAACTTTGCCTTCGATATGGATTATCCGTGATACCTGGTATCTGGGATTCCCATTATGGTATCATTATACTTCACTGCTACAGCGTATCCCTCGCACTCGAGCAGCTCTTCCTTCTTCTCCCTTTTCATCTTCGTCATCGTGATCAGCGCCGTCTTTTTCGGATTCATCTTTTTTTCCCGAAAGAACTTCCCCTTTGCCCTACCTGCTGTCTTCAGACGGTCAGTTCAAAGAAAATCTAACCCATTTATTTCTAACTCTCGTCGTTTGACTCATAATTTTACTCATTTCATCTCTATGTCTCTCTCTCTCTCTATCTCTCTCTCTCTCTCTCTCTGTTTCCATCTTTTTCTGTCTTGCTTTTCGAAGATCTAATTTTGAAAAAGATTAAAACATTTATTTATTTTCTCGTACTTATCTCAATCCTGTTCCCCTCCCCTGTCCCTCTTTCCCCGTCTCAAAAACCAATTACTTTTTTACCAAATGTTATAATGTATACTGTTTATTCCACCATTTCATCTTTGTATTTTTCTTCTGGTACTTATTAATCTTTCAATCTGTGATCCTGAGAATGCAGAAAGTTCTTATCATAGGTTTTTCCGCTGTTCCAAACCTTCAGTTTTGTTGATAGTTTTGATCAGGAAACAGGGATTTTTTTGCCGTGCCTCCACTATAAGAGCGTTGCGAATGGTTTAAATGAGGTGGTAGCCCAACGGAATTCGGTGAAGAATTTATTGAAGAGAATTTTCAGTGTATATTCTAGCAATATTTTCCTTCAAAATTTTGCCGAAATATAACATTTTTGAGCGTTGAGCTGATATTAACCGCAGGATCTTGAATAGTTTATTGCAGGGATGAACCTATGTCTCGAAACGATGCTACGGTAGCCTTCGAGAACCCAGGCTATTCCAACGATGCCGACCATGAGGTTCGCTTAACTTTTCTTCGAAATTTTGAATAAAATTGGTTTGTTTAAGGCTTAATCATTTCAAGTTGACTGATTCAGATTCATCGAATATATTCGTGGTTGAGAAAAAGTCATTTAAAATTGAGAAAACGTGGAAAAGGAAGAAGCAACGTTGGCTTTGTGCTTAGAACTCTTGACCGTGTAGCAGGGTGTTTCTCTAACCCGCACTGCGGGTTATAAGAAAATCTATGCGCACTTCAAAAAATTCAAATCTATGCGCGCGAAAAAAAAATTTCGGTTTTTTTGGCGCCAAAATTAAAAAAAAAATTTTTTGCGCAAAGTTTAAAAAAAGTGAAATAAAGTCATAAAACCTCTTTTTTTTTAAAAAGCAAGTCCTCTCTTAGAGAATCACACTGACTGAAAAAATGAGTTTAGGATTAAAAAAAACAAAAAAATGCCTTGATCGAACTTCAAATTCAAATCAGAAATAATTTTTTACACAATTAATTTCTGCACTTTTTTGAGTTTAAGTTTTCAGAATTAATTTTCGCGCTTTTTTGAATTTAAATTTTCAAAATTAATTTTCGCGCTTTTTTGAATTTAAAATTTCAAAATTAATTTTCGCGCTTTTTTGAATTTAAATTTTCAAAATCAATTTTCGCGCTTTTTTTGAAAATTTGAACTTCGCGCCATTTTTTAAATCTATGCGCTTGAAAATCTTGGCGCGAATTCAAAAATCTATGCGCAAATTTTTTTAGTGCGGGGTTGCAAGAAACACCCTGCCGTGTAGCTTTCTCAAAATTATGAAGCTTTAAATATCAAAGAAGGAATTTGCTAGTGTAAGATAAAGACAGTGATAATTTCGTATGTTTTTTTCTCGTTTCAACTCTAAAAGCGGTGAAACTCCGATGGATTCCTTTTTTAACTGTTACTTTTTTTGGAAAATGATTGTTTCTTGTTGGAAAAACCTTGCTTCGTTCAAAAAGTAATAATAAAAGCACCGCAAACCATTTGCATTTCGCGGCAATTCGTGGTGAGACAAATGAATGTACGAATTTAAAGCGATCATCATTGTACACTAGAAAAGTACTTTAAATTTAAACGCTCCATCATATGGTGTAGAGTCCGCGAGGTCTAAGCGTCATTAGGTCGAGCGAGAGGAAAAAGTACTAATCTGGCTCTGGAAAAAGAGAGGGAAGACTGGCAGTTCAATACACAAAAAAATTAACAGATATTGTTTTTTTTTTAAACTGCTACAGAACGAAGAAAAATATTGTTCGGTTTCGAATCGTCAAATTTTATCTCTCCAGGAAAAAGTTAGAACGATTGCAGTAGAATAAGAAATTATATATTCACAATTCACTTAATTAAATGCATAAGAATATTTAACATCGGTACGAAATAAGTGGCAAGATTTCGAACCACAACTCTGTAGTGCCAGAAAAAAAACATATAACTAAACTAAAAGGGGAAAATATATTATTTTTGAAGGCAAGAAAAAACGAAAAGAGACTTTAATGAACTGGTCTCAGGTTGAAATCCGGGGCCTCGGCTCAGTTGCTGGTTCGGAGTGGCAATCGACGGAGCTGAGCGCGGGTGGAACAGGCGTGGCAGGAGCCGCCAACAACGCGCTCTCGGAGTCACGCGGAATGCGGTACTCCAAACTGGACACTTGAGAAGCAGAGTATATGGATTCAGATTGCTGGTAGCATCGGACTCCTCGCAGCTCTAAGAAGAATATACTTTCTTAGTGTTCCATTGCTTGCTTTTCTGACTCACTCGGGCTCTCCGGTCTATATCCAGATTGAATACTAATACTACTTATATATATATTCTATATATTATTGTTAGTTGAAAGGTTAAAAAAACCCTTTCCACATAAAGATCTCAATGAAACATTGCTGTTGAACATTCATCAATTGTAAAGCGAAAATATTTTATGTATCTTTGAAAAAGATGAGTTGTTAGTATATAGTAATTTGTATTCCAATTCAATTTGATTCTTGGAAGGTTTTGATGCCGAAACTATGAGCTGGAAAAGATTAATAGCTTTAGAGAAAGAAATTTTACTCGCAATTTTTTGTCACGGGAATCAGCAGTTGTAGTGTTTATTTCATATTTGAGAATTTTTTCGTGACAAAAAACGTGTGGGATCATTTATAAATAACAGAACCTTTCTCAGAATCAGAACGGGTTCATCGCAAATGGTATGTCATTGAAAACTTTTAGATGGAACATATTTCCTTGGCGAGTTTCCTAGGGATCGGAGTTGTTCCTCAGGCAGTAAATATTGTGAAAAGATGACTAATTGCTTGCCTCCTCCTATCATAGTGTGTACTTGACCCAAGGTATATTCTTCAATAGTTTTCTCTCGAAAAAATTTGGAATCTTAATGAACTTTATAAGTTAATCAAGATTTGCCGTACATTGTTTTAGAAACTCGCAGTAAGTCAAGATATATTTAGTTCTCACTGTGCATAAACTTAGCCAAACTGTGTGATGACGCAATAATTGTTCTCTAGTAGGCTCTTTGCGGCGTTTTGACCTCTAACGTAAGAGGCATCCATGGTATGTGCAGTGTCCGGAATATATATTGGAACACGGATTTTAGTTCATATCTTGATCTATAGAAAACGTATCGAGCCGAAATTAACGAACATGACGTAAAGTTCAATTCAAGTTAGGTTTCTGCTAATCAGATCTTTGTTGCAAGATGTAAAACACCATCTGTAATGTTTTTAATACGCGAGCTTCTCCTTTTCAGCATCGTTTTGATTGTCGAAACCTTCATCAAAATCAGATGCACATTTCCATACTGTGATGCAGTCATCAAACTGTGTTTCGAGACTTTATTGGTGATTATTGGATTATTGGTCAATTTATTAACGGATTCGTTCATTGTATGTTTATTACTAGAGGTGAGGTCACAGTAAATCATATATTTCGATTGTTATAACTTTGGTAGACCTGTAAATCATATATTTCGATTGTTATAACTTTGGTAGACCTGTAAATCATATATTTCGATTGTTATAACTTTGGTAGACCTGTAAATCATATATTTCGATTGTTATAACTTTGGTAGACCTGTAAATCATATATTTCGATTGTTATAACTTTGGTAGACCTGTAAATCATATATTTCGATTGTTATAACTTTGGTAGACCTGTTACGCTTATGTGTTTTAGTGATTCTTTTTATATGTTATGCTTTTAAAGTTGGAAATAGCAATTGCTTTTTGAACAAAAAATAGCGATACTGGACACGGGTTAAAGTCGAACTAATCAATGTGAACTTGGTTCGGCATAATCTATGTATGTTTGACTTGTTTTTCTTACCGTTTCGCTGCTACCTTATTCACCCGAAGTAGGAATCGGTTATAATGTCATAAACTATGATTACCGATTGTTCTGCGCACACAGAAAAAAGGATGAGTTTGAGAAAGTGTGTTAAAAAGGCATAAATATGATTTATGAATAGTAAGAATTTGGAATTATTCCTGCGCGTAAGTATGAAAGTATGCTAGAAAGGGCATACAGTCTATGAATGAATGAAAAAATACTTCGAAAAGGCGTGATCCACTTTGCTCCGTTCCACTTTGCTCTGTTCCACTTTGCTCCGTTCCACTTTGCCCCATTCCACTTTGCTTCGTTCCACTTTGCTCCGTTCCACTTTGCTCCGTTCCACTTTGCTCCGTTTCCACTTTGCTCCGTTTCCACTTTGCTCCGTTCCACTTTGCTCTGTTCCACTTTGCTCCGTTCCACTTTGCCCCATTCCACTTTGCTCTGTTCCCCTTTGCTCTGTTCGCCTTTGCTCTGTTCCACTTTGCCCCATTCCACTTTGCTCCGTTCCACTTTGCTCCGTTCCACAAACTTCGTACCCACGTTAAAACGACACTTTGCACCCCGAAACTTCGTACCCACCTTAAAACGACACTTTGCACCCCAAAACTTCGTACCCACCTTAAAACGACACTTGGCACCCCAAAACTTCGTACCCACGTTAAAACGACACTTTGCACCCCGAAACTTCGTACCCACGTTAAAACGACACTTTGCACCCCAAAACTTCGTACCCACCTTAAAACGACACTTTGCACCCCAAAACTTCGTACCCACGTTGAAACGACACTTTGCACCCCGAAACTTCGTACCCACGTTAAAACGACACTTTGCACCCCAAAACTTCGTACCCACCTTAAAACGACACTTTGCACCCCGAAACTTCGTACCCACCTTAAAACGACACTTTGCACCCCAAAACTTCGTACCCACCTTAAAACGACACTTTGCACCCCGAAACTTCGTACCCACCTTAAAACGACACTTTACACCCCAAAACTTCGTACCCACGTTAAAACGACACTTTGCACCCCGAAACTTCGTACCCACCTTAAAACGACACTTTGCACCCCAAAACTTCGTACCCACGTTAAAACGACACTTTGCACTCGAAACTTCGTACCCACGTTAAAACGACACTTTGCACCCCGAAACTTCCTACCCACGTTAAAACGACACTTTGCACCCCAAAACTTCGTACCCACCTTAAAACGACACTTTGCACCCCAAAACTTCGTACCCACCTTAAAACGACACTTTGCACCCCAAAACTTCGTACCCACGTTAAAACGACACTTTGCACCCCGAAACTTCGTACCCACCTTAAAACGACACTTTGCACCCCGAAACTTCGTACCCACCTTAGAACGACACTTTGCACCCCAAAACTTCGTACACACGTTAATACGTTGGGCATTTCCCATGCACTTAACTGTTTTATCGAATTTTTGGCACTTTGTTACTTTGGGTGAGCGCGTGCTTTACTCTGGGAGAGAGTCAGGTTACTTTCCACATATTTTTCCCTTAGGCAAAGGTTAAACTAACGATGGCGTTAATTTTGGTTGATTGACTTAAGAATTTGGCGTTAATTGACTCAAGAAATAAAGTGAAACTCAAGTTAAGCGTTCCTCATAAAGAAAATGGATAGAAATCGGTAGTAAATGACAAAATTAAAGGACTCTTCATTCTTTTTTTCCCGGGTGACCGAATGACGGCTGTTTTTCCCTCGCTCTGGCGCAGGTAACCTTCTCTGATGGCTGTTTCATCATACATGCATCGAAACATGTGCTCAGAGCATTTTTTTTAAAAGTTGAACATCCTTTACACCATTTTGGTAACCTTAGAAGTCAAATAAGCTATACGTTGGCTATGTTGCCGTGTGTGCCGAAAATGATAAGGCTCTTGTCTTGCGAGGCATGGAGAACGAAATTTTCGCCCGCTGCCGTGATCCTGTTGGTGAGGTCGATGTCAGTGCGACTTGCTGGCTCAGGCAAGCAAAAACGATTACGCCTTTTGTAGAGCCCAGTATGGTATCGTTGGAACGTCCCCACTCGAACAGCCACTGACGGAACAGCAGCTAGACTCCCAACTAAATGTACTTTGTTTGTTTTAGTTAAAGATGAAAATGTAATGTAGGAGTATTCCCTACTCCTCGTTGATCCCAAGCAACGGACGCGAGAGATCTCTTTATTAAAAAAACACAACTCTAAAGCAGTCGAAACAAAACAAAAGAAGCACAGGAGAACTCAATTCAGGAAAAAATTAACAACGATATGGCTGGCCAGCCGAAGTGCGCGAGAGGTACGCAAAACATAACATTAAAGGGAAACATCAAAAAGGAGACATCAAAAGAAATATACGAATTATAGAGGCATATAAAGAAACATACAATTGTAGATCACTACATTATAAAGGCATAGCAATAGCAATAAGCAATAATTGGGCGGGTTTCCTTACATGCCCCCCTTTCAAATCGTCGTCCTCGACGATCTTTTGGGGCCCCTCTGAAGTATCCTATGGGGGCCTGTCTTTTGGGGAATCCTACCCCCGAGGTCTCGTATCTTAACCACGAGATATCATATTCTGTGGAGGTATCATATTATTCTCTTCGCCTGGAGGTTTCACTGGGTCTTCTGGGAGGAGGAAGTCTTCAGGACTTGCCCCGCTTCATTAACCTTAGAGCGTTTCCATGAAAAATTTCGTTCTCCATGCCTCGCAAGACAAGAGCCTTATCATTTTCGGCACACACGACAACACAGCCAGGTTAGAACGATATTTCAACCTGGATAGGCTATGCAAATAATGCTTGTCTGGATAGCCTATCCGTATAGATTTGCTCTATATGATAATTATATGTTCTTTGAAATGGAGTTGAAAAGCTTGCATCAAAATAAATCTCTCTCTCTCTTTATCTCTCTCATCAAAATAAATCTCTCTCTCTCTCTTTCTCTCCGTATACGGTCACCCGCAATTTTTTCGTTCAGACTATCAACGTTCAAGGAATGGGCAATGGACGGCAAATTCTCGAACATTCCGAAGCACCACGGACAATTGTTCAGCATTCATGCATTTCACCGTACGTATACACAATTATTTTTTCGTATTGCCTTTAAAATTTTCTTGCATCCGGGCCCTTATTTCTGTTGAATGTTCTTTGCATGTCGAAAGTTTTGGTATATTACAGACGAAAAGCTTATCCCACTGATCTACATTCTGGCGCCGAACAAGAGCCAAGCTACGTACGTGGCAATCATTCGTGAGATCAAGAAATCGCGAATCAGCAGCGGCTGACCTTGGACCCCGTGGAGATTCACTGCGACTTCGAGACCGGACTTCTTCCCGCATTGAGCCAAGAGTTCCCAGCAGCCACTGTCCACGGCTGCCATTTCCATTTCTGCCAAGCGATCTATCGCAAACTCACACAACTCGGACTCTCGCTTCTTTACAGTGTAAGCAGTTTTCTCCATTTATTTGATTTTCACATCTATACCGATAATTTCATTTAAAAAGTTGCGACGGCCTCGGAAAAATTTCGGGTTCCCGTCTAAAAACGGTTAAAAAATTCCTCTCATCTTTGTCGGGTCTCCGTATATATAAACGAATTGTCCCCGTACCTCTTCCGAAAAAATGTTATGGCATGACCCAAATATATTTTTGCAGGGCAACGCACATTTCGCATTGTTCGTGCGACAACTTATGGCAAGCGCGTTTCTCCCTGTGCATCGCATCCAAGAGTGGTATGCAGATCTCGTCATAGATATGGATCCAGCACTGCACGCGCAATCTACTCTTTTTCTGGACTACTTCGTTCATCAGTGGCTGAACCGCGTGCATCTGCGACTGTGGAACATGCACGGAGTGAAGAGGAGGACGAACAATAATTTGGAAGGTTCGATTGAGAAAGAAAATGTGAGAGAACAGAGAGAGAGAGAGAGAGAGAAAGAGAGAGTTAGTGAGAACGAGAAAAAACGTTTCAACAATAGTATTGCAGGATGGCACTCTGGACTGAAGAAGCTAGTCAAGGTGCCCATACCCAAGTTCGAGGCTTTTCTCCAAATTCTGATCGAGGAGCAGAACGCCACAGACGTTTTGCTACAGCAAATGTCGGCGGGAACATTCAGAGCACGAAAAAATGCAGTGTATGAGCGGGTTAACCTCGCAATTACAACCCTACACACCCAGTATGTAATAGGCGCAATTGATGACAATGCCTTCGTAACGGGTGTTTCGCATAGTCTGTCACAGCCCACTAACCTCGCTTTGTAAGTTTGTGTTTTTGTTATTTGTGTTACTTTGTGTTATTTATTTGTTACTTTTGTGTGAATGGAATGTTCACTTGTTGGAGATGCAATGGCAGATTAAAATAGATTTATAGGTGTCAGCTTTAACTATAGGGAGAGTCATTTGTTGTACTAGTTTTTGATAGCTGAATGGGTAGTACAACTGTACTTCTACTATTAAACCGAGTTAATACTTGCTAAGAGAGGTACTAGTACCTCTGAATTCAGTCAAGTAGTACAAAGACCCATTCTTTCTCCAACATAAGTACTTTAACATACAAGTGATCTTTATGAAGAAATGGTTTCTACAAGTTAGTGCCTCTTTCTAGTTTACTACTTATGAGTTTTCTCTCTTCTTGTTTCTATCTATTTCCGATGCTCAATTGAATCGCGCAGCGATAATTGAACCAATTGACAAAATTGTGGTGTGCGTTTTCCTCTTAGTTGATTAGGGCTTTTTAAAATACTAGACTTTTTAAACTCAATCCAAAAGGAGCGACATGACCAATTGCAAAAGAAAAGCCATTCGCTGATTAACTTGACATTTATGTGTAGTTATACATTTTCAAGAATTGCTTGTAATTAGAATTTTCAGCCGTAGTAGTTGATAAAGTTCTGTTATTTTTTATACTTTCTCAGCAGAGCTCACAGTATAACAATCAAATTAATAATGAGCACAAAGTATCACAAAAATCATCTATCACAAGTATCTTATGTGTTAGGGATATTGAAAAATTCCAGAGAAGGTGAAATACAAAACGAACTCAGGGAAGCAAGCACCCGTTAATGCTGATAAGAAGCTCTTCAAAAATGTACAGATATGACTGATAAACCTCTGCTTCAAAAACAATCCCCAGGAACCTCATACAATACTTGACTCTTCTTCCACCCTCATCATGCGATTACCCGAAACCGTCAGTCAGGTTTTATCCTGACTACATTATCATTATAGGACCGTGATTCACAGTTAGCCTCAAGCGCTTATTGGTAGTTTCGGGGTGCAAAGTGTCGTTTTAACGTGGGTACGAAGTTTTGGGGTGCAAAGTGTCGTTTTAAGGTGTGCACGAAGTTTCGGGGTGCAAAGTGTCGTTTTAAGGTGTGCACGAAGTTTTGGGGTGCAAAGTGTCGTTTTAAGGTGTACACGAAGTTTCGGGGTGCAAAGTGTCGTTTTAAGGTGTGCAAGAAGTTTTGGGGTGCAAAGTGTCGTTTTAAGGTGTGCACGAAGTTTCGGGGTGCAAAGTGTCGTTTTAACGTGGGTACGAAGTTTTGGGGGTGCAAAGTGTCGTTTTAAGGTTGCACGAAGTTTCGGGGTGCAAAGTGTCGTTTTAAGGTGTGCAAGAAGTTTTGGGGTGCAAAGTGTCGTTTTAAGGTGTGCACGAAGTTTCGGGGTGCAAAGTGTCGTTTTAACGTGGGTACGAAGTTTTGGGGTGCAAAGTGTCGTTTTAAGGTGTGCACGAAGTTTCGGGGTGCAAAGTGTCGTTTTAAGGTGTGCACGAAGTTTTGGGGTGCAAAGTGTCGTTTTAAGGTGTGCACGAAGTTTCGGGGTGCAAAGTGTCGTTTTAAGGTGGGTACGAAGTTTCGGGGTGCAAAGTGTCGTTTTAAGGTGGGTACGAAGTTTCGGGGTGCAAAGTGTCGTTTTAAGGTGGGTACGAAGTTTTGGGGTGCAAAGTGTCGTTTTAAGGTGTGCAGGAAGTTTCGGGGTGCAAAGTGTCGTTTTAACGTGGGTACGAAGTTTTGGGGTGCAAAGTGTCGTTTTAAGGTGTGCCCGAAGTTTCGGGGTGCAAAGTGTCGTTTTAAGGTGTGCACGAAGTTTCGGGGTGCAAAGTGTCGTATTAACGTGGGTACGAAGTTTCGGGGTGCAAAGGGTCGTTTTAACGTGGGTACGAAGTTTGTGGAACGGAGCAAAGTGGAACAGAGCAAAGGGGAACAGAGCAAAGTGGAACAGAGCAAAGTGGAAACGGAGCAAAGTGGAAACGGAGCAAAGTGGAACGGAGCAAAGTGGAACGGAGCAAAGTGGAACAGAGCAAAGTGGAACGGAGCAAAGTGGAAACGGAGCAAAGTGGAAACGGAGCAAAGTGGAATGGGGCAAAAAGGAACGGAGCAAAGTGGAACGGAGCAAAGTGTAACAGAGCAAAGTGGATACAACCCTTCGAAAAGTATGCCTTGGCGGCTCTCATCCTTTTCTTGGCACTTATCCAACCTTAAAACCCGGTTGACTTAGGTTGCTCTACATACACTTATCTCGATTTTTCCATACGAGAAAATCACACATACAAATCTTATCGTGTGAATCATTCAACCGAGCCATTCTGGAAAAAAGGCGTCGGGAAAAAATTTTGATTGTGAAGCGCTCTTGAAAAAGTCCTTTGAGAACGCCTTTCGGGAGAAAAGGCCCTTCGCGAAAATCACAAACAAAGAAGAAATATTTTTATAATTATAAAAAATTGTTAAAATACAAAAAAAAGAATTAAATAAAATTTAAAAAATTGAGAATATTTAGAATACTTTCATTGTGTAGACAGCAAGCATAATTTCAAATTATCCAGCATACTTCCATTTTATTACTATTCATACTTTCAAAGTATGAAGAGTAACACTTGTGTGCGGAACGATTTGTAATACTTTTAAAGTATATAGTTCCATTTTCATGCTTTCGTAAGTATGACTTTTAATACGCTTTTTTGTGTGCGTATAAAGAATGTTATTAATAAGTTTTACTATCCCAAGACGTCATACAGTAAATTATCGCACTCAGACCGAGAAGATAAAATTTTTAAAATTCAGTTCTTTATTCCGTGCACAAAAAAGGGTTGGGTAAAGGGAAAAGAAGAATAAGAGGCAGGGAAGCACGGACTGGTTTTGCTTGATAAAAGTCGGCACCTGAAAGGCTGTTGTTGTTGCCGGCAAGCATCCCGCATCGAAGAATTGGTTATGAGCACTCTCTTTAATGAGAGAAGTTCTCGTGTTCTTCGGACAAGATGCGTCCGGAGAAGGGATTTGATGTCCTTTGCAGTCCTGAGACTGTCATGCTGCACCTTGTGAAGGCGGACATCGTTGTAGCAACCTGTTCATGCTATAGGCCTTGTGAGTGGGTGGTCAAGCCGGCTTAGCATCGTTTTGGGTGAGTGTAGAGACGTCTCGCCTGTCGTTGACCGGAGATAGGCAAGAAGCTATTTGACAGGCGCCTCGACTCGCTATTGAAAAGTATAGCGGAGTATCGGCTGATGTTTTATCCGGTAGCATGCCCAGGCCGGTCCGGCATCGCCCTCCTTTGACGAGCTATACTACCCAGTTTTGGTCCGCGGAGGGATTTCTCCCGCTACCTCCCAGCACGAATTATTCGTAGGGAGGCATCCCTCTATCCGCCACCTGAGGTCGCGCTCGATTCTGGACTGGATGATCCGGCTCCATCCGTGACAGGCTCTTAAGGCTGTAGAGCCACGAATGGCCACTGTTGCCAGTGTGTTTCGAGAAAAGAAGAATAAGAGGCAGTGAAGCACGGACTGGTTTTGCTTGATAAAAGTCGGCACCTGAAAGGCTGTTGGGCAGTGCTGCAGTGGTACCTTACATTAAGATATATTTAATGAAAAGTCAATTTAAGAACTGATTATGTTTCGGGAGGGTGAGGTTTCAAGATTTCTGAATCCTACGGGAAACTGAGTTCAATCATATTCTTTAGTAGTAGAAAATTGAAGAGTGTATGTAGGTCGTAAAACTTGCGCGTTTTATGCCAACTCTTCATGTGAACCTACACTCAAAAAATTAGTATGGAAAATGAAACATATAAATTTGAAAGTATGACTATTCATACTTATAAATTATTACTATTAATAAGTAATAAGTTTTATTACGCAAAGTGTTTTGAAACATCACGTGTAAAAGCGTAAGTCAGAGGGAAGATAGAGGCTTTCTGGGGCATAGGGGAGAAGAGAAATTTAGGGGTTCAGAGGTGTTATTCGATGGGAGTCCCATTGGAGGGATTCGGGTTAGAAAACCGAAAATGGAAAGAATCATTGCATACCAGCCTCTCAGAATGACGCAAAAGGGAAATTACGAGAAGTGGGGAGAGTTGTTACATGACGGCCGCTCAGGAGAATGAGAAAAGGGAAGAATGATTCAAACTTTCAAAAGTATATGTGTCATTTTCAATACTTATTTTTTGTGTGGAGCTGCCAGCCTGAGCATTAGAGCTGCCAGCCTCGAAATTTCTAGAGCTGCCAGCCTCGAAATTTCTAGAGCTGCCAGCCTAAGAAATTATGTAGTACTCTTTTATGGTATAACGAATAATTCATTCACGAGCAATAACAGATATGTGAGAATACAACAAAAACCTGGGCAAGTGTTCTTGCTTTTATGTGAATTTAGTCATCTTTACTTCATGAAATATCGAAAAACCAATCAGGCGTCTTTACATGAGAAATCGGACTATCAATTGAGGGCTTGAGAGTAGTAATGAATAGAAAATACTACTATACTTGTGAAAGAAGAACGCAGCGCCAATTTCTTACCTTTTAAACTCTCATCCCGAATTGCCGTGAAATGGCAATGGATTACGGTGTTTTAAGGTTGCTATTTTTTGAACGGATCAGTCTTTTGAGATCAAAATCAGGCAATCAAAAACACCGTAACCTATTCGCATTTCACGGCGATTCGTAGTGAGATTAAATTAGGTACGTTTATCTTTCACCAAAAAAGTACTTTTCTGACGCTCCATCAAACGTAAAAGGAACTCAAAGATCAAATGCGATTCAATTTGAACGCTATAATTTTAATATAAGGGGCATTTCAGAGGGTAGGCAGTAAGAGGGTGGGCGATGATTAATATATATGTAGTTTGAAGCACACGTCGGGTAAATTTTACTTAAGCCCGCCGCATGGGACAAAATTGCAGTGCAAATTCTATTGTACTATAGGCCTCCACCTTTTGAAACTCGGGCGTTGTAGGATGCTGCATCACGATATACTGGGTTGTTTCATGCTTCCATAGACTACTACTTTCGTTATTTGTATTTGAATGGAACTTTTTTCTATGAGTTGATTGCTTAGGCAAGGGGCTAAAAATCTAGGACTTTTGTCAGGGGCCTAATCTAAAAAATTCCTGGTCTGTACTTAAACTCCTCATTTTGTATGGTGGTGAACTAAACTCAAATAGTGAACAACTTACACTTGGAGTTGAAGTTTTATTACGCAAAGTATTTTGAAACATCACGTGTGAAAGCATAAGTCAGAGGGAAGATAGAGGGTTTCTGGGGAATAGGGGAGTAGAGGAATTTGGGGGTTCAGAGGTGTTTTCCGATGGAGTCCCTACGGAGGAATTCGAGAAAGAATCATTGCATAACAGCCGCTCAGAATGACACAAAAGGGAAAATTACGAGAAGTGTGGAGAGTTGTTACATGACGGCCGCTCAGGAGAATGACAACAGGGAAGAAAAGAAAAACTTATTTGCTGTGTGGTGCCTTTTTTAAACGCGCTGTTGAAGAGACGAGGTGGGTCCGAACGTTTCGCTTTATCAAAGCATCTTCAGCGAATAGATATCATCTAAATAACAATGTTGAGCACAGCGGGAAGAGTCAAAATCAATAAATAAGGAAATGAGGAGTTGAAAAAAGAATATGAAAACAAGGAAATACAAGAAACGAACCCAGGAATGATGATAATGATGAAGGTTCAGAGATGAAAGACCACCGTAGAAGAATATATAGACTATCCGAAACACACAACAACAAAAAACGATAAGTAGTACCAGAGCGAGCGGAATGTGATCTTATGAAAGAGGAAGGAGAGAGAGGTGAGAGAGCTCTTCTGCCATTTCGCTCTTATTGTAAAGATCGGGTTTGTGAGTAACAATCGGAGGAGAAGCAAGAACATGTGCAAAGGCGTTGGTTGCGTATGAAGGGGCCTTAGGGTTCTTAGGTGCACGAATGTGTTCTATGGCACTAGTATGGACTGTGTGCTTACTCGAAAGTAAATTCAGAAATTTAATGGTTCAAAAACCAGAATTGCTCGCCTGCCAAAGTTCTTTAACACTCGGCCAATTAACTTCTTTCTAACTCAACAGTTAAAGAGCATTAATGGAACACACAAATCAAAAAACGAACCTTCCTTCTATCCGAAGTATTCTTCTACTTCAAATGTGAGTCGTATAGGACGGTAAAACAGCAGAAGGTCACAATAAGGGATGGAGATGAAGAGAGGTCCTCCAATTGACAAATTAGGACGAGAGTAGAGTAGTAAGCAAGATCCTCTTTCAATGTGAGGCGAGGATATAATGATAAAGGAGCGAGAGGAGAGAGAGGAGAGAGGTAGATCAAATTTATTGGATAAGTGGACAAAGATAAAAGGTAGTGAGAGACTTCACTACAGACTGGACGGCCTGTGTGACCGATATAGAACATTCCACATGAGCATGTTATCTTGTATACTGCACCTGATGTGCAACAGACACCAGCTTTCGCGCTCGGGCAGAGTATACAGGCTTCAGTGTTATAACAAAGTGTTATAACTTCAGTGTTATATCATGATTACGATTTCTGCACAACTATGATTGAAGAGAAGCCGCTGACTTCTCCAAAACATCCACATCTTCTAACCCTACATCATGAACAGCACGTCGAATATCTCTAGAGAAAGCATCAGAGATGAATGGTATTGTAAGGATAACTCTGTTGTTCCGCTCTGCAGCCATGTTTTTCCTTCGGCCGTAAGGCTTCTTGGAAAACGTGTACCCATTTTGGTTGAGAATAGTTTTGGTTGTAGCTACAGAGGCAGAACGAAGTTCAACAGAGCTAACCTTCGATGCTGTAGAAATAGTGTTTTTAATAATAGCACGTTTCAGATGCATAGGATGGTTAGAACTGCTGTTCAGAAGAATGTTTTAGTTAGTGGGCTTATACTCTCATCAAAACTCACAAATTCGATATAGCGTTGGCCCGGACCGATCTCAATCAGTACAAGATCAGGCCCATAATATCTGGCTGTGGAGGTCCTAAAGATAGAATATCTTGACTGCTTTGTAATATTCTAAACCCTGTCTTTAGTTGCATACCGGTTTGACTTTGAAACTTGAAGCCAATGGCCAAACCATAAGCAATTTTTTGGCAGCTTTTTCCACGTACTCATGTTTGAAAACGCTCCGAATGTAAGCTTTTACTTTCCAACGAATATCATCGATAACAAATACATACAGCTTTTAAAAGTCAGAAAATGGACAAAAAAACTTCGAAAAAGAAAACAAAAGAAAACGTGTACTGATTTTATATTTGAAATTGGTTGCTGAAAAATATCTTGTTCAGAGCCACCACTAACTGGATGAAATGTCAAGCCTTCAAGAAGACTTGCTCGTAGGAACAAGTAACGTAAGAATATCCTATTCACCTGAGAAAAAAGGGCCTTATTTAGGTTTTCTCCGATTCTTTTTTTTTTTGAAAACAAAAAAAACAAGATTTCAGAAGAAACGAATGATCGCACGGAATAAAAATCTGTCCTGCAATAATTGTAAAGCGTTTGCCGCGGTATGGCTTGATTTTAAAACACGTTGAAAAGAATGAAAGGATTAGGAGCGTCTGAATACACTTCTGATGTTTTCTGCTCCTGATTCTTAACTCATTAAATTTGACGCTTTTTATATGAGGTGAATGCTCCATGTCAGCATATGAGTTTAGAAAACTTAGCTTTTCTCGCAACCTTTCTAACCCGATACTCTCTAATAGACATTGGTGTCGTGAATAACCTACATACATGGTGACCAGTAAGTCTAAAGACATTTTTCTGGCGCTCTCATGTGCGTCTTAGTTGATCGAATTTCATAATCATTTATTCATGCACTAGCGATCTATTGTTGCTATATAGTTTCATACCTCTGGCTCTAATAAAGTACATATGGTGAAGCCATGTCCCCTGCGTACTTTCCATTATCGCGTAGCGCCAAAATGGCCGTGAGAAAGCTGACATTGCGTGAATACTCGAAG
Organism: Allodiplogaster pararmata; assembly: GCA_964056735.1. Taxonomy (NCBI): domain Eukaryota; kingdom Metazoa; phylum Nematoda; class Chromadorea; order Rhabditida; family Diplogasteridae; genus Allodiplogaster; species Allodiplogaster pararmata. The sequence goes on from OZ057405.1 coordinate 31,668,862, forward strand.
CTCCTCGGTGAAGAGTTTATAGCACTATTACTCGGTTTTCAGAGAAAGATTACACAAAGTGTTCGTCCTTCAACAGTCACCACGCATGGTAAACATCCTTCGGAAGCGAATCGCCTGCAACCCCGGCAATCCATGAGAAAGCTTGCACTCCGTATCTCTCGTGAAACAACGCGAAAGATCTTGAGAGAACGCTACCACATGCGTCCCTACAAGCTCCAGAAGACATGGATTAGTAATTTACAGATGCGTCTCCGTCAAGAGCGCTCTGAACGCGATTTGCCCGGGCCGAGCATTTGAACCGAAGAGAATATTTTTACCTTGCAGACATCGTCAAATTTTTGAAACGACAGAGTGCTTGCTCAGAGTCGTCAAAATGCTCATGAGAATGGAATTATCGTCGAGAAAACACCTCAATATCTTATGGTTTTGGGCAGGCAAAGCACCATGGGTTTTCATCGATCCAGGTTTGAAAATCGACGCCAACTTCTATGTAACAAAGCTTCTCAGAGATGTCGTCGAAGCTTGGATTAGAACTGATTATCAGGGAATCAACTGGACCTTTCGTTAGGACTCAGCATCAGCCCAAAATCAAAAATTGCACAGGATTGGTTGCGCGCTCACACTCCTAACTTCATAAGCTTTGCGGAATGGCCTCCGAATTCCCATGACCTCAACCTACTTGACTTCAGCGTTTTGTGGATGATTCAGGCCAAGGTTAGAACTATTCGATATACATCTCTATCTTTTCTACGCACCGCCCTTCTGAAAGTATCGGACGAAATCGACATTTAATACATGCGGGCATTGGAATCCGGATATGAGCTGCGTCTCGATGCCTGCTTTGGAGCGAGAAGTCACATTGAATGTTATTTCCCATAATCATTTTTTTAAAGATGGGAAATGAATAAGTATTTTGACCAAGAACTAATATTCTAGATTTGAAAGCAACCATATCAATTTGAATTTGTCTCTTTACTTACTGGTCACCCTGCAGACACCGACCAGCCTCCGACTCCCCCCCTCCCTCTTTTGCCTTTATTATAGCCCCCTTGCCATATTAACAATTATCATTTCGCTTTTCCTGCCTGCCTGAGTTGAACCCTTTTTAGAAACAAAAGAAAAATATATAAGACTAGGCTCTGGTTTTTATTCGAATGCCATAGAAGTTACATAGTTATATCTTTTACTCATCACCTTTTGATTGTTCATTTTCAAACCAACTGTCTTTTTTCCTTTTTCCTCTCTCTCTCTCTCTCTCTCTATCTCTCTCTCTCTCTCTCTCTCTCTCTCTCTCTCTCTGTGTGTGTGTGTGTGTGAATCTTTTGATCACTTTTTTCCTCTGTTTTCCTCTCTTTTCCTGTGCTTTCAATCCTTCTGCTGTCTCATTCTTCCTTTTAATTTACAAATAAAATTCAAAATTACATACCTACATTAAGCTCAAAGAGTCTATATCAACCAACTTGTGCTTTTTGTAGCTTGACGCATGCCAAAATTGATTCGAAACTCTCTTTCTCTCTTGTTCTGTGCTCTTTAATTGTCTTTCCTAACTTCTCACCTCCTCTGGAAGTCCTTATTTCTTTCTCCATATACGTTATTGCTCTGCTGTCTCTTCTTCTCGCTGCTTTGAAGTGTGTCCTTTTCGTTGTTTTAATAATTCAACTACCTCCGACTCAAGAAAATGCGAATTCATAACAACTTGAGACGAATCATCTCTTGCTGTTTTACTTTGATGCATTATACAATTATATTTTGAGTTCTGGTCATCTTTATTTCTATTTATATATTTTTTGGTTTTCATCTTTCCCATTCTAAATATACCAGTTTCGCTTTGTCTTTATTTCTTTTTTATTTATTTTCTCTCTCTTTATTTCTCTGTTTATGAAACTCTCCGTCTCTTATTCCCGCACTCTTTCTCTCGCTCTTTCTCACTCCTCTCTCTCTCCTCTCTTCTCTTTTATACTTTCCTCCCTATGGTGCTCCATCTCCCCCTCTCTCCCTCTTACTTTCTCTTCCCTTCGTTTTTTCTCGCTTACCTTATTTGTCCTTCTCTCCCATTTTACATAACTTTTTCTCTCTCTCTCCCTCTCTCTATCTGTCTTCTCCTTACCCCCTTAATATTGAATTATGAAGCTATGATGTTGTGCGTTCTTGTGATTTTCTGATTTGTGTTACCACAAGGGTAAATCTACTCGTGTGTGCTTTCTTGTTGCAAACAAAAACTTTTATCCTCTTGATACTTTCTACTAACAAAAATATTTCATCTTACTAAATTCTTGGTTTTAAGATGTCTTTCTCTACGAATTTCACACCACGTTCCGTTCCCTTTCGAGCCCTGCCTCTTCTTTTTCAAGCATTACTCTCTCTCTTTTTAGCACTCTTTTCTATCTCTCTCTTCCTCCCTCAATCTCTTCAGTTTTTATTGGCCTCTCCGTCCGTTGCGTGTACTTCTTACTCGTTGCAACTGGTTTGAAATTATTGAGTTCTTCTCGTATCTATCCAAAGCACAAGAATCCACGACTCTTGGCGGACCTGGATTCAGGGCAGAGATGTTTGATGGTAAAGGAGCGAGTCCTTGCACTCAGGTTGATTCAAAAAGTTCGATTTTCTGACCTTTGCTATTTCCGGTTTTGATCAACCATTGTCACTGCCATGCGAGTTCTGCAACATGAAACTTCCAGACTCAGTCAAGAGTGAAAACATTATATACGGCAAATTTGGCTGCTCAGGAACGATTTCCCGTGGTTTTAAACATTTTTCTCTGATTATTGAACACTTCATGAAAGAAAATGTGTCTTTTAGATAGGACTTTGGCACGGATTAGTGAATGGTCTATCGCAGTGGGGTGTTCGATGATGAAGGAAGAACTTGCATCTGCTGAGGTTGGTGCTTCCATTCGCACTTATTCGTTCTCGGCGAGATTCAAAGGTCACTGCTGGGTTCGATCTTTCCTTGTGGATTTCTCGAAATCATTTAGTTATTAGAGAGCGCTCCTACCATCTTAGTTGTGTGTCTTTATGGTTGCGACCGTAAAGACATCCGAGAATATAGATTAGTCTGAGATTATAGATTAGTACGGACATCCGAGAATATAGATTAGTCTGAGATTTGAATAATCAGAGCAGTACAGTCTGTCGCATTTTGTGCCCCAGTCACTTAGAAACTTGAAAACAGACAGACAGACAGACTTTACGTAAAACCTTACTTTATTCTCAGCCTTCAAAATGCATCCCTGAATCGCCTATCCCCTCTGTACAAGCTAGAATTACATGCTCTTGGTATTCGAGGAGAGAAAAAGGCTATGAAGAAATTGAAGGAAGAGAGAAAGAGTTTTAGAGAGAGAGTTTCTAGTAGAAGGAGGCAAAAGTCTGTAGGTTGGCAACCCTCCAAACGAAAATGTGAGCCCAGGGTGTCTTCGTTCGTTCGCCAATCCCCCCTCGGTTACTTCTGCTGCATATTCTCTCCCTCTAGCACCAGAAAATTCTTCCCATACAACAACCGCTCCCCCGGTCCCTTCCTTCTTTCTCTCTGCTCAATCTACTGAACAAGAAGACAAGCCGGGGATAGACAGGGTATGAGGAGAAAAGGAGAGGAGAGAGAATATGGGTTCTGGGAGGAACAGGGGGAGAACCAGGAAGAGAATAAGAGAGAGAAAAAGAGAGAGAACGGAGAAGAGTACGGAGAGAATTCAACAGAGAAAACAGCGAGTGGTATGGAGAGAGAAAGAGATAGAGAGAGAGAGGAAGAGAGAGAGAGAGAGGAAAGGAAAGACGAGAGAGCGGGAGAGGGAAAAGGAGAGAGAGGAGCGAGCGGCACAGGAAGAGGAGAGAAGGAGTAAGAGAGAGAAGAGCAAGGGAGAGAGAAAGATAGAGTAGACCGAGCGGGCGAGAGGAGAGTGAAGAGCAAGGAGAGGAAGAAATAGGATGAGCGGAATGGAAGGAGAGTGCCTCTTCTACCGCTTGGCCAACGAACCCACCGACTCTCTTACAATTTAGATTCCCTCTTCTCCATCGTGTCTCATCTATCTCTTTTTGTCTCTTCCACTTTCTCCGTCTTCCTCTCTTTCTTATTCTCTCTATCTTTATTTAAATCCTCTTCTCTTTATATGAACGTCCCTCTCTCGATCTTCTTTTCACTCTCTCGCTTTCCCCGTACTCTTCTCGCCCTTCTCTTTATCTCTCTTTTCTTCACTCTTTTTCCTCTTCCTCTATCTCTATTTCCATCTCTCTCTTTCACTCTTTTCCTCTCCACTGACATCCCTCCGCTCAGCCTGGAAAGAGTGTTGGCCTCCCCCCTACTCTCCGTCTCTCCCCCTAGCCAGCTCTAATACTCTCCTCGGTTCCTCTTTTCCCTCAGAGAGTGAATGGGGGAGCTCCTTTTCTCTGTTCTCTCTCAGTCTCACCCACTCTCTCACTTGCTCTCTCCATATCGCATACTCTCTCACTCTCTCTACTACCTCCTCTGTCCACGCGCCCTTTCGCACTACCTCCAAGGGTGCAAGGCGTCGCTGACGCGCCGCGGCCTCAGTTGGACTCTTGCCAGTAAAACGGGTCAGCCGCCCTCCCCCGCGTGCTCTATACCTCCTCCCCCTCTCTCGTCCCTCCTCTCACCCAAAGCTTGTGGCAGCTCTCGCTGCTGGGAGATCAGTAGTACTGCCAGAAGCTATTTCTGCTTGAGAACTGCTGCTATTTGAATTTTTAAGCAGCCATCATTCGCTAATTTGTTTTTTTTTTTTGTTACAGTCGTTCTCAATTGTTCAATCTGAAACATTCGAGTTCTTATACTTTTTCTTTTTTCATGATTCATGGCGCTTTTTCGAGCAATTTTATTCATACCTTATTATTTCCATCAGAATTTTTGATTTTCAGCAATTGAATTAAGAATGTTACTTTTTTGAGTTAGTGACTGCACATATCTTCACCTAATAGCGCGAATCGTCATTCTTCTCCTCACTTTAAAGATTTAAAAACCCTAAGTAAAATTGATTCACCTTTTTTGTGTTTTTCATTCAATTAGGTCTTTTTTCGGATCCATGAAACTTTGTTACACGACAGTTTGTTACACGATACTTTGTTGCGGGGGGTTTTGTTTTTAGTGTGTTTCAACTATTGTATTTTTTGACAAATTTAGTCATTGAATCGACAAAGAATCAAGAAAGTGAGAAATAAGGCTTCGTCAGCAAACATTTTAACTGAGCCTAAGCGAAAAAATTTGTCGACATTCTGTCATGTTTTTGATAATGCGCTATAAGAACCGTTGGTCACCTGCACTGCTTCTAGTTTTGAAAAACGGCATTTATTCGAGCGAGGGAATCCAGAATGATCAGAAGCAGTCTCTTTTGGTCTTTACTTTTAGTTTTTTCTGTTATTCCAGAATCCCCGCAAGAAAAAGGGTAGTTTTCATATTTTTGATATTTTCGACAATTGTAAGTGACGTTCGATTAGCGATGCCTGCAATGTCTAAACAATCGAAAGATAACAAGAGTCTTGATTTTTAATGCTGCACAATTTCTTCATTGTCTGCTTCCAACTCGAGCTCGCCCTTTCCCTGCTCACAAAAGGGTAATTTTTTGGGTTTTTTCCCCATCAAGTGCATCTCGCCTAGGATGAGCCATACATAGTTCACCTACACTTTTCAAGAAGTTTGAAAAGAACCAGCGCTCATCTGGGCGGTGAAACTAGCATAATGAGAAGCAAGCGAGAGTTCAAGGCCATATAAAGGATTTATTTTAAGTTTTAAGCTTTCGCTTGGAAGAACGGTCATTAGAAAAAGGTTTTGAACAAGTGAGGGTGAGCCATGTAACTGTTTAGCACTTCATTGAAATCTGAAATTTTGCAATCTTATTCGGGTTTCTCTTAAATTCCTAGACCATATCAGCAGTTCTCTTAGTTCTTTTGGAGGGCTCTTGGATTACAGAGAATTTATATATAAAAATGTAGTTCTAAAAAAATTTAAAGAAAAAGACGAAACAAACAGGTCGTTTTGAGACCCAAAAAAATTGATGAAGTGTCCTGGAAAAAAATCGGAAATAGTGAAACTCTTCATTATTTTTCAAAGTAAATAGAACTGAATTTCGAATTTTTCTCGGCGTCTGCTCTAAATTGAGAAATTGCAATTATTTTAAAAGATATAAATCATATTTCTTCGACACGACAAGTATTCGCGACGAAACGTTAAGTATTTCAAATTCACCACATTATTTCGATATCTTTCCATTCGTTTTATAGCAAGTTTTGGTCTTAATAATACTTGCGAGTTTTTGAAACGTTTTCCTTAAAATTCGATAGTAAACCAAAGTCAAACGAAAAAAACTGAAAGCAAACCAAGAAAACTTTTTTAGTGCTATCTCGAGTGTGCTGACGCCTTTTCGTGAAACGCGCTTTCATTAATGCACTCTATACAAATATAGTGTGAACGAATGATGATTGGGATCAGAAGCCGATACATTATTTTTTTATGAAGCTTCCATCGGATTATCAAGTTTCTCTAGTAGTCTAGTGGTAAAACTCGAAAGGTTGTAAAATCAGCCCGTGTCCCACTGTCAAGACTTACGAGACTCAGGTTTTAAGCCCTCACATGGAATTTTCAGTTTAAAAAAACTAGAATTTTTTTATATTACATCGGTGGTGTGTTCTTTATTGAGCACTTTGGGTGAAGTCTAAGCACAATCAAATTATGTCTCCTCTAAAAAAAGCTAGTCATGCGCTATAATCTCTATTTTTCTTGAAACGCTTGCGGTCTGTCCAAAGTCTGCCGTTTTTTTTCATGGTGAGTCTTGTTGATCTACACCTTTTCATGGTGAGTCTTATTGATCTACACCTTTTCATGGTGAGTCTTGTTGATCTACACCTTTTCATGGTGAGTCTTATTGATCTACACCTTTTCATGGTGAGTCTTATTGATCTACACCTTTTCATGGTGAGTCTTGTTGATCTACACCTTTTCATGGTGAGTCTTGTTGATCTACACCTTTTCATGGTGAGTCTTATTGATCTACACCTTTTCATGGTGAGTATTGTTGATCTACACATTTTCATGGTGATTCTTGTTGATCTACACCTTTTCATGGTGAGTATTGTTGATCTACACCTTTTCATGGTGAGTCTTGTTGATCTACACCTTTTCATGGTGAGTCTTGTTGATCTACACCTTTTCATGGTGAGTCTTGTTGATCTACACCTTTTCATGGTGAGTCTTGTTGATCTACACCTTTTCATGGTGAGTCTTGTTGATCTACACCTTTTCATGGTGAGTATTGTTGATCTACACCTTTTCATGGTGATTCTTGTTGATCTACACCTTTTCATGGTGAGTCTTGTTGATCTACACCTTTTCATGGTGAGTCTTGTTGATCTACACCTTTTCATGGTGAGTCTTGTTGATGTACACCTTTTTTGCGAGTGGTGTAAAAGAAGCCTAACTGGGTACAGGCTATTCTTTAACACCCGCGAAAAATCGTTTATATCAAGAACGACAGGCCTCGGAGAGAGCCAGGGAGGAGGGTTTTATGTAAAAAAGAGGATGCAAACAAGCAGAGCATTTGTCTCCAGGGGTTAAATAGTCATGTCAGACCTTCTGTTGGCGGGCCTCTTTTTTCCGAATCATATAGGGGGGACCAGGGGTTAAATAGTCATGACAGATCTTCTGTCGGCGGGCCTCTGTTTTCCAAATCATGAGAGAGGGACCCTTATGTGAAATTTTTTTTTCGGCGGTTTTCTGTTTGAAAAATCGTAAAGGGCGACCCTTATGTGAAAAAATTTACCGCCTTGGGCGGGCGTCTGTCCCTTTTTCTTTCACACTAAAACACCCCTGGGGGGGGACCCTTATGTAAAACAAAAAAATTGTTTTTTGCGGGCCTTTGTTTTTTTTTTTCATCATAAGGGTGAAAAATTATGATTTTTTCCCTTATGTGAAAAAATTTTTCCGCTTTTGGTGGGCGTCTGTACTTTTTTCTCGCACACTAAAAAACCCCTGTTTGTATCACTAGTTTTTTTCGGATAGGGCATATATTCAATCCGCAGTTAGAGAAATACCGTGACTAGGTCTTTGTTCTATATATAAAAAAAACCTGCTTTTGGAGGTTTTCTGAAGCCTTTTCGGACGTTTTAAAAACCGTCGGTAGCGTGCTTGCTCAAGGTAAGACAGAGAGCTAGGTTCGATCTCGCTTCGTGGATTATCTTTTGTCCGTGCAAGAGTTTGTTCATATTCCATTGAAAAGGGCTAAAAGAATTTGTAGAAGCAACTTATCGCGTGCACGCTCTTGAATGTCAGAGGCAACGGCTCCGGCCTGCTCCGTCATCGCGGACTCCCGTCTACGAGCGGATCTGCGGAGGATGACCGCTCTCCGCATAGGTTCGGGACCAATAGGATTATGATATTCATAAGCTAAATACAATGATAAAAAAATGGATAAAGAATTCATATTCGAGCAGAGGTCTAATAATGATCAGAAGCAAGCAAAAAGTGAAAAAAACAGAGGCAGAATACTTTAATTGTTTTAGGCTCCCCATTCGTATGAACGGTCGTGTAAATTTGCTGACAAGCGCTAGCGTGCTATGAATACTAAATTTATTGAATTCATAGGGTGCTCATTAGTGAAAGAAAAAACGACCTTCTGAGAAAAAGCCTAGAACAGGGGTGAAATAGTCATTTCAGACCTTCTGTCCGCGGATCTATGTTTATCCAAACCCTTAGGGGCTGTGAAATGTGAAACAAAATTATGTAAAACCCCTATGTGAAAATTTTTTTTTCGCGGGCTTCTGTTTTTTAATGATAAGAAGGGACCCTTATGTGAAAATTTTTTCCGCTCTCGGCGGGCGTCTGTACCTTTTTTTTGCACACTAAAAATCCCCTGGCCTAGAATACTGAGAAGAGAACAATAGGCGAAAGGTACAAAATAGAAGTTGAGCGAATATAGAAGTTCAGACTCTGTAGGGGCTTTCGTAGGTATTCATTTGCATTCAAAAATACATGAATTGTTTTTATGGTTAGATTTAATTTTTGGCTGAAGTGTCGTGTGTTCAGAAGATGCTATTCGTTCTTGCACGCCTTCCTCTCCGATGGAACAACTCCTGACATCTCTTTGCGAGGCGACGATGTGGATGATGAAGGAATGGCCGAACGAGCTGGAGGAGATCTTTGTAAGCCTTGCGAGATATTGTCTCTGCTGCTGTTGCCGGATGTATCCGTCCTCGAAAAACATCATTTTGATCTTTCACATCAAAGATGTAGTCTCTCTCACATTATCTCTGCCACTATTTCACTCTTTTTTTCATCATTTCATTTTTTATTGCTGTATCTCTCTCTATTGCTATTTACTTAACTCTCTTTTTCTTTCTCCTTTTTTTCTCTTTCTCTCTCCTTTTCCCATTCATTTTCTCTCACTTTCTTTCTCTGAATCTTTCTCTCTCTTCGTATATTTTTCCTTTTTTTTTCTCCCTCCCTTTCCTTCTCTTTTTTGAATTTTTCTTTTACTTACTTTCTATTTAATTTATTTTGTCCAGGGGTAAACCGTTTTTGAAAAAATTTTTGTTCCGATCTTTATTTCTCTTTTTCGCTCTTTCTCACTCTCTCCGCTATGATTTCTCCCTCTAGTTCTTCGCTTACTCAACTTCCCCGCATTGTTCCCTTCTCGTCATTCTTCCTTTTTCTCTGCATTTCTTTTTCAGTCTTATGCTTCTTCCATCTTCTGTTCACTGCATCTCGGCTTCCCTTCTCTCGTTCAACTCCCCCCACATCACCAAAATCTTTTACCCCACCCCTGTAACCAGGGTGTTTCTCTGAACCGCACCGCGGGTCAAAAAAATCTATGCGCTCTCCAAAAACCCGAAAAAAACGTTAAATCTTGAACCTTTAAGCGGTTAACAAAAATTTTTCTCGGATTTTTAGTAGGGAAGGTCCAAATTACTGGAAAAATTGAAAGTTGAACTCTGAAATTTTAAAAATCTATGCATTCGAAAAAAGTTGTGCGTCTGCTAAGAAACACCCTGTCTGTAACTCTTCCTCTTTTCTCTCGAAGCTTCATATTCTTTCTCTGGCGTAAAAATCAAAGCTAGGAACCTTTTCTAAAACTGGTAAAATTAGCCAGCCTATCTGAAATAACCGGTGCCTTCTCGTGCACTCCAAAGAAAAAGAATACATGCTCAATCTATAAGGTTTTCCAATAGCAGTAATAACAGGGAGCCTCGCAAGTAGATGTCAAGACATCTCGATTGAACTCATGACTAGCGCTCAGCCCCAGAACAGAAAACTAAATGTTCATATCCCATGACCTTTTTGCGAGTTTCATTTTCTAAGTTATACGGGTTTCTAACCTCGTTTTGGGGGGGGATACATTATCACATCAAGATTATTTCATTGTTGGTTGAACTTATTTATCGTTTTGTTAGTCACAAAAAACCAGATTTCCACCATCTTCACTTGCGGCCGACGCTTTTAAAGTTACCGCCCCCACCACTGGTGAACTTTCAATCATAGGTCACCTAGATTTGTCAAAAAAATTTCGCCGGCTGGGGGTCGGGCGGGGTTTTGTGTACGAATTCGATTTCTTATTGTATTTTCTTAGATTTACGTTCAAGTAATGAAAAAAAATTGAATTTAACAGCTGAGTTTTATTGAAAGTGATTTCTCAATTGAGTTTTTGATCGTAACTTCTTCAACATAAATAAAATGGTAAATGGACTGCTACATACTTTATCAAACTCCACAAACACCATAACAAAACATAAGAAAATAAATCTGCATCGGATAAAAGCTTATGAAAAATTTCTTTCCTGGGCGGGGGACCGGGAGGTTTTTTGTACCCCTTGGTAACCTATGCTTTCAATTGGCAAAAAAATTCTAGGGCGACCGACCTACCGACCCTCATCCTCAATCAAAATGAATGTCACAGTTTTCACAGCTAGAATTGATAAAAAGTCTTCAATTCTCTACATAAACAGAACGCTTCATTAGCCATAACTCAGCTTCAACCGGTTTCGTTGAGTTAAAAGTAAAACTTTTAGCCTACTTTAGCGACCGACCTATTGAAAAGTCAAGACATATTTTACCTATGTAGGTCACCAACACTGTTGAGAATTTGAAAAAAATTACCGTTCTTTGAGCGATGAAATCTATAATGATGACTAGCTCTCCCTTCTTCGAATGATGACTAGCTCTCCCTTCTTCGAATGATGACTAGCTCTCCCTTCTTCGAATGATGACTAGCTCTCCCTTCTTCGAATGATGACTAGCTCTCCCTTCTTCGAATGATGACTAGCTCTCCCTTCTTCGTCTAGAATGATGACTAGCTCTCCCTTCTTCGTCTAGAATGATGACTAGCTCTCCCTTCTTCGTCTAGAATGATGACTAGCTCTCCCTTCGTCTAGAATGATGACTAGCTCTCCCTTCTTCGTCTAGAATGATGACTAGCTCTCCCTTCTTCGTCTAGAATGATGACTAGCTCTCCCTTCTTCGTCTAGAATGATGACTAGCTCTCCCTTCTTCGCTCGTTACATTCAGGGTGTTTCTTACCACCCGCATAATATTCCTCAAGCACATAGATTTCCAGAATTTGAAAGAGTTTAGAGTTTTTTCTTTGAAGATTCGGAATTTTCCTAGGTAAAAATCGCAAATTTCTTCTTGCCGGTGCATAGATTTGAATTTTTTCGGGCTTTTCAAAAAGCGCATAGTTTTTTTTCACTCGCAGTGCGAGTGAGAGAAACACCCTAGTTACATTCACCTCGCTTCTCATTATTCCAGCCTCACCCGCTCGAAAAGCTGTTGGTATTTTTTTGTTGTAATTTTCAACAGTTACACTAAACTTTTGGTGAACTATGTTTCACGCTCCTAAATGTGTTGATGTTGAGCATTCGCCTCCGTCGGGTTCATTTCACTCCTACTCGATTGGTCGCTTAAAGTCTGTCGTCTCTCTCCGAACTCTTTTACTAGACATTCGACCTCCCCGCAGCACCAACATGGATGGATTGATACTCCTTCTGGCCGACTCGGTCAGTCACTTACACGGTGATCCTTACCACACACACACAGAAAAAGCTTGCACATAAGGATCAGGGACTGATTCAGGAGTTATATAATACGTCCGAAAAGGTTACAGAGGACACCAAAAGCGTAAATTCGTCTGTACAAAAACCAGCGATAAGCAACGGAAGGTAGTTTTATTGAGAGAAATTTGGTTACCAAGTGAGGTTATGCTCAACAAGGTAGTTTTATTGAGAGAAATTTGGTTACCACTTGAGGTTATGCTTAACAAATGAATAAAGAGACCAGCAGAAAAACGGAAGAAAGAATGCAACAAAATTTATAAGAAAAGAATTCCGAGAGAGAAGAAGAAATAACTGTAATTAGAAAAATGATGTAAGTAAGGTCATTGCTTCCTGAACCATAATCAAGAAGACCTCGTCTACCCAACCGGAGATCTTCAAGGGGCAAACCACAACAACAACAACAACCCCTGATCAGGATGACTAATCATGAGAGAACCGCAGGTCTTTGAGAGAGCGCGAGAGCGAGTCATGTGAAAGAGAGGATGCAGACAAACAGAACATTTGTATCACCGGCTTTCTAGGATAGTGCTTAGGTTTGCGCATCGACTCAACCCGCAAGGCGGATTCGAGAAAACCTGGTCACTATTGAGGCCTGGGTTCGTATGGAAAAAATCACCGTATCTGGGTCAGGAATCCTACGACGATTGTACAATAGACCTGAGATTTCGTTGTTGTTTATATTCGCATTGACTCAGGTGCCCTCCGGAAAGGATTATAAAAATTTTAAAAAAAATGTTCTGGGTGAAAAAAATCAATTTTATCTTTTATTAACGTAAACTTTTCATAAGTATGAATCAAAAAACAGCTTTTGTGATATTTCAAGTTATAGAAAAAAGCAGCAAAAACTGTTATCGTGTAGCTTATTTGATTGAAGGTGTTACAGTCCAAAGTATTGCAATTTGCAATCATAAATAAGAATAAGATAGCATGCAGAGCAGTAGGAATAATTTTAATTAGGAAGAAGAAAAAATAGAAACGTTAAGATGGAATAATCTTTTACAGATCCATCTACTAGCTGAGCAATGGCCACCGTACCCACATGCACAAAATGCGGTAATTTTTCTTTTCTTTTTATATGAGAAGCACCAGTTGAAATTCATAGATTTGGTAGTTTGAATCGATAGTCCGGGCGTGGCATAATGGTTAGTGTGTTAGACCATTGTGCGAAGAGTCCCGAGTTCGACTCCCACCCCGGACAGATCCACCCAAACCAAGGGGGTTAAGAAATGTTGGTAGTGCTCATGCACGAATCTGACTCTCCCCACTACTGCTAATCACACTAGCAGTGATCTAGCAGGCAGCCACTGGTTCTACCAGGATAGGTCTGACCTGCATCTCAGGGGAGCACGTACCCTGCCGCGAGGCGGGAACAAGCGCGAGGAAGATATATATATATATATATATATATATATATATATATATATATAGTAGTTTGAATCGATACTTTTATTTCGAGAAACTCGAACTTTTGTTTGTTCAATGGAAAATGAAATTTGTTTTTTTGGACGCAAGCCATAGCTCACCATAGGTCTTGATTTCGGTCCGCCCGGTCACCCGAAAATTTTAAGAAGGGTTTTTTTATTGCTAACTTGCATTGATGAGATGCCTTGGCCATCGGCATAGGAAGAAGCAGGAATAAATTTCTCAAAAATCCGCACTGAATTAAAAAATTCTTTTCAAAGGATATGTTGTTGTTGTTGTTGTTGCCGACAAGCATCCCGCATCGAAGACTTGGTTATGAACACTCTCTTTAATGAGAGAAGTTCTCGTGTTCTTCGGACAAGATGCGTCCGGAGAAGGGGTTTTGATGTCCTTTGCAGTCCTGAGACTGTCATGCTGCACCTTGTGAAGGCGGACATCGTTGTAGCAACCTGTTCATGCTATAGGCCTTGTGAGTGGGTGGTCAAGCCGGCCTAGCATCGTTTTTGGTGGGAGTAGAGAAGTCTCGCCTATCGTTGACCGTAGATAGGCAAGAGGCTATTTGACTGGCGCCTCGACTCGCCATTGAAAAGTATAGCGGAGTATCGGTTGATGTTTTGTCCGGTGGAATGCCCAGGCCGGTCCGGCATCGCCCTCCTTTGACGAGCTATACTACCCAGTTTTGGTCCGCGGCGGGATTTCTCCCGCTACCTCCCAGCACGAATTCTTCGTAGGGAGGCGTCCCTCTATCCGCCACTGAGGTCGCGCTCGATTCTGGACTGGATGATCCGGCTCCATCCGTGACAGGCTCTTAAGGCTGTAGAGTCACGAATGGCCACTGTTGCCAGTGTGTTTCGAGAAAGGATATGTTGATTTTGTACCGCTCAGGGGGGTTTCATTCTACCAAAAAAGAGATGAGGTTTTCGAACGGCCTTTTTTTTCAAGTCGGTTTTTTTGTTGTTGAAAGCTTATGAATGGTTCTTCAAATTCACAGAAAGTGTGACAAAAACGACGTCAAAGTTGAAAAAAACAACAGAGAAGCTCAAAGTTAGATCTACGTTTTCGATTGGCCTACATAACTTTTTTCGGACCGATTTTGTTGAGAGATTATGAGTGTTTCATTAAATTCCACTCAATCCTTCCTCCCCACATAATTTTATTCTCAGCAGGAGTTGTGAGCTATGACTTAAACTCAGTAATTTTTTGCCAAAAAGTGATGTTGTTTACCAAAATAGTTTTTTTTCTCTCCATGTATTCGTGATTTGAACTACTATTCGTCCCCAAAAACTGGTATCGGAACCAGGTTCTATTTTTTTTTTCGTACATTGTAGAGTAATATTTCTAATCGAAATTGAAAAAAAGGAGGCATGGCTCAATTATTTATAATATTAGCAATTTGTTTCTTCTAACTAATTTTAACAGGGTTTCATTTTGATTTTCACCTGCTTCCGTGATAAATGATCGGTAGCAAAAGAGTTTGTAACCATTTTTGAGTTTTGTGAGGAATAAAAGTACCTGGTATGAAGCAAGGTACTCCCCCTGCTGAAATGCCCACCGAAGATATATGATCCAATTCGTTTTCAGCCAAGCCACACCGTCTCCTACCCGATGATGCAGTTGAACGCGCAAGCTCCGCCTGACGTCAAGTCGATGACAAAGCCCAAGTCCCAGATGAGGTTGCAAGGTTCAGAGACCCCAGTGAAAGAGGTCATCATGGCTAAACCCTCCTCTTACACCTGTGATAACTGTCAGTTCATTTTAGAGGTAAAGTTTCTGTTTCAAAGTTGACAGTTCACGGCTGAGGCGCTCTTATAAGAGAAGACTAAAAAAAATGTCCAATTTAGTTTCATTGTTGTCTCGTAGAACTACATCTGACAGTATTATCGTATAAGCTTATAAATGGTATAATTGATATACCGATCAGTAAAATGTACACTTTGAAGCAATGCAATGGTCGAACGTCTAAGTACACCGGTCGAACGTCCATACAATGGTCGAACGTCCATATACCTCGCACTCGTTTTCGAAATAGGTTTTTCGTAAATCCAAAATTTGCCTTGTCACTGAATCAAAAACATGACGGCCCATTGACTTTTACTACCACGCGCGTTCCCGCTTTCGTGGCAGGATACGCGCTCATTTGATTTAAAATGGTAGAATCGTGCACTGGTTTAGCAGGTCATGGGCTCATATTAAAATTCGGACAAGCATCGACATAACTGGAATGGGTAGACGTGCCTTGGGTGGAAAAGGGGAGGGGGGAAGCGGGCTCGACCTTATTCAATGAGGCCGGCTGTTTCTTCTCATCCGCTGAAAAAGAGAGTAGATCAAAAAGTCTAATCAACAGAGTCTTACAGACTTGAGAAATTGAGCGATTGCGATGGTTAATAGAGAACGCATACAAACAGAGCATTCGTAAAACTACCCATTTATTTGCGCATAGATTTCAGCTCTTCTTTCTCCGCTCTTTTATTCAGTTCGGTTCTCATTATTCCGTACTCCCCTGCCCGTAGAGCGGTAGTTTTTTTCGATTTTCAAAAGCTGCACTATACTTTTGGTGAGCTATGCGAGCAATGAATGCGTTTATTGCAGCGGGTACCACACCCTTCTTTCCCTTCCTCAACTCAGCAAACTCCTTGAGTGCCGCCGCTGCTGCGATGTCAGGTTAGCACGGCCATTATGCAAACCATGAATGGAATGAGTCCGATCGATTTCTCAATCAATCTTTGGCTTAACTTAGTTTCAAAAAAAAATCAGATTGATGAAGTATTCAAAACAGCTTTTTTGTGTTTATGACCTTATCGGGCCAAATTAATCTTGAGAAATTGCAAAACGATACTTATCAGCCAATTATTTGATCCAGTTCGGGACTTAAGATATTTTTCTGAAAAAGCTTGTCGATAGGTCATTCATTATACTTGTTTTTTCCTATTATAGATTCATTAGAATTTTCGTTGAACTTTCGGGAACATATAAATGACCGAAGAAGTATCGAAATGACTCAGCCAAGAGCTTGGAAAGTATCAAAAGCAAACGTTCTTTAATGAAGTGCCTCAGAAAATGTAGTAGATTAAGAATACTTATAATCTGAGACAAGGCGAGTGCGTGATTATAGCAAAAGTTCAGACAGGGCGAAAATAGAAGATCCATACAAACAGATTACTCTTATCAGTATTCTCTTTATATAGGGCATGAATTTAACCCGCAGTGCGGGTTAGAAAAAAGTCATGAACATGAGGGTAGGTCGCTTATGACTCGCCAAAAACTCAACCGTAACGAAATCGATTTACAGCCTCTGAAACTGCGACCTGCAGCACTGGAACAAATCACGACCAAAGACGAGGGGTCAGTTCAAATCCAAGAACAGTTTATGGTAAAAAGTGCCTAAAAAATGTTGAGCTGCGCGTAAAAAAATTCAAAACGTTTGCTCATTTGGAAGAAGAACCTATATATTTGAAAAACTTAAGATTCTACAAACTCTTTATTTCTAATACTAATTCATCCATCTTCCCTCCTCCTTTTATGTTCCCTTTTCTCTCGCTGCTCTTCATTTTAGACCAGGGGTTAAATGGAGCCGCCCATTTTAGACCAGGGGTTAAATGGAGCCGCCCATTTTAGACCAGGGGTTAAATGGAGCCGCCCATTTTAGACCAGGGGTTAAATGGAGCCGCCCATTTTAGACCAGGGGTTAAATGGAGCCACCCATTTTAGACCAGGGGTTAAATGGAGCCGCCCATTTTAGACCAGGGGTTAAATGGAGCCGCCCATTTTAGACCAGGGGTTAAATGGAGCCACCCATTTTAGACCAGGGGTTAAATGGAGCCGCCCATTTTAGACCAGGGGTTAAATGGAGCCGCCCATTTTAGACCAGGGGTTAAATGGAGCCGCCCATTTTAGACCAGGGGTTAAATGGAGCCGCCCATTTTAGACCAGGGGTTAAATGGAGCCGCCCATTTTAGACCAGGGGTTAAATGGAGCCGCCCATTTTAGACCAGGGGTTAAATGGAGCCGCCCATTTTAGACCAGGGGTTAAATGGAGCCGCCCATTTTAGACCAGGGGTTAAATGGAGCCGCCCATTTTAGACCAGGGGTTAAATGGAGCCGCCCATTTTAGACCAGGGGTTAAATGGAGCCGCCCATTTTAGACCAGGGGTTAAATGGAGCCGCCCATTTTAGACCAGGGGTTAAATGGAGCCGCCCATTTTAGACCAGGGGTTAAATGGAGCCGCCCATTTTAGACCAGGGGTTAAATGAAGCCGCCCATTTTAGAACAGGGGTTAAATGGAGCCGCCCATTTTAGACCAGGGGTTAAATGGAGCCGCCCATTTTAGACCAGGGGTTAAATGAAGCCGCCCATTTTAGACCAGGGGTTAAATGGAGCCGCCCATTTTAGACCAGGGGTTAAATGGAGCCGCCCATTTTAGACCAGGGGTTAAATGGAGCCGCCCATTTTAGACCAGGGGTTAAATGGAGCCGCCCATTTTAGACCAGGGGTTAAATGGAGCCGCCCATTTTAGACCAGGGGTTAAATGGAGCCGCCCATTTTAGACCAGGGGTTGAATGGAGCCGCCCATTTTAGACCAGGGGTTGAATGGAGCCGCCCATTTTAGACCAGGGGTTAAATGGAGCCGCCCATTTTAGACCAGGGGTTAAATGGAGCCGCCCATTTTAGACCAGGGGTTAAATGGAGCCGCCCAAATTGGGTTTACATGTATCCGCCGCTCAAAGTTTTGAGGAAAAAAAGAAGAGAATATGAAGGAATAGGGTAAGAAAAGAAAGGGAGTTTTTTGTCAATAGTGTGTGTACATGTATCCGCCGACGGGACCGATCCGATCACTATTTAACCCCTGTTTTAGACTCCCATAATTCTTCTTAACTTTCGACCGAAAACTTCAGTATTTGAAAAGAAATCGCGGTTTTATTCAGCAGCCAGAGTTTATGGATTCTTACGGGGGAGGAATGAGTGATGATGGATGCGATGCTACCGTAGCTCAGGTGAACAATGACGAGGTGATGCGACAGTTACTACTGTACTCGTACGGTAATCCGGAGGATGATGTGGTGAGTGAATGGTTCGATAAAAAGTTTTAGCATCCCAGAAAAATTCAATTCTCGGTTAACCTCAGTTCTAGAGAGTTGTTTGAAACCAGTCGTTAAATGAGGCCCGTCTAAGGCATGTTTGTACGCGCCGAGCGAGTGGAAAAGGGAATGGGGAAAGGAAAGAAGAGTGGAAAGAGAAGTAGAGAAAAAGTGAAACAGACTGGAAGGAGAAGAGAATGTGAATCATTCTCGGCGCGAACATGTTTGCGCCAACATAGCTGGACCGGTAACCATTTAACCCCTGTTTGAAACGAGAAAAAAACTAGATCATCGAAAGAGTAAAGTTATTATTAAATTAAGTTAAAAGTAAAAACAAAATAAGGTCTAGATGTGTTTTTTATCCTAGTAAAATATGTAGTTAATGAACTAAACAGTAAGATCGGTACTCACCGAAAGCACTATGAAACCGTCGAAAATCTTCTCATAACTGGAAAGTCGGCACAATGCCTACTGACTTCTTTCCGGAACGGCATTTTGTCTCCAAGCGGGATTTGAGAAGCGGACCAAACTGAGAAACGGACTAAACCTTTTAGAACCAGTAGCTGCATTTCGGGTCACTGTAATAAGGTATAACAAAAAAGAAAAGCATCAATATTGAACAAAAACATGCAAATACTACCGACATTTCTTTACTTGACAGAATTCGGTAGATCTGCCCAGGGTGAAGCTCGAATTTGTGACCTCTCAGACCCCTTCGATACAGCCCGCAACTCGCAAGGTACCGGGTAACCCTATCCGGTATCGAG
Organism: Allodiplogaster pararmata; assembly: GCA_964056735.1. Lineage (NCBI taxonomy): Eukaryota > Metazoa > Nematoda > Chromadorea > Rhabditida > Diplogasteridae > Allodiplogaster > Allodiplogaster pararmata. The sequence continues at coordinate 31,688,168 of OZ057405.1, forward strand.
CGCGTCCTCGGGTGACATATAGAGGGATGTCTCGAGGCACGTGAGCATCGGAGGTAGCGGGCTTGCTCGTCGCGGACCAAAAATCGGTAGTATAGATGATGATGCCAGATTGGCCTAGGCAAGCCACATGATGAAACGTCATCAATTCGCTCCACTTTCCACCGGCATTCAATTCGCCAATATACTAATGTCTTGCTTTTCTTGTCGTTGCTAAAACGATGTCCGCCTTCATAAGGTGCAGCATGATAGTCTCTGGACTGCAAAGGGCATCAACAACTTTCTCCGGGAGCATCTTGCTCAATAGAATCTGTCTTCGATGTTAGCTGCATAGTGGCAACAACAAAAACATTAACAACTTGTGACGTTTTGCGTAACATTCCGGCTCTTTACCATTGAGCCTTACTTGGTTCTGCCGACCAAATTTTCGTAACTCCTGGTAGCGGTGGAATATCATGAAGGGCCAAACTTAGAAAACAAAAACATGTACGATAGCTTTTGGGTCGTTTTTAATAGAAAAAACCTTTCAGTTCAAAACGAACCTGAAGGACGATTTGAAAGAGGAAGAAATGACCGAATTTGACGCAGAGGAGGAGACTCGGAAAGAAAAGGGTAAAAGGCCCAAGAGAGACATCGATAACAAGAAGTTAGCTAAGACAACTCCAGAAGGATCAACTCCAATCACTATAGTTCAAAACAAACCTCTCAAAAATTTGTAAGACGGTTGCTCCCTGAGCGGTCAAGTCTTAAATAATTGAAAGTGAGCCAGAGATGAAAGGCAGAATAGGGATTCCTTTTTATCTTATTTGAGAGAGAGAGAGAGAAAGAGAGATGTGACAATCGAAGATAAAGTTTACGTCGGTTTTAGTTGAGGGGTTTTGATATATATTATTATCGGTTATGGTAACTTTGAGTTTGTATGGTTTAGAATAGCTCACTAGTCGTTTTTGCAGTGGTAGTCAGATACAGTATGCTATGAAGATAGTGACAAACGAGATTTTTTTAAAGAGATGAAGGCGGCAAGCTGAAGCGCAAGAAGAAACGGCGCGCGTTCGAGTTCTATTGGGAGGAGAGAAGAGCTGACTATGCCAAAAGCCACGCCCACCTCGGACACAACGAACGGCGGGCCATTGCGCAAGCGGCATGGAGAGGAGTGACGGAACGAGAAAAGTTAGACCACACATCGAGAATTTAGAGATCACATAAGGGTACTGGCGGAATTTTCGTCGAATGGGTCAACTACAGTCTGACCCTCTTCAACTAAAACAATAATTTTCACAAGGTATAGTAGCTTCAGATGAAAAAATTCTACAATTTTGATGTTTGTAAGGTTGGAGAAACATTCAACTAATGGAGAATAAAAGAGTTTGGTGAGTGTGTGGTGTGAATGCCGGGTCAAAAAAGGTGTCCTCATCTATCATTGGTGGGGTGGAATGAGTAAACTATGAATTGTTCATATTTTACAATAGCCGTATTCGATATCACGACATTTGTGAATAATATTATACCCTACTCCTCGTTGATCTCAAGCAACGGATTTTTATACCGAGCAGATGAGCGGATTGTTCGCAAAAACTTGTGCAAAAATAGTTTCGTGTGACGGGAACCGAACCCGCTACCTTTCGCATTCCGGGCGGATGCTCTTCACACTGAGCTACACAAGCACACATGATAATGCACATTTTAAGGCCCATACAACACATTTGGCACCATTAAAACTCACACCCTAAATATTTCCATGTATTTTAAAATATGATTTTGTGCTTGGGTTCAGGCAAAAAATGCTCTAAAGAGGCCGTATGGCTTAGTACCAGGGTGTTTCTTAGCACCCGCACAGCTTTTTTCGAGCGCATAGATTCTCAAAATTTCAGAGTTCAACTTTCAATTTTTCCAATGATTTGGACTTTCCTTTTTTCCAAGCGCATAGATTTCAATGTTTTTTGGAAAGCGCTTAGAATTATTTTCACCCGCGGTGCGGGTCGAAGAAACACCCTGCTTAGTACGATAACGTATACAACGACCAACTACATAATTAGATACTTGGAGAAAAAAGGTATCGTGAATTACCGGTGAGAGTTGTCGTGATGTATCGTGAATTACCGGTGAGAGTTGTCGTGATGTATCGTGAATTACCGGTGAGAGTTGTCGTGATGTATCGTGAATTACCGGTGAGAGTTGTCGTGATGTATCGTGAATTACCGGTGAGAGTTGTCGTGATGCGAAAAGTGATGAAACCGCAGTATTCGGTTGCTCAACTGGAAAATCTTTATTCTTTCTCACAATCGAAGTTACCATCTCCCGAAGAATAGTCCGGAAAGTTGTTCACCCAAAGGTTTCACATTCAAAAGAGTGAACCTCATAAAAAATAATTGTCGCTGATCCAATGATTTTTGAATGAAGATCTTGATGAAAAAAAATTTCAGTCTATAGTCAGCCGATATCGAATAATGGAAAACATGAATATATTGACCAAGCTGGGTACTGTAGGCACTCCAGAGGGCTATCTTGAGGTAGCTTATGATAAACAGAGGCATACGGTATGTTTTCACATGATAGCTTCGATTGTGAATTAAGCGGCGAGTACTGCGTTAATTGACTGCAGATGGCAAGCGATGGCTGATGAGTACAATGAAAGGATGCACGAGGAGAAGTACCGGGACAAGCCAAAGCCTCCCGTGACGGCGAACGCTTTCTTCTTCAAGGAGCACCACAAAGTGCTAAGGGTACGGTATATGTTCTCTATTATGGGATGTTTAAATGTACCACAAAGTTAGGAATTACTCCAACACTCTTATAATTCACTCTTTCTCTGCAGTTTTGTGTAAGAGAAATTCGTGCGCTAACTTGTTTCTTCACGAAAGCCGGGAGATTACGGTATTTGGTATGCGAGATTACGGTATTTGGTATGCGAGATTACGGTATTTGGTATGCGATATTTGTATTTTCCTCTTGCGAGATCAGAAACATGACTTTTAGTTCCATCTTTTAGACGGAAAAGTTGCCCAAACAACCTTATAATTTTTTGTGCAATTTTACGCCTATTCGTTTTGAGACAAATAAGAGTACGAATTACTATTACTTACTTGAAAAAACTGTTGAATTTTTCGTGATGAAACACAAGAAGAATGACCCACTGCCTTGAAAAGCAGTTAAATTCACTCTTTCAGCTTTTCTTAGAAGTGCCAAGAAATCATCTAGGTGAATAAAAAAAGACATTGAAAACAAATGATTCCCGAGGTAACTCGCGCTCCCGGTTTGAGTCGAGATGGCTGGGTTCGATCCCGCCCGGTGGACTAGCTTTTTTCTGTGCGATAGTTCAATTATTTGTCATCTTAAACTGGCGTCACTGCCTTTAAACTGTTTAACTTAGAATTTGAAGAATTTTCGAGTCAGTGGAAAGAGGAATAATATGTAATTTTGTTTCATTTGAAGCTGCAGGAGTTTATAATGATGGAGCTGCGATGAGAGTTTACAATGGAAGTTTCGCTACAGTGAAAATGCCGCAGTCAAAAAATGGGAGAATTCGTTTCGAAAAGAATAATTTGCAGGCGGAGAATCCTGGTATGAGAGGATGCGACGTCCTGGCTGAAATAGGAAGAATGTGGGAGAAGACGGATGACAAGCAGCGTTATATAGAGATGCAGGCAAGCAGGATTTCGCTTTCCGCTTACAATAGCTTCATCATAAAAATTTTCTTTGCAGTTCTTCGATCATGGAAAGACTAATTTTGAAAACTGAGTTTTCTTCCAACCTTAGAAAAAAACCCGTTTAGAAAACCCTTTAGCGATGCGTTTCTTAACCATCATCTGATTAAATGTTGAGTGTCTCGTTTTTGATTCTCCTCCCTTATAACAAAACGGGATTTTAGGAAAGCAGGAACAAAGTGGATTGGGCTAAGTAAAATACTTTATTAATTGCTAATTGCAGAATGAGGACAGAAAGCGATACGAGCAAGAGCTGTTGACCTATAAAGTGAAAGGTCTCGTTGATGGAAGCTCAACGCACATCTGAAAAGCGATATCAAATTGATAAAAGAACTAAGAATCTCATGAAATTTACATGGTCGATGTTCACAATAGTGTGTGTATAGACTTCCAGTGAAACTTTATTGTTCCGAAAAGAGGAAAGATATCATCTCATCTATGACAATAAGTAAAACATGAAAATTCTTACCCCCAAAGCGATTGCTCGATTACGGTAATGTACAGTAGTTGTAACTCTCTACGATTCTCGGTGTCTTTTCTCTGTTTGTGTCGCCTGCGCGTCCTTGTAAATAAGTGTGTGACGATGAGGTAGTTCTTGCCATCCATGTCCCTCTCCAACACCTGCTTTCTGTTGGTGTGCAGGTTCTCTCCTGCTTTGCTCAAGAACCCTACTGTATCCATTCGTCCTTTAAGAAAAATACTTCTATATCCTTCTAAAGTAACCTAGTGTTATATAATAGTTTCTTTGAGGGATTTTGTGGAGAGCCAGAAAAAATCAGGCGGTTTTGAAGAAAACTGTATCATAACCTTACCATTGTGATCCCGTAAGCTGCGTTACTTATTTTTTCTGTCCGCCTTTTTCTTCCTCTCCATGAATTTTTTCCACTCAAAAACCTTGGGCCGTATGCACGTACCATTTTTGGTGGGAAATGATGAAGAAAACAGTGTTATCCTAGAACACAACACTATTTTCTTCATCATTTCCCACCAAAAATTGTACGTGCATACGCCCCCTTATTTCACCACTTAAAACCATATCTTAGACCTTGAAAAATCTATTTGGCTGACTCTGTCGTCTTCGCTCTCCGTTCTTCCCCTTCTTCACTGTATGATATATTTTCCCTATACCGAAAATCGTTTTCCCCGCTGACCCTTTAAAAAAAACCCATCTCGAAGGTCTTTTTGGCTGTAATTATTGATAAGCTAAACGTAATTTTCACAAATTGCATGAATCATGCGTGCGAAAACACGGAGAATTTGTTTGTTCGGTTGTTACACTCTCTAATATAATTGCTCATCTATCTGTCTTATGGTATGAATTTAATCATTGGGTTGTTTGTTATCTATGAATGGATCATGTTAAATCACCCCTTCATTAACTTTTCGTTGTAGGTTCGAGGTATGATTAGAAATTATTTTAATTTTAAAGCAGAGCTGTTTAAGGTTGAAATGTTTTGATTTCATAGATATGGAAGTCATCTCTCAGAAGCCAAACGCATTAAGTCAGTTAAAGATTATTTTTCATGTAAAATTGTTCTGTTCCAGATGCAAGCTTGTGTCAGTACTCGTAAGAAACAGATTTTTTATATTGGGCTCTGATAGCGTCGTTCAAATCCAACTCTCTTGAAAACCTTTTTTGACTAAAATTACATGGGCCGGCCCAGAAAATCAGCCTGGTTTCAGTTGACTCTACTGCTATTCGAATTTGCATGCTTGATTTGTTGCCTGCTTTTTACGTGAAGTTAAGTGTTCAGAAACTTTTCTTTTTTTTTTGTTGCTGATTTCGATGACCTAATTGTAAGATGTTTTATGTTAATTCAAAGATGATTATTTGACCTATAATTGACAGAAAAATAAAGACAGGTTTCATATTTGTTGATGGAATCTGCTCTGCACAAGCAGTTTTGCGCTATGAAGACCCGAAGATATGTATGTATATACTTGTTATATCTTTCATGCTAATAGTGTGAGCATTCATATCCTATTTGACATGGCGCACTAGATTTTTTAAAGAGTAAATGTTCATTTGTAATCAAGGTCAAGTGTCTGAGTGTTAAAAGAATCCTATTTATACTCGATATTTGCAAATATTGTACCAGTACACAACTATATTTGCAAATATTGTACCAGTACACAACTATATTTGCAAATATTGTACCAGTACACAACTGTATAAAGCGTTCGAAAAACAATAGTTTGCGTATCGGAAGCGAGGGTTTCGGCCTTATAAAAATATGTATATATCCAAACTTTAACAAAGCAAAAGCTAATTGATGGGGCGAATTCGAACACAACAGTCTCTCACTTACCAACAGAGACTTGCAGAAAATAGGTCGGGTTTTTTCCCGGATACGTGCTAGTTTTGTTTAAACCTCAAATGCGGTTGAAGAGCTAGCAATATGATTATATGAACAAAATAGCGATGTCATTATCTTGATGATGTTGCTCATCTGAAAAGAATACAAAGAATCGACATCCTTTTTCGATAGACTTAGATGCTCAGTTACATTGTTGGAAGACAGGGACACCTGGTTCATAAGGGAAATTGTGTAAACATTTGATATTAAATGTGTTTTCAAGTTTTGCATTTATACGAGGGAAAATGCAACCGAGAAACGCTTGATCATTCATGATTAGTATATTTATCTGATTTGATTCATTTTAAAGTAAAAAAAGCAAAGTTATGAATAAATTTTTTTTTATAGACCCTCGACCATTTGTAATTTGAGAAGATTTCTGGGTGCTTTGCTTACTGAGGCATCTCGATCTACATGATGAACAGGGGTGAGTAAAGTCGCGCTTGACTTCTATCTTTGCGAACCAAACGCGAGAACCATTAATTCGCCGAAGTGCATGATGCTATCGTACTGGAGTTTCCACTCGTCATGAAAATTTTATGGAAAGTTATTGACTAACGTTTAGTCCGGTGGCTGCACCTGCCAGACATATATGCCCTCCCAATATGTGGCCTCCCTTGACCATATAAGTGCGAATAATTGTTACACTAGATACCCGCCGGAGGCAAAAGGAGTTTACCTTCAAAAAAGGAGAATGAAGGTTTTACACAAAGATTATGTTTTCGAGCTGAAAACCTAGACTCGCCGTTGTTATATGCATAGGTTTCCCGAGAGATGGTGTGATTGTATAACTGGAAGTATGACTATGTATTCACCAGCCTTGTATTCACCCTCTCTGACTTGTTGTCATCTGATTGAAGGCCCTCGTCATCAATTAATACTTTATTGCACAGTGCGAGTTGCAAACGTAATAAGATACGATAATATTCACAATTTAGTAAATTCACAGACATTCCACTTTTTCGTTGAAAAATGTAAGAAATTGAAATTAAAGATTTCGAGAGAACTCAAAAAATTGAATATTTTAGAGAACAAAATCAAAAAGTTATTATTTCTTTGTTAAACATGTTTTAGAAGATAATATTTCTTTAACCACTTGTATGAAAATTTAAACGATGAAAATGAGACAATTACAAAGGGTAGAATGTGTGGAAAAAAGAGTAGCTTCTTGAGGAGGCGGACCCCTGTTTTCGGGAGTCGCGGGAGGTTCGCAGCAAGGCCAACAACAACAGCAGCAACAAGTCCGTCAGCAGGTGAGACTTCAGGAAAAGTCGTGCATTCACGGCTAGAATGAGCTAGTTTTCATACATAAATCACTCGCAATGACAATTACGAATGACAGCAATGACAATTACGCAATGACAGTTTTCATACATAGATCAACTGAACCAGGCTGTTTCTTTCCACACGCAGAAAGATTGTGTATATCAAATTGACCAATCATGAGGAAACGACAGGACTTAGAGAGATATGCGAGAGTGTGTGATGACAAAGAGACTTAGAGAGATATGCGAGAGTGTGTGATGACAAAGAGAAGATTCAAAAGAGCAGAGCATTTGTATCACAAGCTTTTTTGGGAGACAAAGATTCTGAAACTCCAAATTGATCCTCTCGCTTCTGCCTTTCTTTATTTTCTAATCGCTTCGACGCAATATTCCAAATACTAAACGTGATAGAAACCTCAAAAAAGTGTAATAGAGCGTTTCCGTCAGGAATTCAATACTTCGTAGCAAATGGGTACATACATAGACGTGAGGGTCCTCTATATTGCCTCTCAAAACAGGTCTTATGCCAACAAGCGAAGGCTATCCTCGCCATTCTGTTATTGGGCACATCTACCCTCAAGAAAGAAAAAAAAAGAAATTACATTCAACTCTTAGTACATAAAAGCACAAGAAAAATTTATCCTGACTTTGGATCAAAGTGATTGGCTTTTAACCCGCCTCTTATTTCTCGTAGGCAATATAAATCGTCTAAAGAAAGTGTGATTTGTTATTTCTTAGATGATTCTTTGCAGGGAGCACTCATGAACTCTTCATATGGACAGCAGAATAACGATTATTCGTTGTACCAGGTGAAATTTACGATTATTCGTTGTACCAGGTGAAATTTACGATTATTCGTTGTACCAGGTGAAATTTACGATTATTCGTTGTACCAGGTGAAATTTTGTTCCTTGCATAGCTCATCGGCCCAAATTAAAAGATGAAAAAACTACCGATTTTTCTAGCATGACCTCAAAATACTGAATGTAATATTTCTCTGCAATTCAGCTCCCGCTTGTTTCTCCTTATTATAGACCCCCTTTCAAATGAACGGGCGTTTGAACATTATTTGCGCAAATGCAACTGGGCTGTGGTTACTTGCCCTTCATATAAATTCATAAACTGTCACCCATGTTTCTGTCACCCATTTGCCCTTCATATAAATTCATAAACTGTCACCCAATTCATAAACTGTCACCCAATTCATAAACTGTCACCCAATTCATAAACTGTCACCCAATTCATAAACTGTCACCCAATTCATAAACTGTCACCCAATTCATAAACTGTCACCCAATTCATAAACTGTCACCCAATTCATAAACTGTCACCCAATTCATAAACTGTCACCCAATTCATAAACTGTCACCCAATTCATAAACTGTCACCCAATTCATAAACTGTCACCTAATTCATAAACTGTCACCCAATTCATAAACTGTCACCCAATTCATAAACTGTCACCCAATTCATAAACTGTCACCCAATTCATAAACTGTCACCCAATTCATAAACTGTCACCCAATTCATAAACTGTCACCCAATTCATAAACTGTCACCCATGTAATTCGAATTCTTCTCAAAAGAATCTAAAAATTCGCTCCAAGCTTCAGAAATGAAAGAATTTGACGGCACAGTTGGAAATAAGACGAAGTCAAGAGAAAAAGAATAATGAATGACACAAGGCTGTGGAAAAAGAAATGCAGATTTTGAAAAAAAGGTAACTCGTAGAAATATTGTAGGTTCAAATGGCTTCGATGTCAGGCGCTCCTCCTCAACAATCAACATCTTCCTTTTCTTCATCATCAGGAAATGCTGCAGGTTAGAGTTCTGTAGATTAATATGATTTTTTTGGAGTACTGTAACCCAGTGTATTTTTTTGAATTTACGGGAGAAAAACTTGAAGTTATTACTTTGTAGGTTCTTCATCTGGTAACAACTTCTTTCTTCAACAATACGGAGGAGGAATGAATTCGGGATCGAGCAAGGATTATGATAACGCTAGTAAGTCGCATCCACTTGAGTTTATTACGTAGAGAAAATGCGTGGTAAGGTATAAGGAAGGGGTCTTCCATGTGAGCGGAAACATGAGGTCGAAGGAATGGATAACATATAAGGTCGAAGGGGTCCATGCTGATGTCGGAAAGAACTTACGAGTTATTGGTCGGTCCTACTCCAGTGGTAGCATTTTGTGGGAGGGACTAGGATGATACAACGGTGTCCAAATCCTCGTTGAAGCTTCAAGGTGTCCAAATCCTCGTTGAAGCCGGATTGCATCTTGTCCACTAAACGAAATGAATAGAAGAGAGAGCGGATGTAGAGTTGACCACTCCAGTCATTGCGAACACTTATTTTTAACGTCTCCTTTTCGCGCGTTTTTCCACATCGAGACAAGGTATCGCTCTCTCTCTCTCTATCTCTCTCTCTCTATCTCTCTCTATCATTGGTAAAATCTGTCTTCATTTTCAATAGGTCAATAGCTAAAGTAGGCAGAAAAAATTCTACTTTCAGCTTGACGGAACCATAGCTCACCAGGATGTGTTGAAAAACTTTTATCGAGCGGGTGACCGGGCGACTGGAGAGGGGGAGAGGGGTTCATGGGAGAATTCAAATTTTTTTTGTAGGTTTTCCGAAGTAAATAGGTTTTTTTTATTAAGCTTAGCATGGGTCGGAGTTCTACATTCGAATTTTGTTTACGGAAACATGAGGTCGAAGGAATTGATAACATAAAATTAATAAAATTAACAATAATTTTTTTAAAAGATCAATTCTGTTAATTTTTTCCATCCTTTAACATTTTTTTCTGGGGGACCGGGCGGGCGACCGGGAGAAATTTAACAATTATGGTGATCTATGGACAAAACCAGTTAAGGTTTTGTTATAACTGAAAAATTTTTCGATTTAAGTATGAAAATTAAGGTTTTTTACTTTCACTTTCAGCTGATAAAACTCTGATATATTAATTTTGAGTGAGGGAGGGGTCGGTAGGTAGGTCGCCCCAGAAAATTTTGTTTCTAATTTAGCAGTTTACCTATGCAGGATATACACTCCCTGAATAAAAATCACCTGATTCCAACAGTGCCTGTTTCCTAGATCTCTGCAAGTTTCCTAGATCTCTGCAAGCGAGAATATCACGGAGAGACTCTTTTTTTTCTTCGCTCATATGCTTCTATCAATTTTCTGGTACTAGGCTTCTAAATGTACATGCAACGTTGTTTACTTTCTTCTTTTTGTATATTTCTTTTCGTCTGTGGCTTCCCACTTTGTCGAAAGCGACTATATGATGAGTCAAGGGGGTCTCTTAGTCAAAGGGGGGTCTCTTGGTCGAAGGAAGGTCTCTTAGTCAAAGGGGAGTCAAGGGGAATTTTCTTAGTGGAAGGGGAGTCAAGGGGGTTCTCTTAGTCAAAGGGTTAAAGTCGCATTTTTTTGTAATTTAAGGGTATATTTTTGTTCAAAAAACAATTTTTATATAATCGAGTTGATGGAATAACTTCTAATTAACATATTTCAGCTTTCCGCGATCTTTCATGTCTTTTCGAACACATGTCGTTTAGTGTAACTGTTGTAATTGTTTTTTAAAAAACGGCAGTTCTTCGAGCGGGTGAGGCTGGAATAATAAGAAGCGAGGGAAAGGTAAAGAGCGGGGAGAGCTCAGTGAACGGTCGTTTTTCAAAGTTCTCAACAATGCTGTTGACCTATAATTATGAGACACTGGCTTGGATTGAAGTGCCTGGAAGTCGTGCCATATCTGACGAGATGATGCGTCATCTTCTGATGGCCTCCTCATCCGCCTCTGCTCCCCTCAATACCGGCATCCAGCATGCCGGCAGGCAACAGCAGCAACAACAGTCACATCGACAGCCATCCCTGGTGAGTGGGCGGGGTTTGCTGACCAAGGTGTTTCTATAACCCGCACTGCGGCTAAATTCTATGCGCTATCTAAAGAAGTCTATCAATATGAGTTTAATGTGCGTATGCGTTCTCTATTACTCATCGCATGCCCTCGGTATCTTACTAACGTCTGCCGTTCCTTCATGATTAATTATTTTGATCTACAAACGTAATTGCGCGGGGGTAAGAAAAGGCCTGTCGCTGACGCATGGGATCTGAACGGTCTCAATTGAGGGGACGGGGATCGATTTCTTCATTGGCTGTTGATAACTTCAATGTAGGGAGCGGGCTCGGTGCGGCAGGGAGAGGGAGATGAGGGAATGGGGTGGGGACGGCTTGCTTTGGTACCAGCTTTAAAACATGCTGTTTTAGTGTTGCGTCCTGAAGTTCATACCTTGTCTGTAATCGGTAGATACAGCCAGTGTATTTTTCTAACCCGCAGTAAGTGTAAAATCTATGCGCTATCCAAGAAAGCTGGTGATAAAAACGATCTAATCGTCTGCACACTCTCTTTCATCCGCTCAATAACCGATTTTTGTAAACTTTCTGAGCATCGCCTGAAAAGCGTAAGCACGAGTTTTGGTTCTACGCAAATCTTCTACGTTTTATTCTCCCAGGTACGACGAGTAATAACTACTCATGATTATTCATATTTTAACCTGTGAAGTAATGATAAATTGAGTAAGTTAAAAATGAATGAAACGCTCTCTCAAGAGCCTGCCGAGAGCCTGCCCTTCCCTCATCATTAGCCATCTTGATATACACATTCTTCTTGCGGATGGAAAGAAACAGCCCGGGTACATATTTCTGTGGTATCATCAGGTTGTTTATTAGCACCCGCACAACTTTTTCCAAGCGCATAGATTTCAATGTTTTTCGGGGTATTTGGAAAGCGCATAGTTTTTTCTACCCGCAGTGTGGGTCAGAGAAACATCCTGGGTATCATTATCAACGCTGTTCACGGCATTATTAAGACGAGTGCATTTGCTTACAATATGGCTATTTTTTCCATGCATGTAGCTCAGTTGATCGGTGTTACAGTCAAACTTCAACAATGGAATGGCGCAAGTCAAGGAAGAGAAGATCGTGAAAGGCAAAGGAAAAGGGAAGGGATCACGGACGCCGTCAGTTATTTCCTTCTTTTTCTCTTCCTCATGTTGTTGTTTCTTGCCCAGCGGGTTGTCTTCCTCCACTTGACACAGGAGAAAGTACAGGGTGTTCCATAAATAGTGTTACAAATTGGAATTGTTATACCTTTTTTCAAAACAGAGAAAATCATCTCAAATTAACATATTTTATCAACAACATAAATGTCAACATTCACGCAAAAGTTCAGCTCAAACGATCTCCTTTTGCCCGAACTACAGCTCGAAGTCTCTTTGGGAACGCCTCCACCACTGTACGAAGGTATTCGACTCCGATGTTGTCCCATTCTGCCTGAAGGGCATTCTTCAGGGAATCAATATTTGGCTGGGAGCGAGAGTTTACCTTGGACTCCAAGTAGGCCCAAACGGAATAATCGAGCGGGTTCAGGTCGGGTGATGAGGCCGGCCATTCTGCTGTTGTGATGAAGCCGGGAAAATTTTCCTTGCACCACGTTTGAACCTTTTTAGCTTTGTGGGCTGGTGCTGAGTCTTGTTGAAAGGGCCATGTCCTCTGATTGAAATGCGATTGAGACCATGGATGGAGCACGTCTTGCAGAACATGTTTCAGATAGTATTCCGTGTCGATCTTGACGCCTTTCTCGACGAAAACAAGCGGTGTTTTTCCTGTTGCGCAGATCCCCGCCCAGACCATGACTTGAGTTGGATGTGCACTGCGTTGGACCGTTCTACCCTTGCTATCGGCTTGCTCTGCGTCCTTCGCAAGCACTCTGACGTTTTGGGAGTTGTGGACTTCTTCCACGGTGAACAGCTTTTCGTCAGAGAACACCATATTGAAATGTTCGCCTTGTTGCGTACGACGAAGAAGGTCGCGACATCTTTTGACTCTTTCCGACTTGTTGCGAGCCGACAGAAAAGCGGCCTTCCGTGTACGATACGACCTGAGTCCCAGCTCCTCCGTGACTATTCGTCCCAATGAAGTTCGGCTCATCGGGAGCTGCTGCGCCATCTGTCTGATGCTTCGTCGTGCATTTCGGTTGATCCGACTCCGAACGGTTTCGATGAGTTGTGTCGTGCGAGCAGTGCGAGGACGACCTCGCCTTGGACGGTCCAAAGATGTGCCAAGCTCCTCGAATCGTTTGATCGCTCGATACACTGTCATGCGAGGCAGGCGAAGCGTTTCAGCAATGCGAGCAGGGGCGTGGCCAAGAGTGTGTAGGCGAATGATCGCAGTTCGCAAGCGATTCGACGCTGTCATTACCCTAAACATCGATGGATTCAATCGAAACTCACTTGACACGTATGAAAAATTACGGGGAATCGGAAAAAACAAGAAAAGTGACCGCTACGTGCGGTCACTTCCTCAGGAAATGTTCTCAAACATTTGTAACACTATTTATGAACCACCCTGTAGTCGAAGCTCTCGACCCTCCACTGTTGCTAACTCTCTCTCTCTCTCTTTTTTTTTAGCTGAGGGTTTCATACTCTTCCTCATTCTCCCTCTTTCTTACTTTTCTTACTGGTACAATGGGAGGATTGGCGCCTAGGGATAGTGTGATCCTCGGGTTGAAATACAGCCTGGACGCCCAGAGAACAGGGGTTATTTAGTCATGTCCGGTCGCCTGTCGGTGGGCGCCCGTTTTAGACCTTTGGCGGACGTCTTTCTTTTAACTCATAAGGGGGACCCTTGAATTTTTTAAAAAAAAACTTTTTATCTCATAAAATTTGAACTTGAAAAAAATTTCCAGATGTAAGGCAAGTAAGTATCTGTATACAAAAATTTCCGCTTCCGGCGGGCGTCTGTTGGATTTTCGGACAAACTTAAAAAAAACCCTGCCAGAGAAGTGATTTGAAGGTTATTAGTGGAGAAGGGAGTGTTAGTCATTATTTCAAACTCCATCGCTTGAAAAATGGCGGTTTTTTCCGAATTCTCAATAGTTATGGTGACCTCCTGAATCAGTACTATTTTTAAACTGGTCATATAAGGTTTTGCTGTTTTCTGTTAACCGCACCGCGATCGAAAACTTAGCACAGAACTTATATGGTACTTCAAAAAGTTGCTAATCAAAAGTTTTTTCTCCATTATTTATTTCTCTTATTTTCAATAAAAAATAGCTAACCTGTCGTATCTTAACCTGTTGTATGAGCCTTAAAATGTGCATTATCATGTATGCGTGTGTAGCTCAGTGGGGAGTGCATTCGCCCGGAATGCGAAAGGTCACGGGTTCGGTTCCCGTCACACGACACGATTTTTGCACAAGTTCCTACGAACAATCCGCTCCTCTGCTCGGTATAAAAATCCGTTGCTTGAGATCAACGAGGAGTAGGGAATACTCTTATTTACAAATCGCTAGTATTTTTGATTAACACGCTCTTATGAGGATAGTGAGAAAAGATTGGAAACGTTCACAACAACCATCGTCTTTTTCTTCAAAATCTCGGTGTTGAATCAATGACTTTATGGGAAGGTTATGTATATCAGCTTGGAGCTTTTCGTTGCAGTGTGACGCCGGGTGAGAAGCCCCGACGCAAGAAGAAGCGACGAGCCTTCGAGTTCTACTGGGAGGAGCTCCGGGGAGACTATGCCAAGAGCCACGCCCATCTCGGCCACAATGAGCGACGAGCCATCGCCCAAGCAGAGTGGAGGAATGTCACAGAGAGGGAGAAGTCAGTGAATTCGGTTTTTTTCGGAAGGGGGAGTTAGGGCTTAGAGTCAAGAGTTAGTGCCGAGAAAGGTGGGTTTGAAAAACTTAAGTACAAGATTTCAAAAGAAAGTTGCAACAAACAACTTTTCTTTGTCTTGCTTTACGTCATAATTAATACCGTAGACTTGAAGCACCATAATTCTTACAATTAAACACAGTTCTACTAAAATCGATGTTCCTGATGTAGAGACATGAAAACTAGGATTTGGACGGTGCGGTCTTGAAATGTCCCGATTTCGCTCACTCGAGAATTTCAAAAAGTAAATTCAAACTTATTTTTTCCTTCTAAAATGCAGTTACCTTAAAAAACAAATGACTAACAACATATAATAAAACAGCTCGGACGCGTAAATTAAAGATGAACTTTCGTTTTGAAATGCTTCAGGTATATTTGTATAATAAATAATATGTAATGGTGAGAATTAGGTGAGCAAACCAATTCAGCCTCTCAAATAGCACTATTCGACGGAATAGCGATGTATCTGCTTGGTGTTATGGTAACACGCTTGCTCCCGGTTAGAGAAGAGATGGCTGGGTTTGATCCTGCCCAGTGGAATAGCTTTTTGCCTTGGAATGGTTTAACCAGTTTTAGTTTTAACCAGAAGTCACTTTAAACTGTGTAAGTGACCATTTAAAAAAAACTATGTGAGGGTAGTTGAAGAGATCAGAAATATGCTACCAAGCGGAATTTTTTAGGAATTGAATTTTGATTGTCAGATGGCAAAAGATGGCGGACGAGTACAACACTCGCATGCTGGATGAAAAGTACAAGAACCGGCCGAAGCCTCCCGTCACAGCGAATGCATTCTTCTTCAAGGAACAACATCAGCTCCTGAGGGTAAAATTTTTAGTTTTTTTATTATTATATAAGTTTCAATTCTTCTTTAAAGCTAAGAAAATTGTGTAAGCTTGACTGTTAAAAGTATGAATTTTCTTCGTATTGGCGGTTTATGAGGTTAGGTGTCTTTTTATGTCCAAAACAATGATTAGTTTTTTATCTAGACTATATCAAATAATTACAACAAAAACATGTCAGCAAATAAGATTTTTTATGAGAAAAAAATAAGAAATGAGAGTCACAAGCAACATAACTTGAGTAATGCTGCTTGAAATTGGGATCGATGAAGAGCATTTGTTTGATTATGTGCCCTTCGCATCAACATTCGCAACTAGGAGAGAACAAAATTGACAACTGGTGATTAACTAGGCAGATTTTGCTTAAAGTGGAAGGTTAACCTAAAAGAGACGTTTCTGAAAATGACTCTGCCAAAAAAGGGAGTGTGATGAGAAATTGCTGCTCTCAGGCTCAGCAGCCGGATCTGAAAGGCGGCGCAGTGCTGGCGGAGATCTCTCGGATGTGGGAGAGGACGTCCGACCGGACGCGCTGGATTGAGATGCAGGTTGCTGCTGCAGTAACCGATTATTCAATCTTTTTGATTATAGATTACTCAACAAGCTGTTTTATCAAACGCGAAAGAAGCGTGTTGTTGTAGTTTCTTGCCCAGTGTTTTGTCTTCCTCCACGTGACACAGGTGTGGGTGGACACGTGACACAGGTGTGGGTGGACACGTGACACAGGTGTGGGTGGACACGTGACACAGGTGTGGGTGGACACGTGACACAGGTGTGGGTGGACACGTGACACAGGTGTGGGTGGACACGTGACACAGGTGTGGGTGGACACGTGACACAGGTGTGGGTGGACACGTGACACAGGTGTGGGTGGACGTGTAGACTAAAAGAGTCGTATCACTAGTTGCTATTCCGTGCGATAGTGTTATATGAAAGGCTCATATGCCTTGTTCTCTTGGCCACGCTTGCTTATCAAGCGATTGCGTCATAAATGGAGCGTAACTCCAGAATTCACGATTAAGACAGAAGAGAGATGGAAGATGGATGATAAATCTTCAAATGCTAAATTATACAGTTTAAAGGCAGTGACGACTGGTTAAGATGACAAATGAAGATGATGCACAGAAAAAAGCTAGTCCACCGGGCGGGATCGAACCCAACCATCTCTGACTCAAACCGGGAGCGCGTGAATCGTGAATTCTGGAGTTACGCTCCATTCATGACGCAATCGCTTGATAAGCATGTGTGACAAAGAGAACAAGGCATATGAGCCTTTCATATAACACTATCGCACGGAATAGCAATGTGTTCCCGTGGTGTGATGGTAACACGCGCTCCCGGTTTGAGTCAGAGATGGTTGGGTTCGATCCCGCCCGGTGGACTAGCTTTTTTCTGTTCGATAGTTCAATCATTTGTAATCTTAACCAGGTGTCACTGCCTTTAAATTGTGTAACTTAGCATTTGAAGAGTCGTATCACTAGTTTTTTTGTCGCAGAGCGCATACAACGTTGCAGAAATGTGGTTAGAGTAACACCTTGTTCACGAATGTATTATTACAATGATGGCTCGATTTGCAGCAACAAGACCGGAAGAGATACGAGACGGAAATGGCGACATACAAGGCGAACCAGGCCTTGCAGGCATCGCATGCCCTGTAGGAGATTGCCTGGGAAGGGTTTGCAAAGCTTGAGACAGTCCTAATTCGAGCCACACAAGGTCACATGTTCTCAGAGACAGAACTCGCCGTCTTCGATTCCTGTTATTGATGCATTTCGTGTCCCCCATCTGCCTTCAAAGACACTAAACGACATATGTAAAATAATCTCTGTTGATTTTGTATTGTTGATTGTCTTTTTCAGGTATGTGGGTACTTCATATGAAGAGGCGAAAAGAAACGATTGAGTGTTTAAATTAGGCTCGGGGAAAATCGTATTTCTTCATTTCCAATTCCCTTCCATCATCACACTAGAATCACCTCGATCTGAATATCTTATGTTTTGGCGCCGAAATATTTATTCAAAACTTCTTTGATATTGTGCCTTTGTATTTGAGTCCTGTGAGGGGCGAAAATTCACGCCTCTGTTCCGTCGGCCATTCCTTCTGGTTCCACTTAAGTCAATTTGGGAAGTGTGATCGATGTGACAATTGATGCTTGAGAGTGTAACAATTTGAAAGCGGGATAAAAATAACCCCGAAAATTGAGATGTTGATTATGAAGATTGTCCACCCACGAATCTTCATAAAAAATAATAATAAAATTATGAAGGTTCCTGGGTGGGTAATCTAATTGCTACTGTCTTTTAAACTACTTCTGTCTTGAAACTAACTGAACTGAAAAAAATCTGAAGCATAGCAAACAGAAGATGCTCATCTTAGCATTGGCTAATTTAACTTTCTCTTGCTTGAGTCTTTCCTGTAGTCCTTTTTGGTTCCCATACCAACTTCATTGAACCTCTATATACTCTCTTCATCAACCAAACATCAGAGGTTTACGGTCGTCTCGAGTTTAAATTTCATAGCATTTTATGATCTACCATTGGTCGGTAATGAAGTATATAAAAAGTCTCACCTGCGCTTAGCAGCAGGGTGCGCATTCCCCTGAAATGAAATGCAGACCAAAATTGAAACAATCAGTGAGTGACTGCCTTGAGATTCACTGCTAGTGTGTGTGAAGGAGTCAAAGAAGGCAGTAAATTAGAATCCTTTCTAATTACACTGTTGAAAGGATCAAAATTAGAATCCTTTCAACAGTGTAAGTTTAAAAAAAAATTTCATCAATACTTTTAGATATAACAAAAAGTTTCCATCTTATTTAACTTGAGAGAGATGGATGATTTCGATTGCCGTTAGATCTTCAGACCTCACTCACTGTGTTGAGCACTTGCTGCATTTTCCAAGAATAATCTCTTCTTTATTTGTTTCCTGCAGCTCTATTCGTGTCAACTGCATATTAACTTACCTCCAGATTTTCGAACATTCTGAGTATTCTTTGATATTTGATATGTTTGAACTTTTTTTTAAAAAAAATTCTATTATTTGGAATTTTTTCGTTATTAAAAAAAATTACTTGTGCCGCAGTTTATTTTTATTTTTGAATGAAACGGCAAAGACCACAATTTTGTAAACTGTAGCCGAGCCTAAGAGTTAAAGCCAATAGGAAAGGATTGAAAACGTTGAACATCTTTCCAAAAGACATGTAATGGTTCTCAAACACTCATTTATTGATTTCTATTGCGTTAATTTTTATAGAGCTAAATTATTTTCAGCTACAACCGTCAAAATAGTATGTAACGTTTTACTTATTTTGAAATAGCTAATCTCGTTTGAGCCTTGTCTTGATCATGTTAATAAATAGAAACTATTTCGTTTTCGAAACGGCTCATGAAGTCACTGTAATTTGAAACCTCAAGTCACTTTTCAACTCATAGTGCCGAGAATAAGAGCCACGTCTTGGAATCGCATGTGATGACGTGAATTGTATTAACATGAGCTCCCGAAATGTAAATCATCGCGATTTCTAATAATAAGTCTCCGGCTAATTCATGTCTTCCGTAAAGGAATGAGTCTGGAGAAACTTTAAATAAAGGTATGCGCATTTGCAATCAATTTGATCTGAAGACAGCAATTCAACGTGTCATCGGAAACTATTATTGTGGGGCACATGGTGCCTTTGACAATGGGAAAATTCACACAGCCAAAACATGAGACACAGAACGGAATAACAGCACTTTTTACCGCGACAATTTCTACCCACCATTGTTTTTTATCAAATAGGCAAAAAATTGATGTTAGAAGTAATTTTTTCATGCGGTCTCGTTGCTAACCTTTACTAGGGCCAGCGTAGGTTAGCGTAGT
This sequence comes from Allodiplogaster pararmata, assembly GCA_964056735.1. Classification (NCBI taxonomy): domain Eukaryota; kingdom Metazoa; phylum Nematoda; class Chromadorea; order Rhabditida; family Diplogasteridae; genus Allodiplogaster; species Allodiplogaster pararmata. The sequence goes on from OZ057405.1 coordinate 31,707,897, forward strand.
TCTTACTTGAGCCTAAGCGAGAAAAAATAGTGAAAACTAACCGAAATATGACAAAATGTTGCGGATACGAAGTGTCGGGCTCAAAGTGTCTAGATACGCATTAGAAGTATAAGCTAACTTGAAGTTATCATAGATAGTCGCATTTTACAAGACAATAATTCTCTATCTATTGCGGATCAGTAGAGGAAGTTGCCAGGAAATCCTCGTACTAATCAAAGAATCCGCGCTTTGGATGAGCGGTGGAGTCCCGCCTCAAAGAGGAGACGTTCCGCCATGTAACGACGTTGCTGAGAGCGTCGTGACTGCCATCAAACGACAGGGAACATTCGATCAGGTCCGACGCATGATCAATGACTCGCTGCGGGAGGATGCCAGCATGCTTAAGTTGGAGGTAAATTCATTATCTTTTTGTCAAGATTTCAGCGAACGATCGGTAGAACAATGTTAGATGTTCGGGTCCCAGACAATTGCGCTGAGACGTTAGCGCCGCCTAGTGTTAGAGCCACGAGTAGCGCCAGCACCCACTTGCGCCGATACCCGTTAGCGCCGTACCCAAATGCGCTCATACCCATTAGCGCCGAACTCAATTGCGCTTATACGCATTAGTGCCGTACACAAATGCGCTCATACCCAATTGCGCTCATACACATTTGCGCTCATACCCATTAGCGCCGTACTCAATTGCACTCATACCTATTAGCGCCGAACCCAATTGCCCTCATACCTATTAGCGCCGAACCCAATTGCGTTCATAACCATTAGCGCTGTGGTGCTAATGTTGTTGTTGTTGCCGGCAAGCATCCCGCATCGAAGACTTGGTTATGAACACTCTCTTTAATGAGAGAAGTTCTCGTGTTCTTCGGACAAGATGCGTCCGGAGAAGGGTTTTGATGTCCTTTGCAGTCCTGAGACTGTCATGCTGCACCTTGTGAAGGCGGACATCATTGTAGCAACCTGTTCATGCTATAGGCCTTGTTATAGCATGAACAGGTGGTGCTAATAGATGTTATGGTGCTAATAGATGTTAGCGCTATAGGGTGTGGCGGTATTAGGTGGCGCGCTGGTGGGGTCGACGCTAACGTCTCGGCACAATTATCTGGGACCCTAGATGCTCATCGAAACTCTTCAGTTCTGCTGATTGAGTTCTCTTAAATTTAACGAGGAAGGGCAAGGTAGAGAAGACACTAGGAGAGATGCGATGCTGAATGTCTGTTTCGCCCCAGCTCATGGGAAAAATTAACTTTGGGGGGTTCCTCTTCTACCACGGGGGTCCCTAAAGTAAATTTTTCCCACGTCATAAAGACTTGACGCTCTGTGGGCGGAACTCATCAGTAAGTTGTCAGATAGAGCTTATGTTAATCATCTTATGAGAATAATTGAAAGAGAGGAGAAAAAAAATTCATCTGAGCCATGAGCTCTCTCAATATCTTTCTTACTCTCCCTTTTTCTCTCTCTCTTTCTTTTTCCCTTTTCTATCTCTCTCGATTACTTGAATCCTTGTGTGTCGAGATATCGGCTTGGCTACAGGAAGACGCAAAAGAAGCGATGCATCGGCTGCTAAGCGCTGTACCAGAATCCTTTTCTCGTGACCAAATCCGTCAAATCGTCCGCGACCATCTTCTTATAGGAAAGTGTGTTGTCCATAATCTTTTCGGTTGATTTTTCAAATCGGGAACTTTCATGTTTTCAATTCCAAGTTTTCGAGAAATAAGCTATCATTGCTTGAAGTTAACCAAATATCGAATGAAAGAACATTTTACGGTTGTATAAGTATAAGGCAAGTTCGGAGTCTCCTTTCCAGCTTTCCAATCACAATCCAACGACTCGCCGAAACGCGAACCTCGGAGCTGAACGTACGTGACAAGCTCTTGCCTGAAGTAAGTTGAGTTCCAAATCAACCAATTACCATTTTTTTATTATAAAAAAAAAACTAACTCAGGTTTGAATAGGCTGATATTTAAGCCATGGGTCGTCAGCAACCTCGAAAATTCCGTAAGACGACCTTTGTTTGAGTGGGGAGTATTGAATAATGAGAAGCCCTCCCTTCTCTGTCCTTCACATCGAGCTCGCTTCTCATTATTGCAGACTCCATAGTTTTTTATTTTAAATTGTAATGCTTGCAAGTTTCCTTTGTTAAGCTATGATTTAAGCCGGAATTATTGACAGAATATCTTTTGTTTTGGTTTCTTTTCGCTCGACTTCAGTATTACCCTTTTCATCAAACACGTTCTGGATTGTTGTGGGCGAGTTGAGGGGGAGTCTCCACTGAAGACTCTCCGGTATTGTTTGGTTAAGATCCATACCAGTCCGGAGAAAATCAGTTTTAAAATCACAAAAAATAACTGACCGTTGTCAGCGAATTACTTGGTGAGACTCTCTTTCATCTGAGAGCAGAAAGAATCTATTTTGGTTGTACTTTGACTAGCCAAAGTCAGGAATTATGTTCGAGCATTGCTCGCCCAGGCCATCTTCAGTGGTTTTATATTTCGTCGTAAAAAAGACATAGTTTTATCAAGAATAATAATAGTTTGTCTCGTTCAGGTTGTTTAATGACTTTGATACTGATATATAATGATATGAATGATAAAGGGGTTGTACCGTAAGTATTCACCCTGAAAATAGAAACAAAGAGCCGCAAAAGTTCGAGTCAGAGGCCTGCCAACATGTGGTTAAACTTGACCATTTAAAACCTTGGACCATTCGGCATAGTCATTCAATGTTGTTGTTGTTGTTGTTGCCGGCAAACGTCTCGCGTCGAAGAGAGTTGGCTATGGAGAGCCGCTCTCTCCCTCCCCCCTCCTCTCTTTTTTTAAAATACATCTTTTCTTCTTTCCTTCACAATAGTCTCAGAAATGAGGCTACTTCTTTTGGTTTCATCCAGAGATCTTCCAACGTGAGTCTTTTTGGACGTCTAGCGCATTCGAAGAGATGGGCCACGTCGTGAGGTCCATTGAGACAGTCTGGACAGTAGTCAGGTATCGAGTCATCGATACGGTGTAAGTAGTGGTTGGTGTACCTGCTGTAGCCTGAGCGGAGTTGGCTCAGCGTGCAGCGGGCGTTTCTGGAGAGGTCCACTTCTTCTTCATTTATGTCCGGTGGTGGTCGGCCGCCCAGTATGACTGGACCTTGGATGGTTTCCTTTTCTTCTGGGACCATGTTTGTGTGGACTCGGTTGGCGACGCGTTTCCCGTTGTTCTTCTCTGCTGTTTCCCACAGGGCTCTTTCAACAGTGCTTCTGCATGCGATGTAAAGATCAGCTTTCATGTTGAGTGGTGGGGGTGCTTGTAGCCAGCACAGCCTACAATCTAGAAGTGGACGGTCGGAGACCGAAAGGGAGACCGAAGCAGCGATGGGAAGACACCATCAATGCTGTGTCTTCAACGTGTCTTCTTCTGCCCGCGGTTCACTGTCAATTCAAAGCTGATTTTCATTGAGATTCTCGGATAAATTGATTTTTTTCCGAAAAAAGTTAAGCTCTAACAATATCGCGAGTTGTTGTTGTTGCAGACAAACGTCTCGCGTCGAAGAGAGTCGGCTAGGGAGAGCCGCTCTCTCCCTCTCTCTCTCTTTTCTTCTCTCTTTTTTTCAAATACATATTTTCTTCTTTCCTTCACAATAGTCTCAGAAATGAGGCTACTTCTTTTGGTTTCATCCAGAGATCTTCCAACGTGAGTCTTTTTGGAATTCTAGCGCATTCGAAGAGATGGGCCACGTCGTGAGGTCCATTGAGACAGTCTGGGCGGTAGTCAGGTATCGAGTCATCGATCCGGTGTAAGTAGTGGTTGGTGTACCTGCTGTAGCCTGAGCGGAGTTGACTCAGCGTGCAGCGGGCGTTTCTGGAGAAATCCACTTCTTCTTCATTTATGTCCGGTGGTGGTCGGCCGCCCAGTATGACTGGACCTTGGATGGTTTCCTTTTCTTCTGAGACCATGTTTGTGTGGACTCGGTTGGCGACGCGTTTCCCGTTGTTCTTCTCTGCTGTTTCCGACAGGGCTCTTTCAACAGTGCTTCTGCATGCGATGTAAAGATCAGCTTTCATGTTGCGTGGTGGGGGTCCTTGGAGAAATAATCCGTGATGGAAGTGACTTTGGCTCAAGGTCCTTGCCAAGTATTGGGCTGATAGCATGTGAAGGTGCGATTTCGATCTCATATTTTTAGCTTCAGCATGTATGTGGTCGACGCTGGCCATTTGATGGTTTCCTGTTACGATACACAGGCCATTGTTCTGTCCTCTTTGAATTTTGGTATGTGCTGAGGCGGAGAGAAAGCTGGCCCAGGCTGGAGCTGCGTAGCTGTAGATGGATTGGCAAATGGCTTTGTACGTGAGACGGAGTGTCTCCTTTTGGTTGCCCCACGTACTACCGGCTAGCGCCTTCAGTATATTGTAACGTTGCGACATTCGGCCTGCTATGTCTTTCGCATGATTGAATGTGAACATAGAATCATATGTAACTCCAAGGATTTTGGAGGTATTCACGGTGGGTACGCTCTGACCTCCGATCGAGACATCTAGGAGTCTTGTACTCTTTGCTGTAAGGTGTGAAGAGTAGAAGCTGGCTTTTAGCAGGAGAAATGGCTCGTATGTGTAGCGAGGCAGTGGAAATACTTAAATCTGACGCCCATAGCGTTATATCATCAGCATAAGAGACGATTTTGGTGATTGGATCGTTGTTCGGAAGATCGCTTAGATATAAAAAAAAGCGGTGAGAGTGCGCTGCCTTGAGGGACTCCGCTTCTGATCAGGGATGTGCTTGAGAGGACGTCGCGAAAGGATGTACGGCTCGTTCGTCCTCTGAGGTACGATGCCAGCCATATCTTTGCGAAGTTTGGAGCGTCGGTTTGTAGGACGAGATCTATGAGTACAGCTATGTCTATGCTGTCGAAGGCCTTTGACATGTCGATTGCCAACATCACTGTACGTTTGGCTGGTCTCTTCGCGTTAAAACCGGCAGCTACGTCTTTTGAAAGAGTGAGGAGGGCAGAGGTGGTGGATATTCCTGTGGTGAATCCATGCTGGTGCTCAGCTACTCTTACGTACGGCTTGAGTTCTTCCAATAGAAGTCGTTCTATGATTTTCGCCATCGGTGAGAGTAAGGAGATCGGTCGGTATCCTGGTCCATCCGTTGCCTCTTTTCCTGCTTTCAGGAGTGGGAGAATGACTGAAGATTTCCAAATCATGGGAATTCTGCCAGAGCTGAGGAAGTCGTTGATGAGCTTTGTGAGGGCGGCTATACCTCTGTTCCCGAGATAATGAAAGAGTATTGGAGCGAGTCCGTCCGGTCCGAGGGCTGTTGATTTCTTTGTCTTCTGAATAGCTGATTTCACTGCGGCCTCTGAGTACTCGACAAAATCTTTAGCGTGGATGTTGTGAACTTTCTTCATGGTTTTCCGATTTTCCTTTTTTGTTTTGTAGGCGACTGGGCGTGTGAAGCGTTTGTTGAACTGGATCGCGATTTCGAAGGAGGATGTGACAGGTCCTTTCCCGAAGTCGATGGCGCAGTTTGGTGGGGGACGTCCTTTATCATTCAACATCTTGATCGTTTTCCACAGTTTCTTGCTGTCTAGTTTGGGATCAAAGGTCTCCATGAAGTTTCTCCAGATGTTTCTTTTGTTTCTGTCCGTGGCTCGTCTGATGTTCATGTTGAGGGTGCTGATGTCTTGGCTTGATGGGTCTGATTCTCGTAAAGCGTCTCGTTTGGTCATCCAATCTCGGATTTCTGGTGTTAAGGCAACGTTTCTCTTCTTGATGCGACCGCGTGGGATTGAGCTGGCGGCTGCAGATAACAGGATCTTCCGGAAGAAGGGCTCCGCTTGGGCGGCGCGGAGGTCGGGAAGAGGTGTCGTGGATAACTTTTCTTCGACGAGCTGTTCAAAGATTTTCCAGTTCGCTTTTCCGAAGTTGGTGAAGGAGACTTTCCTGTGCGTACGGATGTAGTTGGAACCCTCAAGGACGATTACGATGGGTAGATGGTCGGAGCTTCCAGATGGTATTGTTTTCCATGAGACTTGAGAAAGTAAGTCCAGCGAACAAATGGAGATGTCTGGGGAAGATGGTCTTCCGTTGACTGGTACTCTGGTAGGCGTGTCACGGTTTACTGCGGCGTGTTCTGAAGCATCGATCGTTTCTGCGATGTGAGAGCCTCTGCTGTCTGAAGATTTGGAGAACCATGCGGCATCATGAGCGTTAAGATCACCGAGTATGATGGATTTCTCGCGATTGTGTAAGAACGGAGTGAGGTCGGGCGTGTAACCAGTGGTGCAAGAGCTCGTCGGTGGTATGTATATGTTGGTAACATCGAGCGACTTCCCATCGACATCGAATATGCGGACGGTGAGAGATTCCAAATGTGTGTCGGTCGGAGAGGGCATTATAGTGAAGGACAGCGATTCGCTGATTCCGGTAATAAGACCGCCTCCGGAGTTCTTCTCACGATCTTTTCTTACGATAGTGTATCCAGGAATTTTTGGACATTTGGAACGGTTCGTTAGCTTAGTTTCTTGGATGAGAAATAGATCGACTTTCAGACGAGTGACGAGTTCATGGAGTTCCGTCGTTTTGCCAGAGAAGCCATTGCAGTTGTATTGCAAAATCTTGAGGTTCCTGCTGTTGGACGTTGGGTCAGAGGAGAAAGTTTGCCTGGTGTTCGTGGTCGTCAGCGGAGTCGTTGATGTTTATGCATGACGGGCAGCGGTATTCGACTTGGTTGTATTCTTTGAGTGAGGAGAGGCCACTGCATGTCGATTTAGTGTGGACCCACTCTGGGCAGTCGGAGCACTGGATGCAGTTAGTATTCGCCTTTCTCTTACATGTAGTGCACAGCCCTAATCCTTGGTCCTGGGTTACTCTCGATGTCTCCGGCCAATAGGAGAAGTAGTTGGGACAGGCCAGCCGGATCGAACTGTCCCTCAGGCGAAAAAAAGAACGAAGACGGAGGTGTAGTGAAGAGATGAGAGAGAGAGGCTCTCTTGTAGTTTCTTCGGAGCGTGATGCTTCCGGAGAAGGTTGTTGATGTCCTTTGCAGTATGTAGACTGTCGTGCTGCACCGCGTGAAGGCGGACATCGTTGTAGCACATAGTCATTCAATCAAACTATGCCAGCCATCTTTTGTTCAGGTTGTCCAGAAGGTAAAAGAGTCCCTCGGCGAACCGAGCGAAGAAGCTGAGAGAGAATTAGCAGAGAGCAGGGAGAGCAACGCGGCTAAGGAGGAGAGGACGCCGAATAGGCAGGAGGAGGAAAGGAACAGCGATTGCGATGATATGGATATCAGTGACTGAGTCAAAGATTGCCACCTCATTTTAGAGGGTTTCCTACCAAAAAAAAAAGAAGAAAAGGCTTTGCCAACTGAGATATACAGCTAAAGAGTGAACAGAGCGCGTGGAGAGCCATGCGATAAAATCTTAACTTGTAAGTCTTTCTAGAAAGGTGGACTAATCAAGCACACAAAAACTACTTCCACTTCCCTTGAGTACCTCATATTCTCTACTTTCTTGTGTCTCTGCCATGTTTAGTCGTGAACCTTCCCCCTCTCTTTGCGATTAGCCCTCGTATCCGCTTCATTGATTTATGGAGCGTTGGAATTCCAAAAAAGTACCTTGCTAGTGTGAGCTTAGGATATCAGTAAGTTTATTTGTCACGCCGCGTATTGCCGAGGAAAGAAAATGGGTCACGGTTTTTTGGGACTTCTTTTAACAAAGTGTTTGATACTTGTTGGCAAGTGATTGCTTTTTTCAAGAAGTAGCAATGAAAACACACCGTAATCCATTCAAATTTTGTTTGGCCAATCGTGATGAGACAAATAAACGTACAAAATTCCTGTTCTTCAAATCTTACAAAAAAAATATTTTTTTCTTATTTTAAAGCCTTATATTTCAACTCTATGCGGGTAAAAAAAGCCGTATAGAAAATTAACGAAAGCATGAACGTCAATTTCATCCGGCACTGACATCAAAGCCGGTTAGTAAGTGACATCGTAACAGGGAACCCTCTCATAACTCTCCACCACCACCACCCCCCCCCCCCTTCCCCCTCTAACTTATAGCAGTTTATTAAGATTTTTTCATTTGCAGGTAAACTGCGAACTTTCATTTGTATACTCATACAACTTATATATCTTAGTTTTAAACTTGATGTTATTAATGCTATTTTAAGCGTAGGCACAGACCATGTGAAAAAAATGGCACAAAACTAATTATTATCACAGTTCCTTGTGTTTTTAAGGCTCATATTCCCTCTTACCTTGTAAAAGATGATTGAATAGAATTCGCTCTTAATTACAAAAAGAAGCTTTTTAGGCCTCATAATCCACAACTTTTCATAATATTTCGTGTGGTGTAATGTGTGTGTGTAATTTATGCCAACAGCATTTCTGACGAACGTTTTACTTTTGAAAAGCTGTGATGCATTTTTTTACCATATGTACATGATAGGATAAGGGAAGAATGCGAGAAAACTAGAGAAATCTAAACTCGCCACAAGCAGAATAACAGCTTGGATTGTTGACATAACTCAAGCACAAAAAAGAAGGAAACTTGCGAACGAGCATCGTAAATAGGTTTCTCGTCTTGAAAATTTTAAAAAATATTGTGTTCAATGAAAAATTAATTTTTAAATAGAGTAAATACCAACTTAATTCTATGCAATCCTAAAACTTGGTTGACTAGGAAGTCAGTCAACATTGAAGACATCAGACTAAAAGAAAAACTTTAATTAGTACAAAGCGTCCAAAAACAACTGAAAAGAGGCTTCGTAAGTTCATATGTACATGCAATGTACATACTTGTATTGTGTCCCTGGTGCAAACAATGGGTTAGATACGGATTACTGTAAGCAGAATAGAGTGGTAGGACTCCCGCTTTTTGATAATTTTCAACCTGAGTTGTGCGCTACTTAGTTCTACTAGAATACTAATTTGTACTATTGAGCATCGGCTTGAACAGGACGAAGCAATATCGATCGGTTCAACTGCCGCTCTAATACTGAATGAATAATAGTTATTCACTATATTTAGTGTGATGATATATGGAGTAGCAATACAGTAATCCGGATGTCCCTCGGACCGAAATAAAGTTGTAGTCGAAGAAGACATGACTTGGAAGAAAGGAAGACAGATGAAGGATTTCAGCGAATGTATAATCATAGCTTGAAACAACAATGCGAATCATTTAGTCGAGAAAAAACAGCGTTGGCATGCAACGAAAAATAATGTCTTCATACTAAAAATAGCTCCAAGAACCGAAAGTCTGATTCAAAACCTGCAGAATCCTTTTTCTAAGAAAGCGGCTCCTTCCCTCCATATCAATCAAGCAGTTTATTCCTAACGTAGGACCTCCTACTGCACTTCATGCATAAAAAGTTATAGTGACTGCTGGCTTCCTTGGCACGAATAGTTTAAAAACGGGTCGAACTTGCTAGAAGTGATAGAGTTGAAGAGGTAAGAGGTAAGAAACAGGTCATATATCCGTGAGAGAGTTCTCAGCAATAATTCATGCAGACTGATGAAGATTTGGACTATCTAGGATGGAAGGGGGAGAAGGAGTGTTAATTCTTCATGCCCTAGAGGGACTATCTAGGATGGAAGGGGGAGAAGGAGTGTTAATTCTTCATGCCCTAGAGGGACTATCTAGGATGGAAGGGGGAGAAGGAGTGTTAATTCTTCATGCCCTAGAGGGACTATCTAGGATGGAAGGGGGAGAAGGAGTGTTAATTCTTCATGCCCTAGAGGGACTTAATAATCTTGTACTTAATAATCTTGTACTTAATAATCTTGTACTAGACACGATGCTGCTATTGAAAAGTAATCGAAAAGGAACACAATATAATTTAAAGAAAAGTTTTTTCACAATACAAAAAATTTGAACTAGGTTTTTTAACAATTATGAGTGAAGTATTACACGGAAAAAACTGTTCCACTAGGCTGGCTTGAACGAACGCGTTACCGCTGGCTTGAACCCGAGCGGGAGCGAACGCGTTACCGCTGGCTTGAACCCGAGCGGGAGCGAACGCGTTACCGCTGGCTTAAACCCGAGCGGGAGCGAACGCGTTACCGCTGGCTTGAACCCGAGCGGGAGCGAACGCGTTACCGCTGGCTTGAACCCGAGCGGGAGCGAACGCGTTACCGCTGGCTTGAACCCGAGCCGGAGCGAACGCGTTACCGCTGGCTTGAACCCGAGCGGGAGCGAACGCGTTACCGCTGGCTTGAACCCGAGCGGGAGCGAACGCGTTACCGCTTCGCTACTGAGGACACATGTTTATCCGTGTGATAGCGCTATGTGGTAGTGAAGGGTATTTTGTGTATCTGAGGCAGACAAACGGCTGTTTCACCATTTTCTATAGGCAGACAAACGGCTGTTTCACCATTTTCTATAGGCAGACAAACGGCTGTTTCACCATTTTCTATAGGCAGACAAACGGCTGTTTCACCATTTTCTATAGGCAGACAAACGGCTGTTTCACCATTTTCTATATGCGCGCATATATATTCTGGGTGTAGTCATGTACATATAAGGAGGAACAAAAACAAATTCAGCTTACGCTGCTCACGTATCGAATTTCAGTCGTTGAATAGTCAAAAAATCACCGGGATTACTTTATGACTCATCAGAAGGAACAGTTACGCTAATTAGAAATATATCAAAACATTCTTAGTCCTTGATGAAATAAGATTTGTACAATCCAACTCCTCAACGAACTACGAAACGGCTGTCAATAGTTCCGTATATTAGACTATCCTGATTCAAAAAGAGTTACACAAATTCAAAAGGAAACAAGCAAATTTCGCACATGCAGGCAAGTCAACCCAAGCAAGAAAGTATGTGCAAATCAACGAGTATTTACGATACTTTCAGTTATACATATAATACATACCTGCACACAGTAACAGAGGTCTGTTAATGACAGATGAATGTATAACATGGTTCGCCGTATTCTCGTGATAAAAGCATGAATGTATAGCTTGAGGGGGGTTATAAAATAAGAGTGTGTATATATTTACAGCTTTGTACACATCGCAGCACTGATACAGGAAGCAAAGAAGAGGTAAATGGGTTCATTTTGTTCTCTGCCCGCCTTCACGAGTAGTCCATGTGCTGTTGATGGTGTTGATGCATGCCGCCGGCTGTGTCCGGCGAGAATCCAGACACGTCCCAGTGAATTTCGGGCGACATCTGGGAGTTCTGACCCAAGTGCGGCGATGGACCGCCGCCCGCCGCAGACATCAGCGGGTCGCTCGTCAGAAGAGGGTTCTGAAAAGACATTCTATTATACCATGTTTTTTTTCCGCTTCCTGCACGTTCCACGTTTAGGAAGAGCAATTTCCGCTTATTTGAAATGCCTTGATGCAAAGTGGACTCTTGTGATTTATAAAATGTCTTTATAAAGACTGTATGAGCTTTGTGCTTCTAGATGCTCCAAGGCAAGGACAAGCTTTCTTATTTGTATACTCATCTATCTCCCAATTCAACCAAAGCGTGCTTACCGCAAAAAATTTAGCATGTGTCATTTGCAAGGATTATGTCGCATGATGTACGGTAATACAAAGTATCTGAGAGACTTCCGTTGATAAAATACTCCGCTCACCTGGGCGTTTACCAAATCCTCCATGATAAGTTCGGAAAAGGCCCCCCGCCTGCTTGACCTCTCCAGCTGCCCGTCATCGCCCCGTAGTCCGGCGGCGAAGATGAACCCGCCGCTGAGTAATACGTTTCCGATTGAAGAGATTGACCTGGAACACATTTTCCTCAAATCGTGTTCGAACATCTTCCGTTCGATCGATCACGTCCAGACAACGGCAAGTCAAGTCACGTTCGCATCCTATTCCCTTGCTTGTGGGAAAACTGTGACACATGACCGTCAACAAAAGTTGGGCAAAAGATACAACCGCCTACGGGCACCTTTGCATTCAAGGCAAGCGATAACCAACCGGCGTGTGTCGATGACCAGTGTGGCGAGCCGATGGCCAGCGCCGCTGTTGTGTCCGAGAGCTGGGATAGATAGCCGTTCGCCTGAACAATGACGCATTTCATAGCGCGGAAAAAAACCAGTGGTTCGCAGAAAGCTTAAATAATTGCGTCTCATAAACCCGTGAAACAAATTCTAATTTAGAAAAAAAATCGAGAAATCAGTTTTCGACCACGGGTTTTGTTCTCTAATTAAGTATGCAAGAAAAAAAAATCGAAACAGAAATCAGCCAGTTAACCAATTCTATTGCAGTTAATTTTTTTGATTCGATCAAATATGTCATAGATGAATGAGTGCCCGAGAAAGGATCGAAATGCTCCTGAAATCTGGTACTAACCAGTGATCCACCAGGTGTCAGATTTGGGCTGGAATTGTCCTCGTTCGGCTCCTGCTTGATCTTGCGCGCGCTCGCTACACCGCCGTTCTGCAAAGAGGGCGGCAGTTCTGGCACGATGCCAGGCGGAATCGGCACTCTGTTCTCTTCTAGCTTTGCTTCCAGCGCCTGCAACACTCACCTCATTCTCGACTCAGTATTCTTTATTACTCGACTTCTCCGTTTTCCTCTTACTCATTCTAATAAGTACGTTGTGAGTAACATTGTTGCACGACTTAATTATATGACTAAGACGTTTACTTTGTATTATTCAAGTCAAAGTTTTTTAATCTGCTGAAATGTCACACAAAATTTCGTGAAAGTAAGCGGAAGTCACGCTATGACTCTTAATCGACTAACAGTCTAAACTCAACTAGCCAAACTATCTTTGAAAAATTGTCACACCACATTAGAACTGAAATTTTTAATCATAATCCATGTTCCATGAAATCAATAATGAAACCTTAGAACAGGACTGGGAAATGATCGGGGTTTGCTTATAAAACCCAGCTGAACCTTGCATCTGTCCGCCATCTGTCCGTATAAGCCGACAACTTTCGCAATTTCTGCTTGCTGACGAATCATAGTGTCATGGTCCTTCAATTTATAACATTAGTTCATTTACCTACCGTATTCTTAAAACAATTATACACAACACCAGGTTGTTTTTCTACAACCTGCGGCAAAAAAAAACTTGCAGCCAAAAAAATACAAATCATGAGAACGGCTGTTTTTAGAAAAAGACCGAGTGAAGGCGACTAAAAATTAAGAGAATGCCATATGAGTGAAGAATCTGGATCACATTTTTGTTAGCTTTCACCTCAAGGAAGATTTCGCTTCTAGCGCGGTTTTTTCTGAAATTCTAAGAGACTGTGAGAAATAGCTTGAAATACTCTCTTATACTCTCTTTCTTGAAAATGTTTTCAAATATCTTAATTTTTCTAACCATATCATTTCATTCGAGAGACCTCGAAAACTTTGTAAGTTGAATCATAAACTTGAAACCTTCTGCAATTGCCGTATATAGTCACAGCTCGCCTTCAGGATAGTTCCTTTGTTCAGCTTCATATCTCTGAATAAAAAGAACCATTAAATAATATACAATCGACTGTTTGCTGAATAATTCAACTAGTAAATCGAGAGGCTGAAAAAAATTCTTTCCTACCGTTCGATAACAAACTACCCCATTCATTTCTCTACCAGTACTCATCAAAACCACTTTGATATCAGAAGTGTAATCTCCCTACCATTTAGTGAATTTATCGCATCGGGGTTTTTAATTTATTGCCAATCGCGAAAAATGGAATTTCACGGCCGCGGGACCGAACCTAGTCATCGTTGCTCTCACCAAATACGAGCGTCTAAGTTTCTTGCAAAACCTCAGCGGCTAGTAGCTAGCTACAGCTACCTCGCAACAAAAAGTTGCCCAAAAAAAAAGAAAGTAGAAAAGGTGGTTAAAGTGACAAGGGGGCGGAGACGAACTCAGAGGAATGTTTCGGGAGCATGAGACCGAGCTCCTTGATGCGGTCGTTAATGTTGTAGCGACGACGACGCTCAACTGCAACAAGTACTTACTAGTCCTGAACTGGAAACCGAGTACTCACTAGTATGGAACTTTAGATCGATACTTATTAGTATGGAATTTGAGATTGAGTACTTATTAATCTGAACTAGGACGGAAGATTTTTTCGAATAATTTCGCTGTGATATGATACTTACTCATATTATGAATGTCCTTTTTCCGACGGTCTTTTTCTGGTTCATTTAGCCCAGCTCCACAGTCGCTTCCTCCTTTAAAACAGTGGTTAAACGAATGAAGATAAAAAATCAAAGAAAAGGCTTTTTCTAAGTTATGAAAAGCGAGGCAAGAGAACCTTTCATTTATCACATGTCCGTTTTTTTCAAGAATATGACTGTCATATCATCAAGAATAATCAATTTTGAAGACAATCAGAATTTTTAAATCAAACCCTTTTTCAGTTTTTTATGGCCTTCAACTTCTCCAATTCAAAACATCTGCTACTACTTTCCTATTCGAATATTATCCTCTTGATTATCTCACTGAGTTTCTGTTTCTTCCGCTCTTTCCATTCTCATAAGTGCTCTCTCCTTCTTTCACTCACTAATATTCCCTTTCCGTACGTATCTCGTCCTCTGTGTCTCTTTGTTCTCCCTACAATCTGATGCATCATCTCAACCGCGACCCTCTTCGCCTCCTGTTACTTTATGATTAGATTTTCCTGTCGAGAGGCCGAGTCGCGCTCACCTCCCCCTCGCATTATCCGGTCGAGATCGATCGACTCTGCAGGTGCTGAGGATGAGACAATCTGGCGGAAAGAGCCGCTCAAACCGATTGGCGATCCAGAATGACCCGAGCCACCTGGGAACAAAAGAAATAAGATTATTGAGAACATTTTTTGGACTGCATGGTATGGGTCTGGATAGAATATTACTCTCTTATCCTCGAGTAGAAAGAATGCCACCAATCATGTATCTGTAAATTACTTTCGCAACCTCCAGGTTTACAACCCTATTTTGTTCTCAGTCATCACTTTCTACACTAAATTATGAAAATTGCTTAGTCTGTGAGTTTTGGTTAGGCCGGGGTATAATTAATCTATCGCACCCGCAAAAGTTGATTCATGAGGGTGGATAAAACCATTTCGTCTCTTTCTTACCAGGAGAAGGTCCTTTACCACTACACTTTCTATTCAAGGCGATGCTACCGAGTATCTAATTCCATTTTATAGTTCCATTACTCTCGTTATTAGAACTGCTTGTCTGAAATTGAAGCTTTCCTAAGTGGTGACCATTAAGACGGTTCCATGTATTAACTCCTGCTAGGACCCGGAATCTCTGTGAATATGCCATGACTATGCTATGCATAAATCATGCTGACGTTGACTCGTCGTTGTTACTTTCTCGAATTTTACTTCTTCTCTCGAATAGCTCGGAAATACGTTACTCGCCCAATCCTTATGTGACAGATCACTCCATCCTACATCATTGGATGCCTTCCCCACGATTTCCAACCCTATTGGCCCTTCACCCTGTATCGGATGACAATTGGTTATATTATCACACGGAAAAATCTAGTCCACCGGGCAGGATCGAACCCAGTCCTCTCTTATGTCTCTGTCAGTGAGGAGGAGCGCGTTCGGGGTGCATAAAATGGGTGAATTGCCCACCTGGAGAATGATTGGTGGGGATTGGCCGTGAATGACTGCTCGCGTTCTGTAGTGATGTCAAACCGTCGCCGACTGAGTACGAAACCGTCATCTGCAGAAGAACTCCAATTAGGACATGATAAATATGGAATTACGGTTTTTTTGCGATCGGTTTTGTTGATATCCTGTTTTGAAGAGACTTACTTGAGAATAAGAAATTTTAAAGAAACTGAAGTTCAACTAAGATTGTTTTAAGAGTCAAAAAGTAAGTGAAAAGCATAAGTAATAGGTAGTTTTAGTTAGATTATATATATATAATCTGTGAAACGTTTCGTCATGTTCAAAAGTTGAATATAGAAGGAAAAATTTGCGAATGAACAGGTTCTAATGTGGCACTTTACGGAGTAAACATGTGTGACGAGTGCAGATATAAATATACCTTTCAGTCTTCTTATTTTCTGACGTATTCAATATGTGTTTTCCCCCTAGTTTCTCTCTTATTTCTTCCAATGAATTTAACGAACGAATGAAATAAAAAGCTACGTAAGGATAACAATCAGTGTCAAGCGTCACAACACGATTTGAGACAGCGAAAATAGAGTTAGTCAAAATAAACGAGCAAGGAAGAGAGTATGAAATTAGGAGAAGGGGGTGGAGGCGAATTTAATGGCGAAGGGTCACAGATAACGATGAAGACTAGGGGCGAAAAACTAATCGAGCAAAAAAAATTTACATTGTTGAAGATATGAAGCAGTTGAATAGCGAAAATGAGAGCAGGAGCTTGCGAGAATGATAGTTAAGCAATTGCTAAAAAAACTTGCGAGTTAAGATTAGCTCTTTTGAGTCACTAACTCAACGAGTAAAGCATAGAACCCCTCTCCTCAACAATTACCCTGTGAACCCTTCTTCCTCCTTGTACCTGTCTCTCTCAACTCATACCCTCAATTTTCTGATGGCTGTCTTCGCCGAATATAATCAGACAGAAAAAACTCTCTTTCTTTCTTTCTCTCTTTCTAGATCTTTCTAGTTTTCCTCTCTTTTGCACTTCCTTTCTCTACCTTACCAATCGATCATTCATTCATCGTTCTTTTTGCCAACATAACACGCAAGATGCATACACTTTTGAAGGTAGAGTTAGAAAGCGGAAGTATTCAGAAGGTAACCGAGGAACAAGTGCGTCGTGAATGAATAGAACGAAACACTGTGGTGTGGTACTTTCGTAAATGTATGTATACTTCCGGGAAGCTTCTTATCTTCATACAACGTTCGAGAAACGAATCAAATATTCCAAGAACAAATCGCAAAGTAAGGTTTTCTCAGTATGTATATAGTTCAGGTTATGAGCTCCATACTGTTCATGTTCACTCTCGTTGTGTTCTTAAATCTTACGAGAGCTTTTCTGGTTAGAACTTTGGACGTATTGAGCGAAAGCTATTGATCTAATCTGAATATTCTATTAAGATATTTTTCTATAAAGTGAATCTTTCATAATAATAAGAAACCTGGTGTCGAAAAGAACATATGTATAAGATTAATTAAACACAACAACGGGAAGTTTTAAGAATAACGAGAACATGGATCAAACATCACATCCGCAAAATGGAAACATCTCCAGCGCGCGACGCGACAGGAGAGAAGAGCAATAAACATAGCTAGGAGAGAAAGAAGAATAAGAAAAGGAAGGAAGAGAAAGAACTAGAGGGAGAAAGAACGAAAGAGATGAAGAAAGAGAGAGAACGAGATAGAGAACAGGAGTTTTCCCGACTCAGCTTTGTGTCCTTTCGTCTCTTGCCTCTCAACTTCTCTTTTCCCCTTTTCCCCTACTCTCTCCCGTTATTTCAAAGCAAAACAAAAGTTGTTTTTCAGCTACACGCACTCAACTCGATGCATTTACTTACTTCTCTACTCTTTTACGAGATAAGAAAGAGAATCACAAGGCTCCTACTAGGAAAAAAGGTTCCTTTGGCAAACGGGAATCGAAAGTTCAAAGAAACAGTGAATATTTTTGTCAGAGGTGGATTATAAGCATAGGTTAAATATGTATTGATTTTACAAAAGGTCGATCGCCAAAGTAGGTTAAAAATTTCACTTTTAACTTTACGAAACCATTTGAGGCTGAGTTATGGCTAATTAAATGTTCTTTTTATGTAGAGAAATAAAGATTTTTTGATTTTTAATGGAGCGTTAGAATTCAACTTTTCACTTTGCAAAGTAATTTTCTGCAAAGTGATCCGGTTGAACGCTCCAATGTCTCACCACTAATTACCGTGAAAATAAAAATGGACTACGGTAACACATGCATTCTAAGACAAAGCGACGATTTTTCTGTAAAATTCATAAAAAATTACGCCCAACAGTGAAAGTTATTATAAAAGTAATACCGTAGTCCATTTATCTTTTCACGGTTATTCATGGTGAGACATTGGAGCGTTCAACGGGATCATTTTGCAGAAAATTACTTTGCAAAGTGAAAAGTTGAATTTTAACTCTCCATAACTGTGAAAACTCTGATAAATTCATTTTGAGTGAGGGAGAGGGTCGGTAGGTCGGTCGAAGTAGAAAGTTTTTTGCCAGTCTGCAGTTTACCTATGATTATAAGACAAAAAGGAACCGAAAAACTTGTTGATAGCGGCTCGAAAAGTCTAAGGTTCTCAGAGGTTTTACAACAAAGACTTTTCAGGGTCATGAAATTAGGCAAGAAAAGGAGGGAAAACAGAGGAAGGGAAGGGTGAAAGAGAAGGAAGGAAAAAGGTAGGGAGGTAGAGAGAGGGGTTAGAGAGAAAAAGATAGGGAGGTAGAGAGAGGGGTTAGAGAGAAAAAGAGGAAGAGAAAGATACCTGGAAAGAAAGCGTGTTATAATTTCGGTAACTTTTAATCAAACTTTTTAAATTGAATTTCTAATCAAAATTAATCAATACGGCGAAAGAAAATTGTTTCGATGATTTTTTATTAAAGGAGGTGGGGAAGGTGGCATCCATGGCAACTGCCTTCGGTCACACAACTTGGGCAACACTAGGCTCTCGATAGTCGTTTTGACAACAAATTGTTGTGTGGGGAGAAACAAAGAAAAAAGGGTTAAATCATCAAATATTTCAACAAAACTTCTCCATAAATTAAGCTAGTTGGGAGAGGAGAAAAGAAAAAAAGATTTATTTGAATTGACGGATTCGGTGGACAATTGTTTATTACGTGAAATACGTACATATGTACATCACATGGGCCTCATCGAGTTTTTAGACTGAAGAAAGGAGCGGGAGCCAGGGAAGCTGGTCGAAATATCTTCATTCTAGGCATTCCTTGATGTCAGGAGACAAATCCATGAGATTTATGAAGTTTTTCTCTCGGGCATTGTAGTGAATATTGGGAGACGGGTTGAAGTCTAGATACACGATGAAGAAGCAACCATGTCGCAGCGAGTGAAAGGGAAGAGTGATGAGTAAAGGGGAGAAGGGTTGAAGTCTAGAGACACGATGAAGAAGCGACCATGTCGCAGCGAGTGAAAGGGAAGAGTGATGAGTAAAGGGGAGAAGGGTTGAAGTATAGAGACACGATGAAGAAGCAACCATGTCGCAGCGAGTGAAAGGGAAGAGTGATGAGTAAAGGGGAGAAGGGTTGAAGTCTAGAGACACGATGAAGAAGCAACCATGTCGCTGCGAGTGAAAGGGAAGAGTGATGAGTAAAGGGGAGAAGGGTTGAAGTCTAGAGACACGATGAAGAAGCAACCATGTCGCAGCGAGTGAAAGGGAAGAGTGATGAGTAAAGGGGAGAAGGGTTGAAGTCTAGAGACACGATGAAGAAGCAACCATATCGCAGCGAGTGAAAGGGAAGAGTGATGAGTAAAGGGGAGAAGGGTTGAAGTCTAGAGACACGATGAAGAAGCAACCATGTCGCAGCGAGTGAAAGGGAAGAGTGATGAGTAAAGGGGAGAAGGGTTGAAGTCTAGAGACACGATGAAGAAGCGACCATGTCGCAGCGAGTTCATCGAGCTATCAATTTTCTCGCTTTTTCAAAGCTTTCATCGTTGTCTTTTATATTTTATATTCAAAGATCTCTTCCTCCGCTACGAACTTCGAAACTAATAATAGAACTTCATACTGATTTCAAGCTTCGACAGCTCTCTTCAAGACCTATATGGTTGAGCTTACAGTACTGCAATGAACGATTTGAAAAAAAGAATGGGTATGGCAAGAAAAAATGGGGTGAAAAAAGGAAGTAAATGCAAAAAAGGATATCTATACAGACAGATATACAGAAAGAAATAGGTAGAGAGAAAGAAGGCGTAACTCAAGATTTCAGATGATTCCTTCCTCTCAAATACATATGTATCATCCACATTCTCCATTATCCTAATTGAACATTTTCATAAATATGCAATTACATAGTTTCCGGATACGAAGTTACGTGTATAAAGTTGCGGATTTTGTTGCTTATTTCATATTATGTAATGTCCAACGAAAATTTCTTTCAAAAAAATAGTTATTTCTAGTGTCTCAATAACAATATTTCCTTACCATTTCATAATCAGTAATATGGGGGTTATAAAGTTTGTTATCTTGTAACTCAAATATGTTTTCTTCTGATAGTACATCCGCACATAGTAATACTATCTTTTCTAATTGTAGAACAACAAACAGCGGAACAGTTTCTGACACGGGAAATCAACCGTAATCAAAGCTCGGCCTTGGCAACTAATCAGGTTCACTTATTTATCAACCATCTGCCTTCTCTCCATATCCCTCCCTGCCTTTCTCCCTATCTATCTTCCCTTTTCACTTTTTCTGTCAAATTTTCCCTCTCTTAATTATTTCACTGGTTCCTATTGTCTAGTAATTATTTTACCTAAACCACTTTCTCGTATGTTTCGTTTCAAAGATAAACATATTTTTTTACGCCAAAGCATGCTTGCTTAACAAACGACAACAGTCTTCGTTTTAAAAAAGCTTTAGCAAATATTATCTCAAATGTAAATGTCTTTTCAATACACATTACATTTTTTGCCCGTCTTATCTATGATATAAAAAGGGAACCAATTTTTGAATCAAATTTTGTTATTCCTTTTTACTCGGCCACAACCATAACATCAGTATTGATGCAAAACAATGAATGAGTGTTGACATGTTAAACGTTCAAGGTATTTCTTTTGGTGTTATCACATTTAAGATGATATAATGAAGAACAAAGAATCAGCAGAAGTAAGAACAAGAATAAATAGATGAAGAACAAGACTCAATAGATGAAGAACAAGACACAATAGATGAAGAACAAGACACAATAGATGAAGAACAAGACTCAATAGATGAAGAACAAGACTCAATAGATGAAGAACAAGACTCAATAGATGAAGAACAAGACTCAATAGATGAAGAACAAGACTCAATGGATGTATGAATCTACGCTGCAAGGCTACGCTCTGAGAAAATTTTACGTGAAAGACCGCATCGGTTCATGCCCTTGAAAAGAAATGATGCATACGCGATAACTATCTAGCGAGAACGCAGACAATAAACTTTGATTCACAGAATCTCGGAATGACTTATCACTTACATATTATACTTTTTCTGTACTAAAATTTGAATCATAACAACGAAAACTTCCGAATTTAACTCTTAGTTGTACTTTGAGCATCTCTTCATAACGAAATCTTCACTAATAAACACAATAAGTAATTTTCACTTCCTTTGGATGCACATATCTAACACCTGCGTGATGCAATTTGTGTTCACATCGAGACCAACTAAGGCTTCCCTACGCAAATACATAATTATGGTGGGCATGGAGAGATTTCTCAAGTGAAACATGATGAACTGTGAAAGGCCGTCGCTGTATAAAACAGGATCCACCCTGCTTGTTATGTCATATTCATCTTCGGTGATGTGCGTACCATTTAATTAATTCTCTTGATTTCACATCAGACTTTCTTCCTTTCACTCTCTCTTTCTCTCTCTCTCTCCCTCTCGTATCTAGACCCCCCCTCTCTCTCTCTCTCTCCCTCTCGTATCTAGACCCCCTCTCTCTCTCTCTCTCTCTCTCTCCCTCTCGTATCTAGACCCCCCCTCTCTCTCTCTCTCTCTCCCTCTCGTATCTAGACCCTTTTATCAAGTTTTTATAATTTTCTTTTCTCTTGTTAATATTTCCGCTTTCTCTCTCCGTTTCTTCCCGACTCACTCTTATCCACAGGGCGCCTTTACGAAATCACTTTCATGGCCGGACACCTCCTTTTCTCTTTTATACTCTTTACACTTCCTTGTTTCCAGTCTCTCTTGATGGATCTAGAGAGAGACGGCTGAGATAGATGTATAGATAAATAGATATCGAGAGACAGATAGTAAAGCGAAAACAAGCTAAACTTCTCACCATCTTCTTTTTGAATGGAAAAGTATCATGTTACACTTCTGCTAATGAACACCCCTGCCATCGGGTGGCGATGCTGCCTGCCTCTGAGACGAGGCCTGCCTCTGAGACGAGAAGACCGAGACCGATTCGAACAGGACCTCTGAGACGAGAAGACCGAGACCGACTCGAACAGGACAAGAAAAAGGAGGATGGGGTAAAGGATAATACGATCTTTTAAGGCGAGGATTCTTCTTTCAATTTCGGACAGTAAAAACATGAATTAAATTTTAACCACACGGCGATAAACTAATTCACGGAGCTGTTTCGAACTTGAAGGCTGCTGTCTTACCGAGAGTAGGTGTGTTACCACTGTATGTACTACCGAAGACACATCACAATCCACGCGATAGTGCTATCAATTGCCTTGTAGCCTTAGTGAGGCGTCCGAGACTTACCTCTGGTAACTGAGCATTTGTTAACCAGGTACCCTTTGCCTTGCATATTCAAAAAAAAAACAGGGTAAGCGGAGAATGTGGTCACATAAACAGACATTCAAGTCAAGTTTCTTATCAGCCCGACATTTAGATTTGTTTTGGCGTTAAACCTCGGCTCGAAGCAGGGTACGTCATCTTATAATTTGAGATGCAGAACTGATCGGAACAGGAACTCAGATTAAAAACAAGGGGTAGAACCAATGGTTGCGACTTGGGTCATTATTAGTTTGTGAAGTATGGGGAGTTTTCTTGAGGGTGCTAAAATTTAGAATAATTTTCAAAAAAGAACTCTCACAAAAGAAAAATCACTGAAGAGCCTTACTAAGCGATGAACCAATCGATCTTTTTACTCCCTGGTTTTCTCTTCGTCGCTTATTTTTCCCTTCTTCACACAGCTATCGACCACTCTTAATTCTGTCTCTGTCTCTCGCAATGAGGTGAAAATACAAACAATAAGAGATGAAAATTCTACGGTTTCCTATTCTCGTCAGCCTCCGATGAATCTCCGATGTTAATTATACTATTTTCTAGTGTGTGGATGCAAATTTGGTAAGGAACCAGTTCAAATAAGAAGACTACTATTAACATGAAGGCGTTAGGCCGCCTTATGTTATTCAAAAAAGGCATGCAGGGAAAGAAAGGAAAAAATAAGCTAGAGAACGAAAGAGAGAGAAGAAAGATCAAGACAACTTTCAATATCCACCTGATGGTTTTCACGGTTAATGAGGCTTGTACAAATCTCTTATTCGGAATAAATTTTGTTTGACAAAAAATATTAGCCTCTCTCCGATTTGCACCTTATAATAATATGAGATGAGCGAGATATAGAGAGAATGACAGAGAGCGAGACAGAAAAAAAGTGAGAGAAATAGAGAGAAGGTGAGAGAGCGAGATATAGAGAGAATGACAGAGAGCGAGACAGAAAAAAGTGAGAGAAATAGAGAGAAGGTGAGAGAGCATCAGCTGCAGAACAAGTGTGCAAGCGATTTAGAGGGGCCAGGAAAGGCCGAAAGAAGAGGGCGACGGTAGAAGGGTTAAAAGGACGTGCGACATGTCACAAAAACAACATTTACAGGGTATAATAGCTCACCGGCTGACTGCTTTTTTGCCTTCTCTTCTGATCGTCCTCTAGTGAGAGAATCTCGTCGATGATCAAATCATCCATCTGTAATATCATTTTGTTCCGTAACAACCCTAGTTTCTACCTTTGTAACTCTTTTACTTATGTCTCATGTCCAAGAGTTCATGCTTTTGAACGACCTCATTTCTTAGTTTTCTCATAAGCAATTTTTTTTGTACTTGTTTGCACGTTTTAATTTTCCCATGTTCCAGTCCGAATAAACCTAGATCAAAACCGATGCATTATGAGTCAAATTCTAAAAGTGAAGGTTGAAAAAAGACAGAGAGCGATAGAAAACTTTGAACTTAAGATTATTGGAAGAGTAGTTGCCTCTACGCCAGTTTATCGGACTATTTCTAGCTAATCCTCTAAATTAACTGTGTCTTATTGACGATTGCAGCAACCAAATTTGGTTTTTTAAGGAATTTATTTCCACTATTTTCTTCAGCTACTTTATCCTTACTTTGTTTCTCTCTCCTTTCATTCTTCGCTCCTTACTCTATTCCCCTCTAACCTAGAAGCTACCTTTTCCGTTTCTTTTGTTCCCCTTAATATTCTATGCATCTCATTTATCTGTGATTCATTCCACTTTTGTTATTTATTTCCTCAATCATACTATTCTTCTAAACTTTTTTCTATCCATTTCACTCCCAAATATTTCGCTCGCACATCTTCATTACGCTTTCCTCAACCTAATCTTATCTTGTTCATAATAGTATTCCCGTTAACCCTTTTTCTTCTTCGAAGTCCTAAAATCGCACTTATTGTGGTCTATGGGTGTCAAATATTGATGAAGGACTGCTTATAGTATAGAAAAGCGGAAATGGATAGGATAGAAATAGAGTCAGGACCAATCCTTCTATCCCTCTCCTAGCAAACAAACGCTCTCCTCTTACCAGCAGGTGGGAAAGACAGGAAGGCCAATAAGAGAAGCCAGACATCAGACAACCAAGACGCAGCGAGAGAGCATGCATAAAACGTAGGCTGGGAGAGAAGTGAGGCACTTGATTAGACATCACACATTGTCTGCGCAAACAGTTCGCGCGGTATGCACTCTTTCTGTGCAAGTAGAAAGCGCAATGCATACTCTCAAATATCAAAGGAGGGCCGGAAAACTTAATGCGGCCCCTCATATCATTGTCACATCTGCTCCGAACCATTCTTGACGCTTTTTCTCAGACTTCAGCTGCTCGACAAATTTCATGAGCGATGAGTTAGCGATTCGTAGTTCCTAAGCCGTGGAATAGCAACTCCAGTCCCCTAAGCCTTGAGTTGGCAATTTGAGGCAGTGATGACAAAGCGTCTCCTAACTGATGAGGGTGTGGGATGAACTGGTACAACTAGCCAACATTAACTATTCGTACTTACTCCTCTCCCCTCCCCCCACCTGCTCGGGCAAACAGTGAAGACCACATGGCCTCACTTTCGGTCTATATAGTTCCTGCATACGATAGCTCATTTCTCGTGGACAATACCTAAGTTCGTGAGAACAATGACCCGCGAATTGCTCAGAGATCAGACAATGAGAAGCGTCTCAAGGCGCCTAACCCTTTTTTCTCATGAGACCATTCGGGACATAGTGTACTGCGTGGAGTATCTACTAGCTTCGCTCCAATGGGATTCGCTGTTTTGTCATGGACCGTACTCACAGCAGGAATTGCGTGAATCACGCACTCAGTCAAATCTTTCTTTCACTGGAATGAAAAGGAAAATGAATGCTTTTCAAATTTTTGCTATTTACATTATCGTCTGAATCTTCTCGAAACTACAGTGATAGAAAGTTGAATCCTTTAATTCGAAAAAGATTCACATGTTTTATACTCTTTCGAAGCTTTTCCAGTTCTCGCAGTAAGGAAGAAAGAAAGAAAGAGAGAGAGAGAGAGAGAGAGAGAGCGAGAGAGAGAACGAGCAAATTTATTGTTGCATATGTTCACTTAGGCACAGCAAAGAACAAGCCGTTAAACGATAGCTGCCAGCTGAACGTTGTTAACTCTTTTTCCGTTACGAAAACTGGTAAAACGTAGATTAAATTAGATAGAGAAGAGAAGGAAAATCTCAAATAAACCGGAACTCTGTTCTCTGTATTAGCAGAAAACTGAAGTATATACTGAATTAAGAAAGATCGTAAGGCAAAATGAGATAGAATCGAGAGAAAGGACGAGAACAGTACAAAGAATCGAGAGAGAGGACGAGAACAGTAGAAATAATCGAGAGAGAGAGAGGACGAGAACAGTAGAAATAATCGAGAGAGAGGACTAGAACACTAGAAAAAATGTTTCTCGTATCTACTTTTTGCCCAATTATAACGGCAATAGAGAGCAAAATTGTTGGGGAGAGAATATAGTTTCAGCCTTTTTAAAAAAGACAAAGACACAACTTATCTTAATAAAGACAGCCAAGGCAACAGCGAAGCAGTCATAGCTTTCTCAAACTTCTCAACTTACGATCTCAATAACTCCATTCCTTTTTTCTCATCCCTTTCCTCTCTCTCTCTCTCTCTCTCTCTCGCTCTCTTTCTCTCTCTCTGTGTTTTCAACCTCATCAGTCCCCTATCAATCCTACCTCAGTCCACAAATCTGAACATAAATTTTCAGAATCTAGAGATTGGTTAATTGCTGTATCTGTCTTTGTCTCTAGAACCAACTCTTTCTTCCCTTTTGTTTCATACGAGTCTCTTTTTCTCCCTCTCTATTCTATGAAGTAAACATTGGTTCTTTGTGGCTATTCTCATTGCTTATACTAACCTTCAATCATTCTGATTGCTTGGGTCTGTACATAAAATGAAGAAGCGAAGTCGGTGGTGCTCTCACTGAACAAAATAAAAGCGAGGGAGACACAAAGAGAGAAAAAGAGGCGCAGGGAAAGGCAGAGAGTTTAGAGAGAGAGAGAGAGAGAGAGAGAGAGAGAGAGAGAGAGAGAGACGGAGAAAGAGGGAGAGAGAGAAAGCAGTCCAGTGGACGCGCAATTTCATGACTCTCTCCGGGTGTCACTCTTCACTCCGCTCCCTTCACAATGAGCAACACAACTCCTCGATGCGTTGATGCGTAACTTACATCAATCCATCCGCACTCAACAATGACTCTTCTATTCTACATGTCTATCCCCTTAATTTATCCATCTTTTAGTTCCCTACAGCGAGAGGAAGAGACTTACAGAGAGAGAGAGGGAAAGAAAGAGAAAGAGTGAGACAGAGAGGAATAAAGGAGGAAGAGACTTACAGAGAGAGAGAGAGGGAAAGAAAGAGAAAGAGTGAGACAGAGAGGAATAAAGGAGGAAGAGACTTACAGAGAGAGAGAGGGAAAGAAAGATAAAGAGTGAGACAGAGAGGAATAAAGGAGGAAGAGACTTACAGAGAGAGAGAGGGAAAGAAAGAGAAAGAGTGAGACAGAGAGGAATAAAGGAGGAAGAGACTTACAGAGAGAGAGAGGGAAAGAAAGAGAAAGAGTGAGACAGAGAGGAATAAAGGAGGGAATGAAAGCACAACATGCAATCCCACGAAGTCACGCAAATCAGCAAAGCAACACAGGATCGCAAGCTGAGCGAAGAAAATGAGCCATAAAATTGAGAAAAAACTTCAAGTGACAAATCCAATCGTGAGTGTTTTTTGTTGTTGATTGTACTTGGTAAGTATGAACTCGCTAGAGGGCATTTGGTCAAAGCTTGCTATAAAGCCGCAGGTGAACCCTTGCTAGATTCTAATGAAAACAACCTCCCCTCACTAAAAGGCACGTTTCGCAACTTCGTTACAACACACTTGGTGCCACCAGGTTATATCACACTAGTAGAAGCTACCACGCTAGATCCGAATTAATGCTCACATCCTCTGTGAGTCGCACTAAGGCCACTTCGCAAGACCACACCAAGTGATGGTTTCTGCTTCTTATTATTTCTCAATTACTTTCTGCTCAGGTTAAGCTTAGTTTCTCGTAGTCAACACCTCTAGATATACAGTCTAGCACATGTTCTATTCCATTTGAGATTACCCATGCCCATTTCATCTCAGTCTGACTCGATAACTAGGCGGATATGGAAATTATTCCCACTCTACGATGCTCAGATTTTCTCTCTTTCTTTCTTTCTTTCTTTCTTTCTCTCTCTCTCTCTCTCTCTCTATCGCTCTCGCTTATTAGATTAGAATTCATAAAACCTTGAAAAAGCACATGGAACCTCTCCTAATACGTTAGAATTAATCTTGATCTTCTCTCCCGTTTAGCAAACAATGTTACTTTCATGAGTCGTAGCGAAAAATACGTCTACCTAATACCGCGTTGGATCATAGTAACCCAGAAAAACTTTTGAGGTTGTCCCTTATTACAAGAAAGCCTTAATTTTCAGACAGATTGAGAGGGTGCAAAGGGGAGAAACATAAAACTTTTATAATCAGTTTCTTTAATCAGTGCATAGAGTTTTATCGCAGTGCGGGTCAGAGAAACGCCTTGAGATTCTGAAAAGTCTCTTTAGTATTTGCATGTTTTGAGGTTCTATCCTGTAAGCTTGCAATAACTTATAAGAGTTCAAGTAATCAATAATCATCCGGTATTCAGTTGGCCGCGTTCCAATTCAACCAATATACTTCAATCATCATACTAAAATTCTCTGAGCGATGAAGTTTCCTGTCTTTCCTATGAAATCGATAAAGATATCTTTCGTAAAGCATTGATAAGGAAGTCATTAAACCATTTTCTCCAAAAAAGATGAGAATTTCTGTGCCAAATAATAAGAGAATGAAACATTGACTTTCTTCTCAAATTTCATGAAGCTTACAAGAATAAAGTTGAAACGGCTTCAATCTCAGCCCCTGTTCCTCACTCTATATGGCCCGAAAACGTCTACTGTCATGATCGAAAAACCTTCAAAACATAGTTGAAAACCTTGAACCTATATTTTTGAAACCTTTTCAAGCTATCAAAACCCAATGAAACAAAGACCATGTTGATAGAGCTTTTTGTAAATATGTCAGTCTGAGAGACGAAAAAAGTTGGGA
This sequence comes from Allodiplogaster pararmata, assembly GCA_964056735.1. Taxonomy (NCBI): domain Eukaryota; kingdom Metazoa; phylum Nematoda; class Chromadorea; order Rhabditida; family Diplogasteridae; genus Allodiplogaster; species Allodiplogaster pararmata. The sequence continues at coordinate 31,736,324 of OZ057405.1, forward strand.
GAGACGTCGACACAGAGAGACGAGAGATAGGTTTAGAATTAGAGAGACAAAAGGATGAGAGAACGATTAATCGACTTGATAAACGGTCGTAATCTATCTCAGTGTCTATCACTCGGGGACAATGCTTCTCCTACTACCCTCTTTCTCCTTGTCTTTTGACTCTTTTTCCTATTTTTCTGCGTCTGCAATTTCTATTCAGATACCTCCGTAGGCTGCGACATTACCGATAGCAATGGACTCAGAAAAAGTGATACAACGAAGAAAAAAGATAGGACAGGGAGAAAGTTAGAAAGAGAATTAGTCTGATAAGGGAAAGAAAGAAGAGAGGGACCGACACAAGATTGATGGTGCAGAGAGTGTAAGAGGAAGCCGCGGTTTATCAGATTCAAAGAAGGTTGGGAAATGTTATCGTCCCCATAGATGGATGTTTTTCATCCCAAGCAGTCTAGCGCTAGCTGTTCATCAGTCCTGCATTCCCAGCGTGATACGAACCTTCGCCTTAAGCAGCGATTATTCATTTCAAACGGGGGGACTCAGAGAAATTAAAAAGAGAGACTATGAAAGAAAGGGAGAAGCGGTAAGAAAGTGAGAAAAAAGAGTCAAGAGAGAGAATAAAACGGGAAAGGCAAGGCTTAAAGAGAGAGTCTTATCGGGAAGAATGAGTGATCTGGAAAACCTAATGAATGACTCAGACCGGGGGAGAAAGACCGCGATTGAGAAGACACAAGGAAAGCGACTCATTTGTTGCTCATGCTTAGGATACATAAAAAAGAAGCTTAAGGATAATATAGAAAGAGATGTAATTGGTACAAGAAAGATAAACAGAGAGATGAAGAGAGATAGAGAGAACAAAAAAAACCAAGCCTTCTAGGATTCTTCATCATACATGCCATATAAGCAACGATGGAAAGGAGCTTGTAGAGAGTTAACCAATACATTAACCGAGCACACTGTAAATAAGAGTACTCCTACTCCTCGTTGATCTCAAGCAACGGATTTTTTATACCGAGCAGAGGAGCGGACTGTTCGTAGAAACTTATGCAAAAATCGTGTGGTGTGACGGGAACCGAACCCGTGACCTTTCGCGTTCCGGGCGAATGCTCTCCCCACTGAGCTACACACGCACACATGATAATGCACATTTTAAGGCCCATACAACAACACATTGTCCCATGCGATTTCTTGTTATGTCTAAGGCAAGATGGCCGTTCTTTCGTGCCGTTCAAAGAACGGCCATCGTGCCTTAGACATAGCAAGAAATCGCATGGGACAACGTGTGCTCGGTTGGTGTATTGGTTAACTATCTACAAGCCCCGGTTAGGCAGCGAAGGTTCGGTCCCATCCGAGTGCCAATTTTTGCCCGTGCGATGGATTTAATTCATTTACACTATTATTCAAATACCTAATTTGGCATTGTTTACAGTACTAGCCAGAGAAAATATTTCTAGTGCGAGTGAAGAAGCGACGACAGTTCAGTGAACACAAAGGAAATTAATAAGAACAGCGCAAGTTCTAAGTGCGCCCGAAAAAAGATTGTCTTGAAACAGAGACCCGCTGATGAAACAAAGATCAGCTTAATTGAGAAAACATGAGCAGTTTCTTGTTTGTTGAAAAAAGATACCTTTCTGAAGGTGACACATACCATCGAATAAGACCCATGCTACCTATATTGCAGGCATGCTCATTCAAAACATCGGAAAGAATTAACCAAATGTCTTTGCAAGAAATTTAATTGCTCCTTTTCTCTCAATGAAACCATTCTTACTTACTTCACATGAAAATTTCAAAACTAATTGGGAATCCTATGCTCCGGTGACCTGGAACATTCATATCATCAAATCCTAGGGTTTGGTGGTGAGCCTCTGAAATCTGGCGTGTATCCCTTTTCAATTTTAGGACAGTTTCTCTGATAAAAATTCTTTGTTGCTTTGCCGAAACCAAACAGAATTTTTCTCTAACCCGCACTACAAAAAAATTCTTCAAATACAATCACTGTCTATTTCCCAAGCCTGCCGTTCTCACATACTCAGTCTTTCTGATCTACACACCTTTTTTGCGGGTTATAAAAAACAAATTGAAACTAAAGGATCTTGTCTACTGCGGGTATTTGTCAAGACATATTCCGAATTCTGCGGAGCTATTGTTTTTTCGGGCACACTTTAAAACTCCTGCAAGTGAAGCGGAAGCGTTAAACTTTGGTTAGAAAAAAGATGAGAAAAAAGTAAACCAACTTCTTGGTTGCATGAGCCGGATCGTGGACTGTCGCCGAAACGCTGCTGCAGTTCCTGAGACTCAACCGAAGGAGAATGTCTTTGTGTCTGTAAATGCCTCATATACCATCTCATCAACCCTTCAATTGCATTCTTATGGAAAAGAGATATATTTAGGTCTTAAAACCAGTAAGATGTTCTCTGCGGTTTTCTTTCGATTTTTCATCATTCACTGCTGGAAACACTAGCAATGGCTGAGGAAGCCACAAGATTAATTATGTTTATAATTTCAAAAAGCGTGTACTGTGCTGCGAAATTGGAAAATTCTTAATTTCACCTTTTGTTTTTTTCCGTACCTTTTTCGCAAAACTATTTGTCGTTCGCTTAGCGACGACTCCTTTGTTCATAGGCGGAGAAGGCGTCTTGGGACTTCTCCGAGAAACTCCACCTCCAGCAGCACGACGCGTCGCTCCGTTCGACGGCAGCCATTCATCATCCGCGCCACTCGGCGTGGAGGTAATACGCCGTCGAGATGGCGCCAGATTGGCACGACGCGCGCTGGCGAAGCTACCACCGCCAATGGCTCGGCGCTCGGCTGCGAGCGTCGCGGCAAGCGAGGCAGCCACAACGCGTCCGGAGAGTCTCTCGGATGCGCGGACGGGAAGGAGAGCGCCTGCACCGATGCGCGAGTTTTGCTGAACCGCGGCGGCCAGTGTTGGAGGAGGATTGGGAGTCGGAGACTTCGGTACAAGTCACAATGATATCGAGAGAGAAGGAGAGGCCACGGCACCTTCTTCCCCGAGTCTGCTCTTCCGAAGGCAGTCGTACGAACTACAGATCGACAAGACTTTTATGTTTAACCGCTCGAACGGGATAGCAAAGCGTATAGGCGGCGATATGAAGGTGTACAATATATTACATAATAATCCCATTTTAGATTGATTGAGAGAGCAAGTACATGAGTTAGATAATATATAAAAAGTAACAAAAATCGAATTGAACAGATGAACTCGTTGTTGCACTTTGTTTACATAGTGACACGGTTGTGCGGATATTATTCATTGCTTATGCGATAAAGTATCGTCAATAACGGAGAGTACAGTTTGGATTGCATTGTATGATTTGACGTTGCGTATTGTATTGTATAATGTGCTTACTACAAGTCATAAACATATATGTACAACATATATAGTTATATCTAAGAGGATCGATCAGGTAGGAATGAAAGTGTGTCAGAGAAGAAGAAGTGGCTGTGTTCGCACCCCGTGCATTGGTTTTTGTCAGTGTGATATTTTAATCAAATGTGATAGTTCAATCCAATACTTCATACATATTAACCATGCGTCACTGCCTTCAAACTGTGCTAAGTCAGCATTCGTCGAACTATGAATATATATATATACTGCAACATTGTAGAAAAGAGATTCCTAGGGGAAAGTGGAGGTTGACGAAGATGAAAAAAGAATATCAAAGGAGGGAGTTCCATCACAGGAGAGGGCGGGGATAAAATAGAGAAACTTGAGAAGGTTATTCGAAGCTATGTGTTATTGTAAAGGGGAAGAAGATGGTTACCACAGGGTATATGTAGAGAGACTCAGTTAGCGCTTTCAACAACCGTCTTTTTCAGCAAAAGTATCGTTGGTTGGCGAGGGGGAGGGGATAAAGACAGGAGAAAGAGTGTAGAAAAGAAATAGAAACGATGAAGAGAAGGGAGAAAAAAGAAATGAATCACGAGAGAGAAGACAGAGAGAGAAAGAGAGCGAGTTAGAGGAAAATTGGAAAGAGGGAAAGATAGAAAGCACCAGACAAAGAACAGACTTGTTCGTCCTTTCTGTTCTATACCTTCGTGGTAAAAAGGGACAAGACGGAGAGTAGGATGAAGATATGGAGAAGACAGTGATAGATAGGATGACAAAATTACAAAAAGGAAAAGAGAGAGGGAGGTAATCATTAAAAAAAAAAAGAGGAAAAGAAAGAGAAAGTGAGAAAAAAGAAAGAAAAAGGAGAGAAAAAGAGAACGCAAAGCGGTTGATTTGGAATGGATAGGACCGGTAATGAAAAAGGAAAGAGTAATGACGTGTGGATGAAATAATATAATAAAATCCATAGTAAGCGAAAACACAGAGACTCTTTGCAACAGAACTTGGAAGAAAAAAATCAACGGAACTGGATTATGAAAAGAAACTTTTAGAGAACTTCGAAGAGGGAAGTCTAATCGGAATTCGACAGATTTCGGTGAGACCATTTACAAACTTCACAAGAGCAGCATTTCAACAGCCATAAGAAGATCTAACGACATTGTAAGATTACGAGATCGGAAATATTGGATCATTTGCGTTGATGTGACCTTTAATTTGCGATGATGTGACCCTATTATTACTAGGAACTGCCATGAGAAGAAAATAGGGTTCGAGAAGAAAGGTCTCATAAGATGCGAGATTCTCTGTCCTTGCTCACCATCTCCTTCTATCTCGCTGTATAACTTCTCTCTTATCTTGTTTCACTTTTTTCTCATTTCTCCCCTAATTCTATATTTTTCTGTATTTTCCTTTCCTCGCTCTTTCACTCCTTTTCACCAAAGCGAGTAGTTATCTATAATATAATTCAATGAACAGGAAATACTTTGAAAGCTGTTTAAAGAGAGAAAGGCAATGAAAGAGAGAAAAAAAGATAAAATTACTCAAATACTGCAAACTCAGCTAATGCGCCTGAAAAACGAAGGTTTTACTCGATAAATCTAGTCTAGTCTAGTCTAGTCTAGAAGCGCAGTTTTAATCGATAAATTTATTGAATACTCATATGGAAGATTTGATAATAAAGGTCAAGAACTTATAAAACACCTATTGAACGAAAAAGCTGAGTTAGCCTTTGCTGCCCTGTAGAAATGCAAGAAAATATGGAGCACATTTTCGGAAGAAAATAACCATTTTCTCTAAGGTCCTTTTAATGATTAGTAGGGTCAACGGAATGAAAACATCTTACTCGATGAGCTACCATAATACTCTGATTACCAGGTTCCAAAGAGCCTTGAAAGCCGGGTGTTGATAGTTGATATCTTTCTCTTATAAGACCACATCTTCGCTTGATAATATAGAGCTTCTGGTAAGGGGGTGCGAAGAGGCTAAAGAACCAGACGATTGGTCGCGTTGCGGGCAACTCAGACAAGTTCGCTTTTGGGAGGGAGCGCATTCTCTGCGCCTTTCTCTCTCTTTAACTCTCTTTCTCTCTCTCAGTGCACCCCCCTCCATCTCCTCCCCTTTGTAATCTTCATCTCTGCTTCGTTCACGACCCACTAATATACTTCATCTCTGACCCACTCTCCACTCTGCCTCTGCATATTCTATGGTCGACAAGCGGCAGAGAAATGGGGGAGTTCCAGACAGCACGGGAAACTTAGAGAGTCAAAGAACGAAAGGGTAAAGAGAAGAGAGAGTAAGAGATTAAGAGAGATTTAGAGAGAGAGAGATAGAGAGAAATAAAGAAAGAACAGTGGCTAGAAAACACAGTAACCACTGGAGTAAGAATGAGAGTAAAATCAGAATATGTAGAAAATACTTATTAAGTTAGTTACCTCCTTAGTCAACTTACTTACTTCTCAAGCCAATTCATACATATTTTATTCTCGTATTCCAAACTTGAGAATCTCAAATAGAAGAAAGTAGATAATACCGGTAGAAGATAAACAAGAACATAAAGAAAAAAAATATGAAGAAAAGTTGAGAGATCAAAGAACGGAGTGAGAGTTTAGAAATCAAGGATATGAAAAAGAGATATATCATTCCTGATCCTAGCTGGTGCTTTCTCACAAACAAAAATGAAGAACTCTTATCTATCTCGGCCTAGACTCATATATAATCTTTGGATTCTTCTATCATACTTCATATTCCGTGCGCTCAGTCTCTCTTTTTCTTTCTCTCTCTCCTTCTATGTCTGTCTCTCCTCCTATCTCTCTCTCCTTCTTTCTCTCTCTCTCCGTCTATGTTTTTATCTCCTTCCATCTCTCTCTCCTTCTATCACTCTCTTTCCTTTTATCTCTCTCTCTCTCCTCCTATCTCTCTCTCCTTCTATGTCTCTAACTCATTACATATTACTCTTTTATCGCGCTTTCGCTCGCTATCCCTGCTTCCTAGTGCTCATCTGTCTAATATTGTTGTTGCCAACGGCCTGGTAAAAGCGTCTTTTGCAGTCCAACAAAATGTACCTTTCATCTCTTAATAATCGAGATGGAATAAGAGTCATTCATAGCTTCTTTATATGGCGACAAAAAATTATACAAATTGTCTTATTATTAAGAACTTGTAATAATCATGTCTTAAAGTGTTTTCTGTCATTGCTGAATGTTTTTTGCACTGAAAAAGGTAAATAAGTTGTGAATATATAACGAAATTCCACACCAACAATATATATAATAAATTTGTTCGCCAAGAGACATATTCATTGTGAAAGAATATTTACATTATGTAGTATCTTGCTAAAGAATGGAAGAGTGAAATTTTTATGCAAGTGAAAATTTTTAACCCCTTTATACATATATGTATATCATGTCATAAAAACAGCATTAAAGACCTTGTCAGTAATTTATCAATTTACGGAAGCTGTGAAATAATGGTTTTCAAATCTCCGAAAAAAATTTTTAAAAAAATTCACCACTTTTCATGCGCATATAATATTTAAGAAGAACAAATTTGTGAAAAAAATAAGTTAACCAAAAAAGGAGAAAAAACTGGTGCGAAAATGTATAAGTAAATCATGAAAAATTAGAATGTTTTGAGGATAATCTTAAAAGTGATTTTAAACTTTTTTCAAAAGAAAAAGCCAAAGTTCCTTAAGGAAGTTGGGAATTAGCGGAAAAGAGAAGGAATTGGGATGCGAGAGAGAAAGAGTTAGATAGATAGAGAGAGAGAGAGAGAGAGAGAGAGAGAGAGAGAGAGAGAGAGAGAGAGAGAGAGAGAGAGAGAGAGAGAGAGAGAGAGAGAGAGAGGAGGAGGAGGAAGGCAGAGAGACGAAGGGAAGAAGAGAGAGGGAAGAGACATATCAAATTAGCCTGAGGTGTAATAGAGAGCGAAATTATAAGACATGGGATAAAAGTTGAAAGTGGGCATTCATAGTTCAGTGATCTTGATTCCTAAATAGTCCTGAAATGAGAATGCTGCATTAAAAAGAAGGGAAAGAGGAGATATGGAGGAGAGAATAGAGAGTAATGAATAAAAAATTCAAAAGGTGAACTGAAGACTCTAGTCCAGCTCATGGAGAAAGTAACAAACAAGATTTGATGGATACACAATAGGAAAGAGAACGAGAGACACAACTTTGTGGAGAGATAGAGAGAGAGACCTTATTTTATGGCCATTTTCCATTAGCCGCGGCTATCATTCGCTTCCCTCTCCAACTTATTTCTATTCTCAATGAGTTGGGTGTAATTATAAGAAAGCATGAGTCAATTTCGGAAAGTTATAATAATTGGATGCCGTCAATACAAAAAGGAAATATTTGATTTCCTCAGAATTCCTTGTTTCCTATAATGCTTTCCTATTCAAAGTTTCGCTATGCAATAAAGCATGAAATTTATTCTAATCACGGAAATTAGCTGCGTTTCAAAAACAAATTTTTTTCTTCTATAAACAATACGGGAGGAGTCAATGCAGCTCGCTCATCCATTTCCCCTTACTTCAAGAAACAAACATTCGAAGTGTGAGCGATTGAGAAGACACTTTGGAAAAGAGACAGAAAGCTTAACCGAGAGACATATAGAGTGAAAGAGATAGAGCGAGAGAGAGCGAAAAATAGAAATATGTCGTAAAAGTGACAAAGATAGAAAAATGGTCTAGCGAGGAAAGAGAAGTCTACGAAAGAGTGTTAAAGGGACGCAAAGAAACAGCGCAAACAATTTTTTCTCCAGTCTTTCGACGACCTCGCCTAATTCCATGCTCTTCTGTCTCTGTATGTATCTCTGCAAAACTTATCTAAAAGCAATTTTTTGTTTTCCTCCCTTTTCTTTCCCATTCTCAGTGACAAAACCCTACATTTTTTGTTCTCATCAGCGTACCCCAAAAGTACTTCTCTTTTCACTTTTACTCTTACATTTTGTCAACATTCTTCCCGGTCTAGTCTTGCCTATTTCCCCTGCTTCCCCTATCTATTCAAATCTGTCTCTCTTTCTCCATTTCTCTCTCTCACTCACTTTCTCTCTCTCTCACACTCTCTCTCACTCACTCTTCCTCTCCCTGTGTGAATTGAATGCTCTATCCTTTTAATCTTTCCCATAGGCACTATGCCCTTTCTTCAGCAGAGATAAAGATTGCTTTCTAAATTCTTATTTTGCTTTTAGATCTCTTGAATTCCGTTTACGATTTCTCTTTGCGTCTTTGCGCTTTTTCGAAAAAAGAAAATTAACTCTCTATAATTGCTTACTTTGATAACATTTGTGTGGAATAAGTGCTATGTTTCATCGTGCACTTTTCACTTTGATAACATTTGTGTGGAATAAGTGCTATGTTTCATCGTGCACTTTTCAGAGAAATGGGAAAAACTCCCTTTACTGCACAGAAAAGAACGGTTCGATGGATGAAATGTTATGCAGAAGTAAACTGAACCAGAAAGTTGTTTCGAGAGGAAATATTGTGCTTCGGCTGTGGCTTATTCGACTTTTCTGTTTTGGACCTATTACAAACTACAACATTGCCTTCTTGGAATCGAACAAGCTTGCTCGGACTCATTAAGACTCATGGCCTAAACATTCGAACCTTAAGCAAAACTGCTTCTCTATTTGAAAGACATTCGTGTTTTTTATTGACTGCGTTACACTTCCATATACCAATAAAGGCTTAGCCACCGCTTTCCTCTTCTGCCTTGCTCAGAAAGAGCCTCTCTCCATGTAAATTCTCGTCTACTGAAACAAGGATTTCTGAGCAGAAGAATGAGATGGAGGGACGACTTTGTCAAAGCCGTTAGTTCCCAATTCCTAAGGAAGGCACAGAACGCTGAGGAGTGGAGTCGTCACATGTCGCATAATCGATGATGTTATATTACCGATGTGGCTTGCTGATCTTGATAAAGCATTGAAATTGAAATTGAAATTACAGTGCTTCAGCGCTTACTCCGCATGATACTGATTCTATATGAATAGAAACAGAAGTAAGAAGAAGATGAATAGTTTGAAGATGAAAAAAATACCAAGGGAAAAGAAATAAGAGAGATAGAGACGAAAGAAGTCGAGAAGATAGATAGAGAGAGAGAGATAGAGAGAGAGATAGAGAGAGAGAGAGAGAGAGAGAGAGAGAGAGAGAGAGACTGAGCGAGAAAACGAGAAACCCATTGCAATGTAGAAAATTCTACTTTACCTTTCCAACCCGAGAAGTTAAGAGCAGCCAGCCAGCCCCTTCTGCTATTCTTCAAAACTGGGAGAAGAATATCATAGCGAACGAGCAAACTATTTATGGCGTTATGAGGAAAGATAGAAATATAGAAGAAAGAAAAACAGAAATTCAGAAAAAAACTGTTGACGTGAATAACAAGAAAAAATAACCAAGTTACGAGCAGAAAAATGTGACAAAAAGCGTTGAGAATAAAATCTTTTCTATGCAGTGAAGAGAGATAAGACAAAATAAGATTGAAAGAAAAGAGTAGAGCTACTTTGGACTCTTTAAAAAGAGAAACAGAGAGTCAGCCCGTGTTAAGATGGAAAAATACAGAGAAACTGCAAAAAAGGGAATCATCAATTTGCGACTCTCTCTTTTGAAAAAAAAGAACTCGAACACGATTGCTGGTTACATTATGAATGGGCACCGCCGTATGATTGTAAGAATAACATAATCGAGAATTCGAAAAAAATCCTATTCATTACTTTCGGGTTACTGTAAATACCACACTATTTTTCTCATGTCAGCAGTCATGAGCGAGTATTTTGGAGAAAAAATTCGCATACAAAAATACTAGTTATGCGTTTATCTTGAATGTAAACAGGGTAGATTGCGAATTAATCTAGCTAAATTTGTATGGAGATCGGTTCATGGGTTCAAGTCCTACATTACGGTTCATAATTGATAATGGAACCGTACTCACTAGTATCTGCCAACGCAGAACAGCGACGCATAGATCAGTTCAACCTTCCAAGTATCCGCTTTGCCCTACTGGTAAAAGTGTCCATCGAAATGAGAGCAAAAATAATATTCTGAGAGAGAGAGAGAAATTACTAGCAGCTGAGCTAAAACAACATTAAGATTCTTAAAGGTTCACTTGATTTTAGAATGTTGAAAGTCGCATCACTAATATACACAAGTACTGGAAAAAAGTATACATATGGTATGCACAAATAATCTGCAATTAGCTGCGCACTGTGATCGCCCGTTATTATTGATTGGGGTTTTATTTCGAAAGTTTTTTCAAACGTTCTTGATGATGAGGTTTGATAAGTTTCTTTCTCAGGACACAATAAAATAGTAGTCTCATTTTTAAAATAACTATTTCGTTACACAGCAGAGTTACGAAGGTAACACAATAACTTTTGGGAACTGTAACAACCACTCTCTGAGATGAAATTGCTATGCAAAACTGTTTAAGGAATACTTATATCATACACATTCCATTCTTCTCAGAACAAAAGCAGAAACATCGTGTTTACTATTCGAGCGACTAAATGTAAAAAAAGAACGCATTCCTCGATAGAAGTTGACAAACAAGGGAGAAGGGAGTGCCTAGAGGATACCGACTTTCGCGACAGAGAAGTCAAAATGTAGGGGCTACATTTGAATAGAAAAGATATTGTAAATTTTCAAAGTTAACAGGATCATCAATATAAATACAAGAAACGTTGGAACATTACACTTAAACTGCGTAACGCACTGATTCAAGCCAACAATTTATGCTGCTTCTCAAAATCATTCGATGAATAATATTTTATTTTTTCGATAACATGGCTGAGCGTATTCTTCCTTTTCAACATCTGCCTTCCTCTTCTCTACGTCGCATAAACTCTAAAATTACATAGTTCTTATACTCTCTCTCTCTTCATCTCTCTTTATTCATTTCTTCGAATGTCTATCTCTCTTCTCTCTTACAATTCCAACGTGATTGGTTCAACTTCCAACATAAATCAAATGGAATCCACATTTATTCTTCTCTTTCCTCTCAATAATTCAGATCTGCTGTAGGAGAGAGAGAGAGAGAAAGAGGTTCTCTGTGGTAGAGAACTCTGATTGCACACAGAGAACAACACAAAATTAAGTATGGAAAATGACACATATACATTTGAAAGTATGACCATTCATACTTATATGCACGCCTATTCATAATCTTAAACTTTATAAGTATGAATAGTCATACTTTCAAATGTATATTTCCATATTTATTTTTTTGTGTGAAGAAACATTATACTGAAAAGACATGGATAATAAGGCAGAAATTTAGCTCTAAGGCTGTTGTTTGAGATCGGGCTGGAAAATGAGATACAGAGGGGATTTTTGTTAGCACGAGGGAGAGGAGGCTGATTGAAGGAAAATTCGGGGGGAGGGAAATCGAACGAGGAAAGGAGGAGGAAAGGAGAGAGAGTGAGAGAGCGAGAGAGAGAGAGAGCGAGAGAGAGAGAAAGAGAGAGAGAGAGAGAAATGAATGGTTCGAACTCTAAATGCCACCCATTACATCCCCTGGACGAGATACAAAACTTCGTTTTTCGTTCTACTCTCAATTTCAATCACCGACCAAAAACACGGCAATACTGATTTGAAAGAAAATTTTAATATGATTGATAATTTATAATAGTGGCATGATATCTCATCGAGAAAATCACAAAGGATGGAAACCAAATTATTCGGGCACACATATGAATGAGATTTGAATGAAAAGAATGGAGCGAAAGGTGTGAATAGAGTGAGTGACGCGTAACTTACAGAAACGCCCGTCCTCATTTCCTTTTACTATGCCAAGGGCACTGACTGGCATACTCGCACACCACTCAGCCATTCTCACAGTGAAAAGCGTTCACATCACGGTAAGGGAGAGTGTGCGTGCGAGGGAAAGACTGCGAACACGAATGAGAGCGCAGGGAAGTTGAAATGCACACGAACGAAGCAGAAAACACACGCAAAAACGTGAAAGAACTACGCCGCCACTGCGATGTATCCTTGCAGACGCTTAAAATGAACTGGTACCTCTTTTTTTCTTACATCCTCTTCCTAACATATACTCTCTCTTCGTCTCTCTTTCTCTACCTCTATCACTTTTTATTCCAGTTTGCCACATCGAAACGTATCGAGTTCGTCTTTTCTCTATTGATCAACAGAACACGACATCTTCTCTTACTGGTAAAATGGGATCCACTTTTAGCCAAATGAATAAGTCAGTCAAAAGATTGCATCACCACTACTAAAACACTACAAGGAATAAAGTTGAAAAGGTAAGAGTGTCACCTGTAAAAGATCCCAACAATTTTTTACAAGTTACCTTCATCAGGGAGAGCCCCAACTAAACAGCCCTCGCGATTTTGACATTGAGTTGAACTGTCACTCCACTCTCTCCTTATCACAATCCGCTCACTGCCCTCTTTTTCTCAAACATGAACTACTTAGGGGGCATTTGCCGGGGCCAAAGCATAGAACGGCCGTTGCCAAGAGAGATGACAGAATGCGAGAAAGGCGATGCAAGACCCATTCCAGAATGTTTCTAGCCCACTCTCGTTCTCTGCCTCCCGGGTTCAGCCTCTCTCAGCAAGCAGAGCGTAAGCATCTTAGAGAGGAAGGATAGCGCTCTGCTCCTGTCTGACACTCTTCCCTGCATTCTTTTCTTATACTCAACATATCTGCGCAATGCTTCCACTCCTAGATTAAACATCACTCACATAAACAACGTTGAATCTTTTATTCACTTCTTGAGTTTTTCAGAGAAAAAAGCATTAAATTATACCTAATGTTCAACCATATTACAACCTAAAGATGACTCATAAATAATTAAATTAGACCTAATGTTCAACCATATTACAACATAAAGATGACTCATAAATAATTGATGACTCTGAACAAAAACAGTTTACGTATGCAGCAAATTCTTTTTATTTTCACTTGTTATTTGCTACGGTAACCAATTTAAGAGACTATGAATTGACTATCAGATTAAATTCATCAAACTGAATTTTCAATTTGTTTGCGTCTGATTCTCTTCGTAAAAACGGAACAAAAAGATGAAGGATTGAGATGAAGATCGAAAAGAAAGATTGGTATAGAATGACGATAAATTTTGTACATATACAAACTAGGATTGGGAAGAAAGGAATTCCGCAGACTTTGTGGCTTTTACGAACTCACTCGATAGAACACAATGAGTAAAGTTCACAACAGTCATTAACATGACCCGATATGAGGAAAACGCCTGATAAGGCACCGACTGACACGCGGCTACAGATCATTCCGATTGACACGCAGCCAATTCCAGTCGGCATATCTACTCAGTCAATCAAGCTTCTTCTCCCCCTTTTTCTCTCTTCACTAAACAAATTTTCTCACTAGTCTCTTATTCATTAATTTGTCTGTTTGGGTGGAGAAACGGTTTATTTCACGGGGAGGCATTATTTTTATTCCATTAAGGCATTTCCTGAGCTATGAGACCTTTTTTCACTTTTTCAAATCCATGAGATCCTTCCCCGAGCGCTCTAGTCAATTGGATGCTTACTTAACTTTACCCTCTATTTTCCCCTTACTTCGCCTTATGCCTCGCTTCTTCAGTCTGCTTGAACAGGTTCCGCTACTCCATTCGTGAATCGAAAAAAAAGACTACGGTATATAAGAAGGTTCTTTTGCCGGCAGAGGGAAATGTACTGCATAGACTGTAATCACTATAGTGCATCAATTGAAAATTGCATAAAAAGTAAGTTAAAGGAGCTTGCTGTTTGTTGTACAAATTCCGAATCATCAATAATTAATCAATCAATTACTTTCCGTGATCGGAACTTTTACATAGTTTACTCACTTTTTTCTGGACTCGACAGCCCGATCTGCATTCGAAAACTCTTTTCAAAGACTATAAAAAGTTTTTAAAACCATTAAATTAACGTATCATAGAAATGAATTAGTTATTTTCTACTTCTTGTAAATGCTAAAATAGGCTTGAAAGACCGATGAGAAAAAAGTATTAGATACATTTACAGAACTAATCGGTAAGGAATGATCGAAAACTTGGCTTGGCCTGTTGCCTATTCTATTATGACAGCTGCGAAGTAGGGGACTTTTACGAACTTCCTGAAGTCTGCTACTCCGAAATCGATAGAGAAAATTGGCTTCGCCAATGCTCACGCAAAGCGTAAACGCTTTGAGGAATTCAAGGACTCAGGACCAAATAAGCAAAGATAAGAATGAGAGTGAGCGAATCATACAAAAGGTGAAGACTAGTGAGAGGATAGAAAAGTGTAATACATATGTACAAAGATACATATCGAGATGTTATGAGCGAAGGTCTAAAGAGAAATGGATGGCCCGCGAGCGTTAGATGATCAAAGATGAACAGCCGAACCCCGTCTGCCGGAACACCTTCCAGACGTTTCAGAAACTCTTTCGAGGAAGAAAGAGACAAAGGAAAAGGAGAAAAGGGCGCATGCGATTACATTCGGGCATGTTTGGGACAAAGCTGGAAGCGAAGAGAAAACGATTGCGGAGAAGAGAAAGGATAGAGAACAAAACAACAGATAGAGAAAAAGAGAGCGAGTTGAAAAAAGAGAGAAAGAGCGGAGAAACAACACACATCGTTTGAAGAAAATAAAGAACAAATGGAGAAAAGGCCTGGAATAGAGAGAGAAAAAGAACATGAGAGATGTACTAGAGCATCTCTAGTCTCAGGTAGATCAGACAAGAGGGAACGGTCTTAGTGTTCTCGGGTACAAATATAATGACGCTTCTCTCCTCCTCTCTCCCTTCCAGCGAATTGGGTGGTCCCTTTTTTACCGTGCGTTTATTTGCCCGTTTTTGTTTTTTTTCTTTAGTTTTTTGCTCTCTTTTGCTCTCTATCTCTTTCGCTTCAGAGGTTGCACTTCTGGCTCTCTCTGTAAGCTGACCTTTTTTTTGAAAATATAACAAGACTGTTTACACAGGCGAACACCTAAAAATGCTCTCGAAAATTTCGAAAATTGAATAAAAATAACAAATAAGATACATTTATCATCTCTTTCTCGCTCTCTTCTCCTAAATTATTTGTTTTTGTTCAATTTTCTCTCACTTTCAATTTCCACTCAAGGGACTTCTTCTGCACTCCTCATACAATTTTTTTCATCAATATCATTATTTTTTGAGTTTATGGGAGAATTCATTTTGGATTAATGTCTTATCCATTTGGATTAATGTCTTATCCGTGCAAGTATGGCGAAGGTAAAGCTCGTCAACTGAGCTCCAATCAAGCATTACCTTTTGAAAGTTTGAGAGGGAAAAAAACGAAAGAAAAAGAGAAGGGGGAAGAAAAATAGAGACAAAAATACCTACTCCCGAGATTAACTAATTCATCAGGCATTGTGAACTTATACTTTCAGGATTCCAATCGGAAACTCCCCTATAAATCATTACTGAAATGAAATCCATCCGGGAAATGAGCTGAAGAAATCGCATTCTGATATATGCTAATACACACTCCCTCACTCAGCCAGTCAGTTTCAGAATCCGATATGGAGCCCGATGTGACAGCAAAGCCATTCAAAACGATCATTCACTCACGAGCGTTGAATAAAGGCGTAGAAGAAGCGAGGGATACCAAGGGGGAGCAAGTGGAATGAAATCCCGCTGTAATGCTCAGAAGACGAAGCAAGCAGGGAATATTAAAGACAATATTTGCGGACTTGTTCCAGACAGAAACACGCATATTTGACGATGGGAGAACAACCTTGGTAGGCGAATTTATAATAGAAGAAGAGCGAATTTTTGTTTGAATGCGGAAGAGCTTCTTAGGTTTCATAGCCAGTTTTTTCTTTTATTTTGCTTTTTCTGGCTTTTTCTTGTAAAGAAGACGCTGGTAAGATGGTGCTGAGATTTTGAAAAGAGTCCATGTTTCGGGTGGTCGTCTTCTGGGAACATATTGCACTCTTCTACTTGACACAATACATAACGTCTGCTTGTGTCTTTATCTCTTACTTTAGCTTTTCTACTTTTTTTCTGTCTGAGCAGGGGCGAAACAGACTCTTGTGATTACCTTATAAACAGTGTTTTATCATTATATATTGCTGAACATCTTCCTCTCCACTAACAACATAACAACATACTCTCAAAGGACCATCAATCACCACAGTAGTACTCGAAACACACTGGCAACAGTGGCCATTCGTGACTCTACAGCCTTAAGAGCCTGTCACGGATGGAGCCGGATCATCCAGTCCAGAATCGAGCGCGACCTCAGGTGGCGGATAGAGGGATGCCTCCCTACGAATTATTCGTGCTGGGAGGTAGCGGGAGAAATCCCGCCGCGGACCAAAACTGGGTAGTATAGCTCGTCAAAGGAGGGTGATGCCGGACCGGCCTGGGCATGCCACCGGACAAAACATCAGCCGATACTCCGCTATACTTTTCAATGGCGAGTCGAGGCGCCAGTCAAATAGCCTCTTGCCTATCTCCGGTCAACGACAGGCGAGACGTCTCTACTCCCACCCAAAACGATGCTAGGCCGGCTTGACCACCCACTCACAAGGCCTATAGCATGAACAGGTTGCTACAACGATGTCCGCCTTCACAAGGTGCAGCATGACAGTCTCAGGACTGCAAAGGACATCAAAACCCTTCTCTGGACGCATCTTGTCCGAAGAACACGAGAACTTCTCTCATTAAAGAGAGTGTTCATAACCAAGTCTTCGATGCGGGATGCTTGCCGGCAACAACAACAACAACAACCACAGTAGTACCAAAATTCTTACTCCGATTCTCATTATTTGTGACCCAAAAGCAGCTGCGGTAGGTCGCTAAACGCTTTGCTCCTTACCATAGTTATTTTTGATAGCATTCAATATTAGCGGTGCCATGTTGCCTCGAAGTACTCGCATGAATAATAACGGAGTGAAGGGGGAGAGCACAGAAAACACTACTTGATGAAGGTAGCAAGAAGAATTTTGTATACGGTTAAGAGAGATCGAAAAAGAGAAAGAGAGAGAGTGAGAGAACACTACTAATGTGAGATAGGAATAGTAGATTTCGAATAATAATAACCTAGGAGAAGGAAGTGATAAACAAACCGACTGAGGATAAGAAGACACAAAGATCAGAATGTGAAAGGGTTCTCGGCAGTTCTCTTTTTCCGCCCTCGACCCATTCAATGTCCAATAAATATGAAATGAGAAAATTTGTTAGGGTCCTTGAAAATGTCTTTCTTCTCAGCAATTGGAGAATGAAAGGCAACCGCGACTTCCTTCATATGAGTGTCTACACTATGAGTGTCTACACTACTCGAGAGTCTTTCCCATGTTTTTTCCAGGATATTTCTTATTGTTTGCCTGCATCCGATAATGTTCGTTGGAAATTAATTCATTCCCATCAAGAGGCAAAAAAGATTTCAAAATGTATACTCTACTGTATTCTATATGTATTGTGTTCAATTCAACCGGAAAAACCATTCATTTATACTCAGTTCTTGTTTAATTTTCTACATTCATTGTTGATTTTACAGAATTCCGGTTATAATTTTAGATTTAAACTTATTTTATAACATATAAACCGGTTTCCTGCTAGAATTGAACATCTTGTGGGCGTATCGTCCAAACCATACTCAAGATTCTACATTCTCATTTAAAGAATGAATGAATAATGCACCTACAATCGAAGAATGGGGAATCACTTGATACAATGACGCTTTAAAAAAAAAAAAACGCCGCAACTTTCTTGGGTCTTCTTCTTTAAACACTTTACGTTTCTAATAAAAAAATAATAATAAATAAAAGAAAAAAAGTTTGACTTTTCAGAGTATACTATGAAGAAAAAATTGGGAAGCTTAATTTCTTTCGAAATAAGTAACACGCAGAATAAAGTTGCAAAATAGCTGTGAGTTTCCTCGATACAGAATGAAAGCAGAGTTTTTTACTCGTGGTATTTCTTCAAAAACAATTGAGCTTTTTTCTCTTCTTGTTCTGCAACTTTCTTTATACCAATGAATATGCGAGGGCTGAATATTGAGATAAAACTAAGCCGCTCCTCTTTTGATCCTCGCAACAAAAAAGGCCCCGGAAAGCGGAATCCTTTGAGCAGGGCATCATTCACGTCTTTTCCTTCCCACTCGACATTATCTTTGTTCTCCAAATGCCTTTTTTATTCACATTCTCTTCCTGTTTTGTTCTTCCTATTTGTTAAGGGTAAAGCAAGGGGGGAGGTTAAAAAGAACCCTGGGGGAGGAAGGAAGGCGTAATTTGTCACATGCTAGAAAAAAGGTGGAGTGAGAAAAAAGAGAGAAGTGAAGAGATAAAGATGGTATAAGGGATGAGCTGGTAGATTTAGAGGATAAAGTATCGCTAGAAAAAAATATACAGAGAGGAAGAGGGGACGATACATCAGGAGGAATGAAGTTTTAATCGACAGGTTAAAAATAGAAGCGAAACACGCAGTTTGTAAGGATACAATGCACAACGTCGCTTCCGTTGTTGGAGAAAAAGAAAGATTCGCAACGACAGTAAATTCTGAGTATTACAAGGTTTGGAGGAAGGTTCGCAAGCACTGGGCGGCAGAAAAAATAAGGGGTAGTATCGGAGAGGACGAGAGAGAGAAACCAAACCGAACGTCAGGATATTAGACCTAAGAATAATTAGAAGAGAGAGAGAGAGAGAGATTAAAGGAAAAGAAAAAGAAATACTGGAGGAAAGTTGAAAAGGGCGAGAAAGGGGAGACTGTGAAAGACAGGAAAGAGGAAGGTGGAAAAAATAGTGAGAGGAATACGGATAAAACAGATGGGAATTTAAGCTTCCTTTAAAAATACCCTAGACCATTCTTCTTCTTCTAAAATACCCTAGACCATTCTTCTTCTTCTAAAATACCCTAGACCATTCTTCTTCTTCTAAAATACCCTAGACCATTCTTCTTCTTCTATAGCTCTTTTGAAAGACTGGTTTGAGACGAAAACAAGTTCACTACGATGTTTGTAAGGTCAAACAAGACCAAATTTTAAATGGGTTGTTGCTTGCTCTCATCACCTCTTAATCCGTAGAATCTTATCAAATCTACAGACCTCGAAATATAATCTTTACCTACCCTTTGGTCTTCACCTCATTCGTGCACTTGAACCAGAAACTGTTCGAATTAATCAATAGATCTTCTTGTATAACTTTCCTCTTATTCCGAACTTATTTTACAAAGTCTATTGTGTTATTCATAAATTGTACAGAAAATGAATACGTTTTATGATTTATTGAAATTTATTTAGCAAGAATGATCAAATCCTAGCTCAAAAATTTAGTTTTATTTTGGCCTACATCTATACAAACTACAAGTACCACCTCGATACTTTTCTATGTTATTCATTCGGTTTTACGCACTCATCCCTGGTTATTATGGAAGGGTTCTCGTCCTTATACGCTTAGTTTCTTCTCATTTCACACTGCTCATATCTCAGCAACAGATTCGCCCGTTCTCTTTGACACCAAGCTCTCTCTCAATCTCTTTCTCTCTTAATTTCTCTCTATCTCTTAGTCTCTATATCTCTCCTCTTTCTTCACTTCATGGTTCTCAGAATTATCTTATCGCAGGATCTATTTTCCACTTACATTCTGCCTTTCCTACGCTATGCTTCATAACACCATTGGGAGAAGTGAGGTTGATTGAAGAGAACGCAGGAGAGTGGAAGAAAGGGAGGATACTAGAAGAGAAACAGAGGAACGTAGGTGAGACATACAGAATTATAAGGAGGCCATTGAAGAACAGAGAAAGGCGAGAGAGAGAATGCGCGGAGTCATGATTAGAATCGGAGAAAGGAGACACGAGAGTCATTAAGAATAGAGCCAGCCAAGAGAGGGATCTGGCGAGGAGAGAAGTCATTAGGAGAAGACAATTATGATACGCACTACAGAAGTCTGCAGGCAAACACCAACCAGAGCCTTCTCTAATGAGAAGTCAGATAAAGACAATATGAGAAAGAAAGAAAGAGAGAGAGAGAGAGAGAGAGAGAGCAATCTAAAGGAAAGATAGAAAGAAGAAAGGGGAATGGAGACAGAGCTACAAGCAGTGAGAGGACTCAATGATCTTCTGACTTTGAAGAAAGTAGAAAACAAAAAGAAAGAAAGTGGAGTAAGTGTGAAAAGAAGAGCAAGAAAGACAGATAGTGATTAAAAAAAACTAAATTGATGACCAAATTTCATTTTATTGTGATATGAGAACGGGAAATGATGGATGAGACACACGATAGCGTATACAGTACCGCTCAAAATGTTATCATATATTGAATTATTGAACATAACTTTTTTTATTTAAAAAAAACCGATTGAAGCTCAAATTTTCAGATTTTTTACTTGTCTTTTGATGTCCAACAGTTCGAACCATGGCTTGAAACAAAAATTGTATGAATTAAGTTCGCAAAACAAAAAAATTAACAAAAAATTTATAGAAAAAAAGCTTCTTGCATGCTTTTACTTGTATTTCGATCTCCAACAGTTCGAACAATTACTTGAAAAAGAAGTTGTATGAACTAAATTCGAAAAACAAAAAAAAACTCAACAAAAAAACATGGAGAAAAAACTGAAAAATAGAAGGTATACGAATTTCGATGTATTTCCTGGAGATAATTGTGAAAATTTCTCCAAAAAAAGTCCGGTTCGGTACAGACGCCCAACAAAACTTTTGAGAAAATTTGAGCTTTAAATATTATCTTTGAAAAAGTTATGTTCAATAATCTATATATGATAACTTTTTGAGCGGTACTGTACATATCACGCACGAAATTTCGGAAAAGCTTTAAAAAGTTCATTGAGAAACCAAGTCAAGCAGACAGCTTCAACGGTTCTTGTAAATATTATTTTCGAAAGCTGAGCCAGCATAGTATCATGTTTTTTCTTCTCACAAAGCGCTGTTTATCACCCCCAGTCCAAGTTTCCAATATAAGAAGACGGTGAATAGGCCTGCTCATTCACCCTCTAGGGTGAACTGGCTAGGCTGCTACACGCAGAAGCTATTGCGGGACAGAGGCCTTTCGAACAAACTAACTTGCTTCTTCTCGTCTCTTTACTTATCTTATTCTAACTGTCTAATACTCTTCCATCTCCTATCTTCCTCCATTTCTTTCTAACCCTTCACTTTCTATTCTATCTTTGAATTTTCCTCGCTATCTTATTAATCTTATCCCCCTTTATCCCTCTCTCAATGAAGCCCTAGTTTTTTAAAAAAAAATCTTAAACACTGAGGAAAGCGGTATTATGAAATAGAATTGAAGAAATTTATTATATGTAGAATGCAAGCTAGAAAGGGTATGATGGAAAAACTGAAAAAAATAACTGTTAGAGGTGAAACGAAGAGAAGAAACTATAGAAAAGTAAGAAAAGTAGGCGAAAAAAATGACAGAGATAGAAAATGACAGAGAAAAAAATGACAGAGAAAAAAATGAAAGAGATAGAAAATGACAGAGAAAAAAAATGACAGAGATAGAAAACAAGATTTTTTTGGTAGAGCCACATATCATTAATGCGCAATAAAACAAACATTAAAAAAACATTCGATAAAAGATTCAAAAAACTACAAGAAAAAAAAGTCAAGTTAGCTGTTGAGTTGTAAGACCTGATATCAACTGACCTGAGAGTAAGCCAAAAGCAAATTTTTAGAATAGTAGAAATAATTTCATTCGAGTCGGAAATATTGCTTTAACCGCTCACCAGAGAAAGCGTCATTCAAACTGTAACTAAATACTTTTAGCTTAAAGTGACGTGGGACCAGAAATGGAGCTCAGTCAGTTACTTTTTCAGCCACTCAAAACCGACAAGCTTAGGTATCTCATGATTGACCTCCCAAGAAAGCTTTCAGAAACTCACTAAGTAGATAGATCCCACTCACTACATTTCCGATTACGCAATTGCGTTTTCTTCACGAATACTGTAATGGACTTGACTTTTTAAGGCAGTGAATTGTCCCGTGGGGATCAACTGGTAGTGCAAAAGAAGAAAAATAGAGTTTGGAAAATTTTCGAGAGAATGGGCAAGAAAGCGAGGACGAAAGAGTGTAAGAAAAAAAGAGTTGCAGAAAAAGTTGGAAAGATAGAGGGCGGAAAAACATACTTGCACAAATACTCTCAAGACTGGGCCCTTTTAGTAGCTCTGAGAAGAAAACAAATCGGTGTGAACTTTGCTGGAATCGCTTTATCGCTCCTGTTCTTGCGGCTATGTGAAGCGCTTTCGAGATTCCCAAGAGTGCACCTAAAATAAATGAAGAGAAGGAATGCAAAAGTTTGCCAGAGAAAGCGTGAGAATGATAGCAAGATAAAAAAATCAATTAGAGAATTTAAGTGAAAACTTTCAGTAATAAAAAAGTTGTTATTTGGTTAGCTTTTCTTAAGTGATTTTAAACTCTGGTTGTAAATTTTCATGAGCGGAGAAGAAAAAATTTAAATGTCATAACACAATTCTGGAATGACATTCATTGAAAAACAAACATTCATTGAGTAAGTTTAATGTGATTCTTGTGAAACTATAGTCGTGTACCTTCCTTCCTCTACCTTATTGTTTTCCCATAGAGAGAAGAAGAAAAAACAGTTACGTTTCCGTAGTTGATTCTGATTTGTCATTCAATAAATTACTCTTTCCACTGCTTCAAGAATCTCGTTCGACGTCATCAAATTGAATTCCGTCAACAAGCAAATAAAAGCACTTTACATTCAAAAACGTCACAGTTACTCAAGACAATAAACTAATAAGTAGAGAAAAAGTAGTCAAAGAGAAGTCAGAAATATGAGAAAAAAACAAAACCAAATAAAGATTAATAATCCATCGTCAAAGAAAAAAATAGATACAAAGTAAAAAGAAAAAGAAAAAAAGAGAAAAAAGGAAGAGATATAGAGGAAATGAGCTTAGAGAACTATGAAATTGATGAATTGCATTTTTGTACGCATAACACGAAAAACATAGTGAAGTGCCACCTGTTTTGAATGTTTGCAACATACATAAACTTTTTTGTATGAGGCAAATATCCCTAATTTCATTTCATCCCCATTTTCTCTGAGTCTTGCCTCTTTTCGTTAATAATCTCTCTCCCTCTCCAACTCTTTCTCATTTCATCTCCTCCCTTTTTTGTGAAATAAAGCGTAACACGTTGTTTCGAAAACATATCTACCAAATAAAAGTGATCGATTGAACTTTCTCTATTTTGATTTGACCATTGCAAAATAAAATTCAAAGAGGAATGAAAAAGAGATCGAAAATGAAAAAAAATGATTGTGTTAAAAAAAAATACTGTTATAACTTGTTTTAGTTGAAAAATTCAATTTCCTCCATGAATTAGTTCATAAGTTCACAAATTTCTATTCGTTTACAGCTTAAAGAGAGAAAGCAATAACGAACCCTTCACTATAGCAACGACGCAAAAATAAACAATTACATTCATTACTCTCTCCCTTTCATTCTAAGGCTTCTCGTCTTTCTTCACCTCTGTTCTATTCTCATGCCTCTTGCTGCTTCTTTCTTCTTCAAAATCACTAACAGTACTAGCCTCGTACCCTTTATTCTAAAGAATCTGTTTTTGGGAGTAAGGAGTTTGTATTTTTAAGAGGGTTCTCTCTCAGATGTTTACTTTTTTCAACAGGTTAGGGACAAAACCAAAAAGTGGTTAACTAGTAAAAATATGCTCTGATAAAACAGTGTAAAGCTCCGACAACATCGACAGAAAAATGTTTCAATGAAGAACGGTTTTTTGATTTTTTTCCCCATTTCTTTTTCAAATGACATGAATAGAAGATGTTGATAGCCCCCCCCCCGTAATTCATCGAAAGAGGTCTGCGGAAGGCTTCCAAAAAATCAATATTCCCTATTCCTGCTGGAATCCTGGTTCCAGCTTGTACGTTGGAAATGAATAAACCAGGAAGTAGAGACTCTGCCCCATGTCCCGCTGCCAACGACAAAGGGTTACATTCGCAGAATCGAATACGTGGATAAGGGTTAACTTTTCGTTTGCATAATTTTCTCATAACTCTCAACCGATCAGTAGCATATTCATGTTTTCTTTTATTTGAAAACATATGTAGAACCAAAACAAACGGAGAAGTAAAACATGCTTCTGTTGGAGAATTTCCACTTCTGAATTCTTTTAAATAATATCAAGTTTTTGATTCTGCTCCCCGTCCTACAAACCGAGAATATTTGACCACTTTATTTTATAATTTAGCAGCTAAACCGTTTTTGGATATTATTTTATGTTCAGATTGAACTTCCAGCGAAGTGTAATTCATTAAACAGACACTTTTATCTTCTTTCTTTGCTGATTTGAAAAAAAACATAGAAGTACTAGGCGCTGGTCAGTAAATTTTCTCGCTTGCAACAATTGTAACATGAGCCAGGCACCACCAGTCTCTCTTCAGCCATCCCCCCCCCACCTTGAGTTATAACAGAGAACACTCCCGACCTAGCACTTCCCTTAATCACACTGATGGCCAATTGAAACTTCCGCCGTCCGAAAAAAAAAGGCTGAAGAGATGCTTGTATTCAATCTCTGCATTAAAACTCCTAAACGAACCCAATTTATTCGAATCTTGTCGAAATGACTGCAAGCACCATGTAAGTCTCTGATGTCGTAAGCCGTCAGTCATGCAGTTGTTGATGTGAATGTGATACTACACTCTAGTTCCCATTCAAATTTCCCATTCAAATTGGGCATCCACCATAAATACAAAGTACACTTTTATTGTCTTGCGGTGGTTGTTAACTCAGACTAAAACATTGCGGAGAAAGTATTTCCTGTAACTTTCTGTAACTTAGGAAAACAGCCAGTATTTCATACGCTCGATCTATTCAATACCCACCTCAAATCATGAAAAAATTTCAGAATTTTAGTTTTTTTCAAATGCGTGAGGCCTTTTCTCATCTGCATGGAGGCTCTTACATAATTTAGCTACGCTTGAAAAAGTGTGAATTCCTGAATCGCATTGGTGACCGATCTTGTTAGCTTAAACCACTTCAATGAGAAATGGTAGCTCCTTTCTTCGCGAACCTACCAGTACGGATTGTACTGGTACGTACTTGTACTGGTACCAGCACGGAGTGTGCGATGAAAAAAAGTAGAGAAAGCTCTGTTTTGTATAGTTTATGAGCCCACCTGGCTATCTTTAATCTTCGATGCGTTGCCACAAATTGAATATTGTTCCGATGAAAGAATGAATACAATTGCTTTCAATTACATACGAGCTTACCATTCGCTTTATTCCCGGTTACCTAGACAACTAATGGTGTTAGTTTCTTATAATAGATGAGCATAGCTGCCTGTCAGCAGCAGATTAGCGAAAATTGTAGTGCTTATAAAAGATTATACTTGAACCCTCAGAAGTTGCGATTCGATTCGTAGTGTGAGTTAGGAATTGTAGCGGAAGTAAATCTTTTATATTAACTAAGCCAATCTTTCGTCTTATTTTAATCTGCGTATGTCTCTCATCACCCGGAATAATTTGCATACAACCAATTAGTTTGAAATTCCTATTTAAGCCTGCTTCTCATCAGAACCAGCGAATCTCGAGTTTTGTTCCCTTTTAAACTAAATTTAAATCACCCAAAAATATTTCATCGCCAATGTCAGATGATGAGCAAAAAATGTCAGATAATGACCAATGTAAGATGATGAGCAAAAAATTTTATTCATGAGATAACGTCATAAACCATGTTCCTTAAAAAACTAGTGAAAACTGAATAAGATGTCATGGAACGTCTGATTGAGGTATGTTGGTTTGCGCTCTATTTTTCTTTTTATCTCTCGTGTCCAACAGTAAGGGATGATTTTAACCACGTGATCCCCGACAGGGAGCTCTCCGACTTTCTAGTGAACGCTTTTTTCTTCATCAAAGATTCCGTTGTTGCTTTAAATAAGATGTCACATACTCAACAAGTCCGGAAACAGTCATACAAGTTTGGCACTGAGTACTTGAAGTCAGAAATGCGTTTTGCGGAGCTTATCAGCTGTGAGAAATGCGTTCTCTTCTCTCCTAGGAACTCAACAACTGCGATGTGGAATGATGAATGGCGAGTAGACTGCTTCGCATCAATTCTCGTGCTCATTTCAAGTCTTCTTTTCCTACTCGTCGGTTCTCCATGTCTCTTTTACTTCTTCTCACCTATGTAACGAGCATTCAACGACTGCTACACTACAAAATAGCTCCCTAACTTTTTTCTCTGGGGTTTTATTTGAAACCACCGATAACGGATAAGATGAAAGAGAAACAGGGAGTTGAAGGAGAGAGAGAGAGGGAGAGAAAGAAAGAAAGGGTGTTTTTAAGGACTGAAGACAGGAAGTCTATAAATAAATAATAAAACAGGCGATTAGGTACAATTTGACTAAAGCTTGCATAAGCGGATCGACTTTTCGAAAATCCCCTTCAATAATCAATGCTCTTTTGAACTACCTTAATACACATACAATTCAATAGATAAACGCATTCTAAACTCTAACCATAAAATTTCATACTGTAGAAAGTATAAGTTCCGTTTCTTGCAAGTGAGCTTAACTTTTGAATAACAACCAACAATCCGGACTTGTACTATTGCTAAACTCATAAATTTAGTTGGCTACTGTTTTTAAAACTACAATGAACAGGCATAGAATCGAAAGGTCCCTCTAAAAATGTCTTTCATTCTTTTACGTGAATGTTCAGAGAGTTGAGGACAAAAACCCGTTCGAGAATTATCATTCAATTTTCTTTAGCGGCAGAAGAGTTTAGAACTTTTTTCTTTTCTCATTCTTTTACACATTTTCTTAATTTCTCCGTCTCGTTAGCGAATTTCTTTTTTCTCTCTGTATTTTGTCAACAAATTTTCTTTACTCTTACTATCTCTCTCTAGAAGCATAAACCTCAGACAGAATCCCCAAAAAATAACTTTTTTGAAGGTAAACCTCCTAGTTTGCAAGGTTTTAAAATGGCTCGCTGACAAGATTGGGAATATTTCGCTCTTATTTTTGCATCAAAAAAGACTTATTTGTTGTTTTGCTAGAACATTTTTGAAAGCTCTAGAACTTCAAAATTGAAACTTGTATTGAACACATTTTATTTTACGTATCTTCATCGTAACCAGAAACTAAAGACAAACTCTCACCTTTTTTTGGTTGAAAAATTATTATTTCAAAATCCCTCTTTCAACTAAATTGTTGACGATGATTCAAAATCAAAAGTGCAGTTTAAGAGTGTAAACATTATAGAGGTCGTAATTAATCTAAACTCTCTATATTTCTCTTACTCTCCACCCTCTCTCAATCTTTCACCAATTCCACCTCTCTTCCGCTTTGTCTTTAGAGTATTACACCCCTATCGTACCCTTTTTCATGCAACCAACACAGTGTTATTTTTCTTCTCATTTCTTTCTCCTTTCTAAATTTAATTTTCTTATCTGAAATCAATCGAACTACGACCGGTCTCGCCTTAACAAAGGGAGATTCACTTTGGAAGATAGCCAAGTAAACATTCATGTTTTTGTTGTGTTTCGTTGTGTGCTGTCAAATGACGTTTCTTGGGCAGCTGATAGGTGACTCAGCGGCGAGATTCGAAAGATTGAGAACACATATTTTTTATCAGAGAGGGGAGAAAGAGAACAAGAAGAGAAAGAGGATGAAAGATAGAAGAAATCAAATAGAGAGAAAAAGAGTATTACACCTTTTTTAGTAGCAGAAAGATACTGAGACAGCGGATAAGACATAATAATAGACAGAACTACATAATAATTAAAAACCAGGAGGATGAGAGTGGGGGAAATGGGGAAAAGGAAAAGGGAAATGGGGAAAAGGAAAAAAACGAAGAGAAGAGAAGGAAAGATCACAGAAAACAATAAGTTAAGCCAATCAGTCGAACAGAGATCGCATTTGTTTGTTTTGAGAAGCCTCCAGGAGAAGAAGTTGAGAGACAGAAAGACAGACCGAGAAACTGCGAAACGGAGAATAATTGAAGAGCGAGAGAAAAAGGAGTATACAGTCTCAAAACTTCATAACTGAAAATTTTTTCTGAAATTTCCTACGTCTTTTTTGAATCGAAAAACTTTCAACTTCTTGTAGATGAATTGACCAAACTGTTTCTTCCTGAGAACAAATTTAGTGAAATCAAATGCTATCAGACTGGTGATTTTCATAATACAAACATTTATTTTAAAAAGGAGAGAGAGAAAGAGAGAAAGAGTGTGTGAGATTGCGAGACACGAGAAAATTCGAAACTAAAATGCTTGATTCAATATTTTTTAGAAACCGGAATTATGTAAGATTGGCCAGAAACATATGTAGCTCCAAATGTAAGAAAAAAACCTAAATTTTATTTCTGTTCGATGTATAATAAGGCCCAGCTAGATGTATGGTTCCGTGATCTTCAAATTTAAAGTAGACGACAAATACAATGCAAATACTTTCTGCATAAGTCGAAATTTATAAAATCTATTCTTCTGTTCATTTCTTTAATACCAAACTATTGAATTAGTGAAAGCAATGAAATAGTTCGGTGAATCAATAATTAGGAGGAAGTTGGAAAGAGAACGGGAAAGAGTGGGGAAACTACAGTGTTCTTTTACGCTATTTACCAAAGACCATTAATCGGAAAAGTTCCGAAAGAGCAAAGTCACAAAAAAGCCCGACGAAAGAAGGTTCCACTCTCTTTTTATCCTTTCTTTCACCAATAGAATTAGGCGCCTGCTCCGTTATTACTTTGTCCGTCTCACATATTATCTTGTTCTTGTTTATTTGGGGACAAATTCTATTGCTCTGTTAGAAAAAAGAAGCAGCGTGTTAATCCAACAGGCAAATATCAAGTAAGTAGTCAATAGTGAACCCGAGAAAAAAAGAAAAAAATGATTCATGAATCAATTAAAGTAAATATCAGCCATTATCAGGATGAAAAACCATGTATGCGTCCGCCCAGACGTTAAGTGGTCATCTCTTTTAGTGGACCTCTGTTTAAAATTCTGGCGGGTATCTTTTCTCATGTCAAAAAGTATGTATATAGTGGATGAAAAAACAGGTCTTTCGTGAGCTTTAAAGAAAAATTTTAAAATGCGAAACATAGTTTTTTTCTCGATCAAAAGCTCATTTTTTCATACTAAAAGCGGATTGCTTATATAGCTTATCGTCTTCTCAAGTTTTCATTGTCACTGTGAAAAAATAAGTTTTCTGAGAAAATCTTATCTGTCTTTGGACTCTGCAAAAAGAAGCTGCCATCTCGGAACTTCTCAGTTAAGAAAAAAAGAAGGAAGTAAACTATCTTCATTCAATAAAATATCATATCTTAGAGAACTTGCAGCTTTTTGGCTGTAAAAAAACTAAACGTGGAAAAACAGTTATAATCATCAATCGGTTCGCTTAAAATTTACGCCATTTCGGCTAATGCTTAATACATGTCAACTGATAAACAATTTTTTTCTCACAAAATGAATCTTGGACGGAAACCGCAGAGAAGAGTTTTTTTAAAAAGTGATCATGGAATTTGTATTTTGCTTTCGTTTGTTTAGAACACCCGAATGACTAATCAAAACGAATACTACCAAGAACAATTGGCATCACTTCATTTGACCTTTTCGGTAGAGCCATTTAATGATGACATTGCTGACATCATTTGAGTGAATCAATAGATATCTTTTAATGATGACATTGCTGACATCATTTGAGTGAATCAATAGATATCTTTTAATATATCACGGAGACGTGATCGAAATCGTCTCACCTCACACATAATTTTACTACGATCACCTCACACATATTTTTACCGGAAGTCTTGTCCAAAACGAATTCCCAGCTAAGAAGCCTCTGTTTCAACAATAGCATCCATTTGGTCGGTGTTCCATACTAGAGCGAAAACTCGGTTTGAAAATGAGAGAAAATTTTAGGGCACCTAAGGGGTTTTATTCTTCAAAACAAGGTATTAAACTCCCAACATATAGCAAAAGGGCGGACAAGAGTTAACCTGGAAGATCATCTTCCTTGCTTGCGCGTTTGAGGAGAACAAGTCCGTGTGCGCTGGCGCTGATCCGAATGGAATGTGTTGTTGATGCTGTTGTTGTTGATGTAGCTGTTGGTGATGATGATGGCTCTGTTGTTGTTGTTGCTGCTGCTGATGATGATGTTGCTGGTTTCCGACTGCATTCGGTGGATTTCTCGACGGGACCATCGAGTGACCAGATAATGCCAAGCCAGATGGCGCCGGCGCGTTCAACGGAAGCTCGCGACGGTCCAGCTGCAAATAGACAATAATGACGAAGGAAATTGAAACTAATTATAAAAAATTATTTATCAACGATTTCCATATGCAATATTTTTGTACAACATAGAGATTCAAAATCAACTTTTAAGATTATGATTATTATTATAATCACCAAAATGATGGCTTTCCGCGGTTATTCCTCCTATTTCGCTCACTAATACCTATTGCCGACCCTGTGCTTTTCAACTTGGGGAGGGCGCGCTTTACTTGGGGGAGGGGGGCACGCTTTACTTGGGGGGGGGGGCTTTTCAAAAACAACTTTTTAATTGATTGTTTTTACATTAAAAAACGCTAAGGCTTAGAAGAAAGTTTACGCTAACGAGGCCGTACGAGAGCGCATAAAATTTTTTTACATTTTCTTGTATTTAAAAAAAAACATTTTTTGAACGAACCGAAAAGAGCCCCCCCAAGTAAAGCGCGCCTCCCCCAAGTCAAATTGTGCCGCCGACCCTAATCTATTTGCCGATTCAAATTTTTTTAATGAAAACTTTGGTCTACAGTTTTCCACAACATAGGTCAACTCATGCCGGCAAAAAATTTGAAAGTTACCGCGCTTCTTGCGCGAATGGCCTAGAACAAGGATGATCGAGCGAGTCTTCACAGTTACAACCTCTTATCCTTTCTAATCCTTCTCTCTTCGCCCTTCACGACTCGCTCGCTTCTTATTCTAACAATAAGCCTACCGCTCAGATGACTAGTTCTTTTTTAATTTCTCGACCAGTGCACGTGAACTATGGCAACATCACCTTAATAAGAATGCACACCAATAAACTTTAACATACTTGACATTATTTATTCATTGAATACTTTTTTTCCTGAACCAACCGTAAACTGGGCATAATTTACAGGCTGATGTTGCCAGGCGAACATGAGTCTATACAGAACAATCAATCGGACTCTTGACAAAGGAAGATGTAAGATAGGAAGGCTTGATGGCGTTTTCCTCTCTATACTGAGTCGCAATCGATGGACTTACAGAAGTTAGTTCTACAGTAGTCCTACTATAGTCACAGTACACTGTTGGTCGTCAAGTCCTTCGGTAGCACTGAACAAGAGGAACGCTTGTTAATGCATAATTTACAACTTAGCACGATCGAGAAAAACGCTGAGTACAATGAACGCATTACTCAAGAGTGCGAAAGTACGAGATTACACGAACAAGTTTTCACTTCCTCATTTCTAAAATCAGACTGAGTGAACAATTGTTTCTCCTTTTCTCTCTTTATCTTGCTCTCGCTCTGTCTCTCTCTATCTCTCTCTCTCTAACTCTATTTATTTCTCTCTTTCTTAATTTTTTAAAAAAGTTTTCCCAGGATCTCTTTCTCTTTCAATCAGTTTCTCATTCTTCTACATAGTCTTTTTGTTCTAAATGCAGAAATATTTTCCATACTATAATTCCTTTATAGTTTTGACAGTTTCTGAAACAAACAAATTGTATAAGAATCGAATATGTAGCTTTTTAGGGATTCGAGAAGATGAGTGAGTTTGTATAGTAAATGTACTGCAACAGATTCAGTTTTTTTCTACTTTTAAACAAAATTCTTTTTTCTCAAATGCTGGAATGTCTTAATCTACTCGTAAGCTTTCTCTTCTAGACAAGATTCCCACGATGAACACGAGCATCTTTTGCTCGAAGCTACGCAAGAACTGCCTCTACGCATGGAATCTGATCCCAAACACGAGATACAACTGCTTTCAAGCTCTGCATGGCAGGGCTCGCGGAAAAACGCCTAACAAGCAATACATTCCCTCTAAACCATCAATGCAGTGAAAATTAAATATCAAAAGGTGAATAAGTGCTATATCTTACAAAGTAAAACGTTGAACTTTATCTCTATGACTGAAAACATATTAAAAACACTCATCGTCCAGCACTTTAGTCGATAGTTTCATCGTCAACGGATAACTGGATCTGAGCCATCGGCAACATAATCAACAGAGAAAAGTTATTGAAAGGAGAATTTGTTTTATTGAAATTTGTAAAAAGTTTTGCTAGACATGTGTTTCAACTGCGAAATCACAAATTCAAAAAAAGAGAGCGTCAATGAGACGAGCGAGAGACAAATGAAACGACCGGTCAATAAAGAGAAAGTGATAACTGATATGTTAACTATAAAAATTTCAAAAAGGGCAAGTGTTCTGTAATTTGAGAGGCAATTAAAGAGGAGATGAAAGACTTGACTAATCGAACATCACCCGAAAATTCTCCTACTAATCAGCATCTAAAGCAGTATGACACATCACCAACTATTCCCGCTGAATTTCGATATATGAAAAGAGAGAGCGAGAGAGATAGAGAGAGAGAGGGAGAGAGAAAGAGAGAGAGAGAGAGAAGTGGAGACTCTAAGAGAGAGTCAAAAAAGTTGAATAGCAAAAAAGAGATTGAGAGAGATTGGAGGTGATAAAGAGGAGGTGGGAGGGAAAGCAAAATTGGACATGTAAAGATGATAGGAGTTAAACAAAACAAGTGGTTAAGGAATTGAAAGGAATAAACAGAAAAAATGGTAGCATGTAGGTAAAAAGAATGAAATACAGAAGAAGGGGAAAAGAAACCGATAAAAAGGAAGATGCAAGAGAGTAAGATAAAGGAAAAGAGAGACACAAACAAAACGATAGAGAGTATGGAAAGAAAAAGAAAGAATTAGAGATAGGAAGAGAGAGGAAAAAAACAGCGCACTACTAAAAAGTCGAAGGCGGTGCATGGAGATAAAACAGCTGCTGTCCAAAATACATTCTAGGAACATCATCGGACCAACGCACTCATCCAAAGACGTACGGAGCACATCAACTCATTGCCGAATTTCTCCCCCGAAAATACAACCATCAATTCTTTCTCTTAGCGGCACTGTCTGAATAAACTTCGATTTGTCGGCCACCTCTCACATTTATACTTTTTGCAACCTTGCCTACTTTTTTGCTAAAAAGAACAATTTAATATCTACATCTATACGAAAAAGATAGAAGGACAACGTTATGAGCAACTTCGGAGCGTACTTATTGACCAGAGCGGGCAACAAGGAATATTTCAGAGAAATGGAGCTCTATCAAGTGTTTGAGCAAATTGAAATCAATAACGTTCTACAGACTTCTAATCAGTGTGTTTCTCTAACCCGCACTGCGTATGAAATTTATGCGCAAATCTGTGAGCTATCAAAAAAGGCTAGTGATACAAACGCTCTGATCGTCTGCGTCCTAACTTTACATGACAAGCTCTCGCGCTCTCTTATCCTCTCGAGGCCTGTCGTTCCCTCATGATTAGAGATATTGACATATATATCTGCGGGTAGGAAGAAACAGCCTGCTTCTAATCTTCAAACAATTACACTTACTATGGAGAGTTTCTAAATTCAATTGTACTCTTGAACATCCCATAAAGTTAACATCAAGGCCTGTATTCTTTATCCAGGGATGGAGCCGGAACCCATAACTACTCTAATTTCTTCTGAAAGCACAGAAAGCAGCATGACTATACTCTTGTTTGCATGAAAACGGCTCTGGGGTGGTGATAATGCAATATGTGAGCAAACGTAAAACAGACAGAGAGAGCGATGAGAGAAGCTAACAAGGAAAAAAAATGGATTAAAGGAGAGAGAGGTGAATACAAATAAAAGAGAGAGAGAGAAGCAGAAAAAGGAAAAATAAGTAAAGAGAGAAATATAGAGACAAGAAAAATCAGGAGACAGAAAGAGAGATAGATAGATAGATAGATAGATAGAGAGAGAGAGAGACTTGAGTAACCGACGAGACAGTAGAAGTGATAAGAAAATGGTAGTAAGATAAAAAGTACGGCGAAGCAAGATTTAAAAAAAATGATAAGAGATACATCAGAGCAGTTAAAAAAAGGTTATTACGAATATTGTGTCCCACAGGCGACAGAAAATAGTTACCTACAAGAATAACCAACGCTGGTTTGCTCATTGTGGGGAAAGGTTTAATACCTCTAAGGCAATTGTATTGAAACACAGGTTATATAAGACGACGGATAGTGTTTACGACAGAAGTCAATATAAGGAAACTTTTCTCAGTACAAAGTGTAGTTGCAATTGTCTCCAATCATTTTAATGAAATTTACGTACGTTCGAAATCAAAATTTGAGCATTTATTACAGCTTTGTGAAGAAAAACAAAGATTGAAAAATACGCTCCGAGAACTTCATGGTAAAAAAACGATATTCAAGCCTGATTTATTCATATTACTCTTTGTGAATTAGAACATAGAAATAATGGAATAATGAAAATTCTCCATCTTGGACTACTTTTTGCAACTATTTTCATTCTTGAGCAATTATTATATCTATTAAAACGCAGCATTTTTCGTGAAATCGTGACAGGTTTAAGCAAAACCGAATAAACTTCAGGACTGCCATTCATGAATTCGAATAATTTTTTCGTGGGAATTATTGGGAGGAATATATGCAAAATAAAAAAAGAGATAACAAAGGAGAGAGAAAGAGAAGAGGCAGACCAAAGAGAAAAAGAGAGAAAAATAGAGAGATGAGAGAAAGAGAGAGAGAGATGAAATAGGATAGAGGGAAACGAAGCGGAAAAGAGGATGAGAAAATATTAAAAAAGAAATAATGAGGGATGAAAAAATTCTAGAATATGTACGTTTAGAACCAATGTATAACTAATTGATTTCTAGAATATGTACGTTTAGAACCAATGTATAACTAATTGAACTCTTGAGAACCAATGTATAACTAATTGAACTCTTGAGTAATGCTTGATTCAAATGAGAGAAAAGTTATTGATTGTTATTCGAGAGAATGTCTTTTTGTGTCTCACCAATTTATTGACAAGGTTGCGAAATGGAGAATCCAAGGTTGTTTTTATTCAGCCATCAATTATTACGAGTAGAAAAGCAACACAAAGAGTATCAATGGCATAAACGGATAGGAAATCGCAATGGCATATTCATGACTTAGTTCCAACCATGCTATCCACAATGTATGTTATAGCAATCCTATCTCAAGATTCAATTCATTAAATGAATAACTTTTAAAAAATTCATATAACCGCGATAAAAACAAACTTTATCCGTTCGAATAGTTTTTTCTTCGAGCTCAAAACGTCGCCCGGGTAGTTCTTATTGTAAGTACAGAAGACTGCCAACTAGGTTTTGAAAATGGGTGTTTAAGCCCCTTTCTGGCTCACTGCCTTTGATGTAAATCCTCTCATCTAGTTTCTACCCCTAGGCGGCGACCTCTCAAATATTTTTCTGAGTGTTCTCGCGAGTTGAAATCATTTACGCGCTTTATATTTAGTAATTTTTTTATTTATTTCATTGCTCTTTCTCAGTGTTTTTTATTCACTGTTTCTTCTCGGGTAGCAAATCGGGCTGCTGCTTCACATACAGGGTGCGGCTAAAGTATGGAACGGTGGTTATTAACCATTTGTTCTTAGAATAAGCAAGCGAATGAAGTCTTAAGTATAAAAATATTAATTGCATACAGGTTTAGTAACAATTATAAAAAATTATTCAATTCGGCCTCCTCTTTCTCTTACAACATGCCCGAGACGATGCTCGAATCGCTGGACCGTGTCTCGCAGGTATTTATCGAATCGCTGGACCGTGTCTCGCAGGTATTTTTGTTCCATTCTGTGGTCAGGCGGGCCTTGAGAACATTCGAATTTTTAGGAGTTTTAGCGCAGACCTTGGACTGTAAATATCCACAAACAGAAAAATCCAGAGGGTTCAGGTCGGAAGAGGAAGCGGGCCATTCGGACTTAGTCAAAAAGGCCGGAAGGTTTTCTGCGCACCATTCTTGAGTGAACTTGGCAGTGTGAGAAGGAGCTTCGTCTTGCTGGAAGACATACTTCTCTCCTTTGAAATGAGCAGCTGCCCAGGGCTTCAATACATTTTCCAAGATTTTTTCCGTGTACAGATGTCGATCCATTTTGACGTTTTTTCAACGAAGAACAAGGGACTCTTGCCTTAGGAGCAAATTTCTCCCCACACCATAACCTGAACAGGGTGTTGAGTTCTTCCGATGTATCTGCCTTTTTTAATCAGCCTCCGGAGAAGTGTGAGCAAAAACGCGTTTGTTATGGGGGTTGAACTCCTCTTCTACTTTGAAAAATCTTTCTGATGAATACCTGCGAGACACGGTCCATCAATTCGAGCACCGTCTCAGGCATGTTGTGAGAGAAAGAGGAGGCCGAATCGAATAATTTTTACTAAACCTGTTTGCAATAAATATTTTTATACTAAAGACTTTTATGCAATAAATATTTGTATACTAAAGACTTGCTTTTTCTACAAAATCAAATGGTTCAACCAAGAAAAATCAAAAACCCGTTCCATACTTAAGCCGCACCCTGTAAAGTTTTTTCTTCTCTTTTCTACTCAATTTTTTTCAAAAAGTTTTGCGAAAAGCACTGCTCCATCTGCGGGTCGGAGCCAAAATGTTGCACTCTAGACGATATTATTTATTTTCACTGTGCTACATACGCACACAGTCTCTCGCCTTTTCTCAAAATGCTCATTCTGTTGGGGGAATCGAACAAAGGCTAAATTTAAAAATAAAAAAAACCGGTTGTCTTCCGTAATCCAAAAAAGATACATGCGAGCATAGTTCACCAAGGCTATATTATAACTGCTGAAAATTTGTAACGTTCGCTCTTCAAGCGGGGGAGTCTGGAATAATGAGAAGCGAGCTAAAAGTAAGAGGGCGGAGAAGGGATGTCTAGTCATTATTCCAGACTCCATCGCTCAAAGAACGCTCGTTTTTCGAGAATTTTAAAAGTGCTAGTGACATTTACATTTAAAAGTGCTAGTGACATTTACATGGAAGTTATCACGATGATAGCAATCTTTTAAACAACGTTTGATCCTAGACGTACCTCCTCTACCTATGTATAAACTCAACGCATCCCACTAACTATCCCGAATATTCTGACGAGATGACTCTACATTATAAGCCAAAAAAAGGAACATGTCTTAGTGAAACGCACGTTTGTTGGTAGAACGCTGATGATAAACATGAAGGTGTAGGCAAAAGAAGCTGATTGAACGACTTTTTAAGAACTTAGCAGGCAGTATAGATATTTGATTTCTTATTTTCATATTTTCCTTTATATAAACTATGTAAAAAGTTTTTTTAAAACAAGAGAAAAATGTACACTATTAGATGAAAAAAAATCCTAAAACTCCTTTTCTGAAAACATCACTACCGGGAGTTCATTATTTATAAAGCTTTCGCTCACTCAGACATAAGTAAAAAGGATAAGCTCTCCCATAAGAAGCTCTGTCTAAGCCATTGCATAATACGCATGATGGAAATCAACAACATCAATGGTAGTTTAGAAATGCACGCTTAGATATTATATATGTTTATTTCAAGAATAGCAACAATGAGAAGCAAACAGATTAACATCTGGTGAAAAATACAAACATATACCTTCGATTTTTTCTTAATCTCTCCCCTCTCTCTTTTTTCCGATATAGACGTAATTGAAATTATAGTGGTGGATATGCAGAAAACGATTATTAAAAAAAGTTCTAGAATATAGTAATGCAGAAAACTTTAATGTTTTCAAAGAAAAAATTATGATGATCGCATAGCATTGAATGAAGCAAACAATAAAGCATGGTCTTGAAGTAGACCTCCATCGCTCTCTTGGCATTTCACCTTTGACATCATGCAAGAAAAAGAACTAATATTAGAAAAACTCTCAGTAAGCCGAACTGTACGCACACATACATATGACTCCTGTGTATATAAATGAGAAAGAGAAAAAGAGGGGAAAATGAAGGAGAAAATTGACTTTTTGAGTGTAGAAAAGATCAATACAAATGAGTAAACGTTAAAAAGCGAGAAAACAACATTGAAAGATTGAGAAAATAACAAAGTAACAAAGAATGGAAATTTGGAACAAGGAAGTAGAATTAATCAGAATTCAAAGTAGCAAAAATGAGAATAGTTTGCGAGAGACTGAGGCAGATGCAGAGATGGGAAGACTTTTATCTAGATGAATTGTGTCCTTTGAGAAAAAAAAAAGAAAAACGTAGAAAGCGCAAAAAAGAGAACGAAAGAGAAAGGAATAGAAAGGATTATACTCGGAGGGACAATATAAACAATATCACATAAAAGAGGAGTCGAGTCGTCCCATGTCGCAACAGATCCCATAATCGATGATGTTATATTACCGATGTGGCTTGCTGATCTTGATAAAGCGTTTAAATTGAAAAATTGAAAACATAAACCTATCAATGAAAAACATAGCGATTACACAGTAGACAAGAGAATGCGTATTAACCATCTACTCTCATTGAAAACTGTTAAAGTATTTAGATTTTCGTGTGCTTTTTAACCATTAAACTAGAAAATGAGAGAAAAGAAGTGAAAAAATATCGTAATACACACTTGAAAATATTGAATTACACATGATACATCGGAAATATTGAAAAACACAGTCGAAAATATCATGATACATAGGAATCCATAAACCAAAGCGAACGCTCAAAGATCAAGAGATGTTGTTCATTCGGCACAACAAATTACCTAAGGTATCGGTGAAAATCGGTAAGAACGTTAATCTATTTGTATTCAGGGTTTTTTAGTGTGCAAGTAAAAGGCCCGAAAAAATTTTCACATAAGGGTCCCCCCTTATGATTAAAAAAACAGAGGCCCGCTAAAAAATTTTGTTTTGTTTCTATAAGGGTCCCCCTCATGATTTGTAAAAACAGAGGCCCGCCGACAGAAGGTCAGACATGACTACATATTTAACCCCCCCCCTCCCCTTTCACCCTCTTTGTATTGTAAAACTTGCAAAGGTTAACGTGTGGAACATCGATAAGACTAAAATATCTTGATTTGGAATTTTGAAGTTCTCATTTCTTATTTAACTATTTTATACTCACCAGTATTCACTGCTGGTTTCGATATGTCAACTCAGTTACAGAAAAAACTTTTTTAAAACTTAGCTCATTTGACCGGAAGCCTTGAATAAGCAAGAAACTATGAAGTTTGACCTTTTATAAATTGCAGATTCTTTCTCCCTCTCTTTCTCGCATTTCGGCCCTTCACCTCCCCCTTCCTTACTATTGTAAGTCTTCCCTAGAATAAGAAATTTTGACTTTTTTTCGACGAATCCAGAAGACCTATGCTCTTAATTCTGTTCATGAGACATTTCATGTTTTACTCTGATCAAATTTTATTCGAATGAAAATTTTATGAAGCATTACATAAGGCAGACGATCGGTGATCATTTGTATAAGCAACCAGTTTTGAATTACCATTAAAAAGAGTGATGTAGATAGTAGTCACACAGAGAAAGAGAAAGAGAAATAGAAAAAAGGAGATAAAGAAAGAGAAGAAAGACAGAAAAAGAGAGGGGGAGGGGAGGGCGAGGGTAAATGAGAAGTATAAACAAGAGCTTGCAAGCGAAAACACGGTCGCGCAAGATCGAGAGCGAAAAACAGGGCGAGAGAAGGCAGACCAAGTATGGAGTTCATTCACTATGTGGAAAAACAGTCACATTTAAGGATGAGAATGAAAGTACATATTATATGAAGTGACGCCTTTTAGGTAAAAAAGAAATGAAGAAAGAAATCAGAGAGTTTGCTGCATTTTTATCAACAACCAGTTAGATAAAAACCAGCATATGAAAATTAAAACATGAAGAAAAAACTATTCATAAAAAACTGAAACTCGCTTCAAATTGACGTAAAAATACGAACCAGTACCGAATAAAATATGCTACAGTAACTCATCGAAAATAAAAACGATGCAACATTTTATCAATGATGCAATAAATAAAGATGGAAAA
Organism: Allodiplogaster pararmata; assembly: GCA_964056735.1. Lineage (NCBI taxonomy): Eukaryota > Metazoa > Nematoda > Chromadorea > Rhabditida > Diplogasteridae > Allodiplogaster > Allodiplogaster pararmata. The sequence goes on from OZ057405.1 coordinate 31,776,633, forward strand.
AAAACTTTGATAATTATTTGTCATACTAAATAATATCAAATTGCGTACAATTAACTTAGTTTTCGCTTTGGAAAAGAAGAGTTAACAAACACAACCTAATTAACCTCGTTAAAAATATAGGAGAGACGTAAAATTGTATTTTTCATTCAAAATCTTTTCCACTGATTGCTCAAAATAATTGCTCTTTGTACTCATACTGTTTTTTCTCGAATGCTACTATAGGCTGCTTATGCGCACTCTGATTCGAGATACCGGCCTAAGCAGGTAGAACCTTTGGATGGGCACATACGACTCACCCTAATCCCGACAAGGTATTTTCATTCATTCATTCATTCTTTATTCCGTGCACAAAGTATATTCGAGATTCGGTTCACAATGAACAATAAAAATTACGGATATGCATGGACTATCTTCCTAGTGGCGGTATATAAGCAAGAGGCTGCTCAACTAGTGGTGGGGTGGAAAGTACGATTTAGCTGCATAAGCGATTTAGCTTCAAAAAACGAGACTCGCCAAAAAATTAGATTCCACGAAAAGCTTGAATGATGAGATGGCTTATCAAATGATCAAAATTAAAGATCAAATGGTGATTGAAGAAAGATCAAACCCTATCATTTGAACAAAATCATCTCAAAATCTAACGACAAGTGTCGAAACGCTGTTTATTCAGGTTTATCACCAATAAAACACCCGAGCTTACTCTTGGGCAAGAATTTCTCTCAAAAGCCTACCCCATCTCTCCGATGACCATTTGATCTTGTTAGGAAAACATATGGGAAATAGTCGAGATTATTCTAAAAATGCGCTGCCGACCCTTACATTCAACTCTATAAATGACCTGCACTTGTCAAAAAATTGAAAAAAAACGACCGTTCATTCAGGCAAAAGGTCTAGAATAATTGAAAGCGAGAGAAGAAGGGCAGAGAGGAAGATAGATCAGGCAATACTATAAGTCGAGATGATTAATACTGGCCCACTTCTCTTCATTCCAATCATCCACTCGGATGAGCGGTCGTTTATCAACTTTTAAAAAAAAGTGCATGCGACTTATGGCGTTTATCAACTAAGGCAGCTTTGAGCTACACCTTTTCGACCAATATCAGAAGATTTACCGAAGATAAGTCACAGTCGGGGGTCGAATAATGCATTTCAAGAAGACAGAGAGAATAGAATTTCGGTCTGCATAAATCGGAATACGCTCGAAGAAACGCGCTCTTGGCAAGATTAGTTAAGTATATCGACAAACAAAATTAGATTAACTAATAACTGTTTTTGCTCAAAATTGAAACCAATACCCACCAAAGTTCAATAAAGAGGCTCGTCTACAAATATTGGAAGTTGAACTTTTCAACCTTGATTACAAAGGCGTTATCTCTGTCTGCAAATCTCTTTTATGTGCTTTTTATAGTCTGAATCAGGTTCAGTGGTTAAAGTTGCTAGATTTTGGTTCCAGAAGACTCTAGTTAGCAAATAATCTTGAGGAGAAGTGAACAATATACGAAGAAAAAAGTCTATTATTAATTTCAAAGCATGCTGAAACGTACTCATTTTCATTGATTGATAAACATGAAACATTTACTAAACATTTAGAAATCCGATCTTTGCTCTAGATCTCTAGATTTTCAACCTTTTAAAGTTTCTTTATTTCTTCTTCACTACTATATTCTCTCTTCACTTGCTCACTCATCTATTTCTCTCTCTCTCTCTCCCTCTGAATTATGCTATTTAACCTATTACGCACTTGAAAAAAGTTCTTTTACTGTTTCTCTCTCTGTCTTTCTGTCTCTCTCTATCTCTTCTTTCTGTTTCTATCTTCTTTACCTCTTTGTCTCTCTCTCTATCTCTTCGTTCTGTTTCTATCTTCTTTACCTCTTTGTCTCTCTCTATCTCTTCGTTCTGTTTCTATCTTCTTTACCTCTTTGTCTCTCTCTCTATCTCTTCTTTCTGTTTCTATCTTCTTTACCTCTTTGTCTCTCTCTCTATCTCTTCGTTCTGTTTCTATCTTCTTTACCTCTTTGTCTCTCTCTATATCTCTTCGTTCTGTTTCTATCTTCTTTACCTCTTGTTGTGTATCCTCTCTGGATAAAAAACTTTTAAAGTCGACTATGACGTAATTTCGTCCGTGTAAATAGAGAGAGAGTGCTAAATTATTCAATAAAAAACACAAAAAGCCAACGGAAAGAATGGTTGATGCTTTGATTGCCAAGAATAGAACAACAAAAAAGGGAAAATCTTTTGGAAGATACAATGGGAAAAGAGAACAATACATAAGTTTTCTGATAAAAAAGAGAATTGGGGGAGAGAAGGCAATGAAAGAGTCATAGATAAAATGAAAAGAAGGGAGAGAACGTTTTCTTTTTTGTAACGATTGCTTTCTTCACTTCAATCGTATCATTAATTGTGAGACAATTGATAAGCCGCAAGAAAAGAAGTAATCGCTTCCTTATCTTTCGAAAAATGAGAACGATGATCTAGACAAAACGACAGAGAGAGAGAGATAGTGAGAGAAGTTGGGAGAGAAATGGAGAAAGGAAAGAAGTTTTTGAGATAAAAAGGAAGAAAGAGAAAAGAGGGATGTAGAGTGAGAAGATAGAGATAGAATTTTGGTAAGAGAAAGATCTGTCACCAAGTTTGTAAAATTAAAAGGAAGGCCTTCTTTTGACAATAATTCAACATAAATCAATCGAGTTTTCTCAGTTGGAAACGAAGACCTTTGTTCGGACCATCGACTGCGAATCTGAACTCGAAGCAATAAAAATTAACTCTTCTTTTCTCACCTTCTGCCTGAGAAATCCCGAGAACCGCAAGCCGTTCGCCTGATAAGGCTCATCATCAAAGTACTGGGGAGTCATTGATGAGTTCATCCCGAGACAGTAAAAGAGAGATTTGGATAGTGGGAGAAGAGCGCAACAGTCGACCGCGCAGGGGGAACACACTCCGAATAGTAGATTAGCTGCCCTCGAGTACGTGCTCGCCAGCGCCTGTTAGCGGTGTTATCGCTTAGTCGCCTCAGAAGATCGATAAGGTGAACTTCGAACTGCTGTCCTTGCAGAAGCTTTTCAATGGAGCAGGGAAAAGCTGAGTCAAAGTGACTGGTACTCACTTCACAAGTTGATCAGCTGATCAAAACAACAATGAGAAAAGACTTAGAGTGGACACACAAAAAGAAGGTGAGAAGGGCAAGGGTAGTTGAAGAGAGAGGAACTGGGATGGTAAAGAATGGGTTTGAGATTCAAAAAGCAAGATAACTAGAGAGAGAGAGAGAGAGAGAGAGAGAGAGAGAGAGAGAGAGAGAGAGAGAGAGAGAGAGAGATACAGCCAGAGAGAGAGAACGAGACATAGAGAGACAGTGCGAAAGAAAGAAATAAAGAGAGAAAGAGAGAGAATAAGAGAGTGCTAGGAGGTGAGAGGTATGGAGAATTGAAAGAGATCCGAGACAGGTACACCGAATAAATGGGAGGAGTCAGTAAACTTTTGCCGTGTCTTTGCTCATCTACCTGTCTAACTTTTCATTGCATTCACTTGCTCTCTCTCTCTCTCTCTCTCTCTCTCTCTCTCTCTCTCTCTCTCTCTCTCTCTCTCTCTCTCTCTCCCTTCAATCTCTGTGTTTGATAATAGAAAATGAGCGCAAAAAGTTAAAACATTGGCCGAATCATATTAAACGTGTCAAAATGAAGAATTCGAACTTGTAAAAAGGTAACATCTTTAATATATGAATTTTCGAATGTCTTTATGAGCAATTGGCTACCTTGAGGTCGTAACTTCCTAAACTTGATCGACACTCTAGCCTCGAATCTACGTTCAACATCAAGAACCGGAGAATCATATGAAGTAGTTTGAATCAAGGACGCTTCATGTACCATCACATCGAAAATAAAGCGTTTAAAATAAAGTAAATTTAATTATTCAGTCACATTCTCAGTATACAAATTGAGTCATTTTTCAACTGTTTCGCCATAACTCGTCAGAACGACAAGAGGTTCCAGATGATCTGCATAACTAACTCGTCAGAACGACAAGAGGTTCCAGATGATCTGCATAACTAACTCGTCAGAACGACAAGAGGTTCCAGATGATCTGCATAACTAACTCGTCAGAACGACAAGAGGTTCCAGATGATCTGCATAACTAACTCGTCAGAACGACAAGAGGTTCCAGATGATCTGCATAACTAACTCGTCAGAACGACAAGAGGTTCCAGATGATCTGCATAACTAACTCGTCAGAACGACAAGAGGTTCCAGATGATCTGCATAACTAACTCGTCAGAACGACAAGAGGTTCCAGATGATCTACATAACTAACTCGTCAGAACGACAAGAGGTTCCAGATGATCTGCATAACTAACTCGTCAGAACGACAAGAGGTTCCAGATGATCTGCATAACTAACTCGTCAGAACGACAAGAGGTTCCAGATGATCTGCATAACTAACTCGTCAGAACGACAAGAGGTTCCAGATGATCTGCATAACTAACTCGTCAGAACGACAAGAGGTTCCAGATGATCTGCATAACTAACTCGTCAGAACGACAAGAGGTTCCAGATGATCTGCATAACTAACTCGTCAGAACGACAAGAGGTTCCAGATGATCTGCATAACTAACTCGTCAGAACGACAAGAGGTTCCAGATGATCTGCATAACTAACTCGTCAGAACGACAAGAGGTTCCAGATGATCTGCATAACTCGTCAGAACGACAAGAGGTTCCAGATGATCTGCATAACTCAAACTCTCGGTCTTCGTTTAAAAAAAAACATTTTTTTTCTGGGTTCGTATAGGTTATAATTAGCCTGTTAAAAATTCTCATTTCAAAAAGTGCATAGTGACGATAAAACTTTCGAGACGGATCTTGCTTGTCAGTCAAACATTCTTGACCTACTTGTCCAGCAGCCCTTTTGATCAACCTATAAATTGCCGGAATCTTAGACTAATTTTTATCATAGCAAGGCTCGAAACACACTGGCAACAGTGGCCATTCGTGACTCTACAGCCTTAAGAGCCTGTCACGGATGGAGCCGGATCATCCAGTCCAGAATCGAGCGCGACCTCAGGTGGCGGATAGAGGGATGCCTCCCTACGAATTATTCGTGCTGGGAGGTAGCGGGAGAAATCCCGCCGCGGACCAAAACTGGGTAGTATAGCTCGTCAAAGGAGGGTGATGCCGGACCGGCCTGGGCATGCCACCGGACAAAACATCAGCCGATACTCCGCTATACTTTTCAATGGCGAGTCGAGGCGCCAGTCAAATAGCCTCTTGCCTATCTCCGGTCAACGACAGGCGAGACGTCTCTACTCCCACCCAAAACGATGCTAGGCCGGCTTGACCACCCACTCACAAGGCCTATAGCATGAACAGGTTGCTACAACGATGTCCGCCTTCACAAGGTGCAGCATGACAGTCTCAGGACTGCAAAGGACATCAAAACCCTTCTCCGGACGCATCTTGTCCGAAGAACACGAGAACTTCTCTCATTAAAGAGAGTGTTCATAACCAAGTCTTCGATGCGGGATGCTTGCCGGCAACAACAACAACATCATAGCAAGGCGTTTTTCTTTTGATATTCGAGATGATCAACCCTGTGGACCATTTCTCGCAACCATACAGAATCATTTATGAGAACTTTTAAAAAAAATCGATCTACTGTTTCCGATTGAAGGTTTGGTCACAGTTATTTTTCAATGCCTGACTCATGCCGTCTCAACTTGTAAACTTTAATAGAAAGGGGAGAGGTAGTACGATGAGAAAAGCTAGGGCTGGTAGAAAAGCTAGGATTTAATGCGACCGCAATCTTTTATGATTGCATAAATTTGAAAATGAATATCATTTTCATTATTATTATTATTATTTCTCTGAGTTCCCCGGTGATTGTTCTCTCACTTTATTCCAAAAACAGAAGGAATTACAAAAGGGATAGAAAAGGCTTGCTTATCAGCAAAGGCACAATGGAATGTGCTGTTCAAAGTCAACGCTTTTATCCTATCGCGACCGTTCTATGTCATTCTCTCTCTGATACAGCCCTATTCCGTGTTTGGTATCATTCTCTACCTCCACCGTCTACTCATATCTAGCCTTGCCGGCGGGGCCTATATAAAATTCTTACAAGATGTAGCCCTATCGCATGGTCAAGCAACGCCCCCTTGGTAGAGTAACGGTAACGCGTTCAATTTCGGTAAAAGAAAGACAGCTAAGTTCAATGCCGCCCTCTTAACTAGCATTGGTCTTCGTAATAGTAATATCATATTTCGTACTTATCATTGTTTGGTCGTATTTCTTTCTGCTTATCATTATCAAAGTTTTTTTTAGTTTTCTCTTCGTCTCCTGTCTTCTCGCCCTTTATTCCTCTCGAGCCAACTAATCGCTCCTTTCCTCCTATTCTGCCACTTGTTTTGACGACAGTCTGCTGCTCTTACTTACATCAGAGAAACACACAATTTATGTAGCAAATCTTCATTGAGAGAAAGGACCAATTGGAAAAGATAATTTATTGGTGATAACGGGCACAATACGAACCTTACATGAATATAATCTTTTTGGAGAAAAAAGTAAAGAAGAGGTGGAATGAGACAGGTGAAAAGATATGAAGATATCAAGAGAGAGGAAGAGAGGTAATAGAGGAAGGGAGCGAGAGAGGGAGAACACAATAGAGACAACAAGAATAACAAGAGAGTGAAAACTGATAAATGAAAACAGAGACATCAATAAAAAGAAAGAGAAAAGACTGAAAGAGAGAGAGAAGAAGAAAAGAGAGAGAACGCCGATGCAATCTGAAACCCCACCAGAGTTAATTTAAAGCTGTGCAGTTAGTCTGGCTTCTTTCGTCTTCTAACTCTCTCTCTTTCTTTCTTCTTCTTCTGCTTTTCACACTTCCTCTCTCTCTCTCTCTCTCTCTCTCTCTCTCTCTCTCTCTCTCTCTCTCTCTCTCTCTCTCTCTCTCTCTCTCTCTTCATTTCTTCATCGTCTTCTATACTTCGGTTTCTCCATATTTTTCTCTTTTTCTTTCCCTGTTGCCCAATGAAGATACTATTCATAGATCGTTTACTTTGGTAAAACAAATGCGCACCTATGAATGGTTATCTCAATACTTTTCACACTTCTTTCATTCATAAATTTCCGCTAGAGCAAAAACTGAAAAAAGAACATAAAGTAAGAAAAAGAGAGATAGAGAAGGATAGATAAAAGAAAGAGCGATAGAGAAAACTTGATAGAGAGAAAGAGAAGGCGAGAAAGATGGGAAATTTTGCTCTTAGGGTCACATAGCGACGGCCTTGACGCATTCCGTAAGGTTACCTTTCTCTCTCTATATCTCTCGCTCCTTCTACGTTGCCGTAATCTGTCTAACCCATCTTTTCTTGGCTGCTTTCCAAGTTACGTCTTTCGCGACGTTTTCGGTCTACTACAACACTCGAAACTATAAAACAGCGAGTCTAAATCAGCTCGTTCATGATATTCAAGACACTAAAAAGGCTTAAGTAACGATGAAAAGAAAAGCTCAACCGAGTTATTATCTCTACCTTCCTCTCTCTTCCCCTTAATCTCTACCTTTCTCTCCTCTCTTGAAATTTGTCTTCTTGTTATTTATCATCGACACAGGCATGGAGCTAAATTTCGTATTCGCAGTTGTGCTTCAAATATAAACGGATTATTGAGGAACAAAATATCTCGAGAAGATGTACATCGAACTCAACACCTACGAGAAGATGTACATCGAACTCAACACCTACGAGAAGATGTACATCGAACTCAACACCTACGAGAAGATGTACATCGAACTCAACACCTACGAGAAGATGTACATCGAACTCAACACCTACGAGAAGATGTACATCGAACTCAACACCTACGAGAAGATGTACATCGAACTCAACACCTACGAGAAGATGTACATCGAACTCAACACCTACAATAATATATTCTACCCAGGAAAAAAGCGAGAGAAAAACTTGAACTAAAATATATAAAATTGAGCAACAAGTTCGACATTGCTCTCAAAAAAACTGAAAGAAGAGCTGTTGAGTACATGCAAGTTGTTTGTTTGTTGAAAACAACATAAACTTATCTATTCTGAAACGATTGAAAAATATATATGATCACAATTAAAGAGACTTGAACAGCTCTTTAGCGAATGAAAAGGAATTATCTTGGGGTTCAAAAACAATTTGTTATGAGAACCAAGAAACTTGTTTCTGTTCGCAAACAACGCTCGAAAATACACCGAGAGCACAAAAAAAACCAACATGGGTACATTTCAACAGAAATTGTCTATTTTTGGCTCGCAATAAAGCAAAAGAAACATTTCTCGCTATTTTGAGCTGAAACTCTCGACTTTACTTATTCATTTCTCCGCTTTGTTTTTTTGCTATTCCGTAATCTTTTTCTGTTCCTTATTTTCTTATGTTTCTACATTTTTCCTCTCTCTCTTTCTCTTTTATCCTATCTCCGTTTTTATTTCTTTTTATGAGCTACTTTTCATGATTACTAATTGCATTCGAAACTAAATGAGCTTGATTCTTCTTCTCAAGAAATGACTTTTTTGAAACCTGCTTTGAATTTAAAAAAAAACATACTGTGAGGATTTGAAGAATCTTTTATACAGTAAACTAAACCAATTCGAGCCTGGTAATTCATGAATGAAGTATGTTTCAGTCATCAGTTTTTTTCTCTTTCAATCGAGCAAACAAAAAAACCGGGAAATTATTAAGTATCCATATATTAAAGGAAATTACTAAGTATCCATATATGAAAGAAATTCTTGTGTTTAGTGTTTTAATCTTTATTTCTTTTCTGAAGTTCATTGAGTTTTTTTCCGCTGTTTCTCAATTTATTCATCAAATTTATAAGCTAGTGATGTTCAAAGAACGTTTTTTAACAAGTCTTCTTTTTTGTGCTTAGGGATCAAAAACACTGCACGATTAAAAAAATTAACTTTAGTAAATATTTTTTTGAAGCTTATGAGTCCCGAAGAAAAACAAAATTAAAAGAAATTAGGAAATATTAAAAAAGGCCGTTTCTCGTATTTGAAGAGGGCAATAACATAATCATCAATATAAATATTTTTAGTTATCTTTGAAGTAGTTCTTTTAAATTTTGTTTACTTGATTTTGTATACTACTACTAAATCGCGTAAGGTGGTGTCTACCCTTGCGTTGCGCCCCAGACATGGAAACATTATATACATACATTATATCACGATTATAGGTTGCGTAGTATCATTTAAAATCCTATTTTTTCGTAAAAAATCACGAATTTTTTGCAATAGAGAACTATTTTGTGACGATCATTGACTTTTTACCACACCTACCATTTTTTGTTACTATAATAGGATAAAATGTATGGAATGAGAAAAACAAATTGAAAAAAATGATTTAAACATTAAACTTTCATTCCGAAGAAAGGCTAACTTGATGCTTTCCATAAAATTCCATTTTCCATAAAAAAATTTTTCCATGAATTCCATAAAATGGTAGGTAGACTGGCTGGAACGGGAAGACTCAGCGGACATAAATGGTCGCCAGACCACTTCTTATCAACCGGGAAAAAGTTCCCCACAGAAATATCAGTGGTAAGAACAGTACACATTCATAAGAGAGCCATCGGGTGTGTGCAATGCAAATTTGAGCAACGATAGAAGAAACATTCTATTACCAGCTTTTTCAAGAGCGCATATACAAAAATGTATAACTGTATGTATAACTCATTTGGAGTTGTTCTATGTATTAAAGATAATTTTTGGAGGAGAGAAGCAGTTTGGTTTCAGCGCGTGAGAAATGCATTGGAACTAGAGTGTTCATCGCTACGGCTTCTTCCATCAAATTTTCTCGAAATGGGGGTTGGTCTAGAATTGTGGAGATTATGTTTCATCTTCAACGTGAATAACCGAAGATCCACTGTTTTAAAGAGAGATTCTGAGAACTAGAGTATACTTCATCCGTCAAAGGCTTATGAACTACAAGTTACAGAATGATGGCATGATCATAACGTGGTAAATAACTCCATTTTCTACAACTCTTTTTATCACATTTTAGAGATCTCTATTACCCATACTCTTGAAGCTCTCAATCGGTTTATTTTTCTCTTTCGGGCTATCATTACACGTGCTTATTGGAAATTTTATGGCCTCACTATATCTATTTCTTCTACTTTTTCAATTCAAAAATTCATCTATAACTAACTGAAGGAATATTTACACTCTAAAGCCCTTATTAAAAAATTTTTCGAAGATCTCTTTTTCCTTTTTCTATTTTCTCTCTCTATCTCTCAGTGAGCATTCACTCCATGAAATCCACAATAACATTCAAGCCAACAAAGTTAAGCAAATCATTGTATCCTAAACAGATCCTGGTTTCCATGAACTTTGTGTCAAATTCAATTCCAGCCGCATAACGCCTTTCTTTCGACTATGAATAGTAACATCGAGGAGAAGGTGACTTGAAACGCGGGAACATCAGAGATAGAATACAAAAGGGTACATAAAGAGAGTTTACGTGCGAAAAAAAGATGAAAAAGAAAGAAAGTGAGCGAATAAAATAGTGAGAAAAAAGTTTGCAGTTGTGTAAGCAAAAACCTTTTCCTATCGGAAGTGCTTAAAAATTAAAAAAAGGAAGTTTATAGACAAGAATAAACGTGAGAAAGAATAACAGTCAGGAAAAACTTTTTAAAAATTCGTTCACCGCTCAAAAATATTACTAACTTATAATATCTCGAACAGTTTTTCACATGTATGATCTTCTTTATATTACTTCGCATCATAATTTGTGAACAAAGCCAGCAAGAAAATCAAATAAGAAATAAAATACTGCAATTTTAATTGATGCGACCTCATTACACGAGCGCGCACACTATCCACACTCATTACACGAGCGCGCACACTATCCACACTATGCAAAAGAATAGTAGTAAGTTGATTTTCTCATTCTTACCCGATGATTTGGCTTCCGGAAGCTGTCATCTCAAGTTTCTTACCTTGAATTCTACTTTTCAGCATTACTCTCTCTCACTCTTTTGATCTTTCAACAACAACAACGCTCTCTCGGGACTACGTTTCCTATCGTCTAGTATTTACCTTCGTCACTGTTTCCTATTCCTGCTGAGCTTGAGAATATTTCATTTACTTCTCCTCTGATTCCACTCGTTTTTATGGCGCCTTACATCGCATCTGTCGGACATGACGGCGCCTTACATCGCATCTGTCGGACATGACGGCGCCTTACATCGCATCTGTCGGACATGACGGCGCCTTACATCGCATCTGTCGGACATGACGGCGCCTTACATCGCATCTGTCGGACATGACGGCGCCTTACATCGCATCTGTCGGACATGACGCCTTACATCGCATCTGTCGGACATGACGGCGCCTTACATCGCATCTGTCGGACATGACGGCGCCTTACATCGCATCTGTCGGACATGACGGCGCCTTACATCGCATCTGTCGGACATGACGGCGCCTTACATCGCATCTGTCGGACATGACGCCTTACATCGCATCTGTCGGACATGACGGCGCCTTACATCGCATCTGTCGGACATGACGCCATATTTCCACAAAAAACCAATATAGTCCCAATGATTTGCTTCAAAGATCAAAATCACTGTAAAGTCCTCATACGATTACTTCGAACCGTGATCAATTCCACTCTTCTCGTGACAATATTCCATGAGCTCATCCGCCCGTTGATATCATCTATATCCTTCTTATGACGTGATTGGAGAAAGTGAAAACAAAAACCATTCAAGGCTAATATGTACACCCTTTGATAAAATGACATTTTTATCTCTTCTGTGTTAAATTAAACGACTTCGAGCGAAAACTTTTTATCTCATCCCAAAATTTTTCATTGTAACTAATGAGAAGAACGAAGGATTTGTGATTACGAATCCTGTAAAAGCGCCCTCTTTCATTACCTCATCCTTCAGATCATCAGTTTTAAAATATTCCTATGAATCTTCATTTTAGCGTACCCGTAGCAACTCTTTCTTCTCTGAATCATACACGCCTAACTACTCAGAAACTCTTGCTTTTCAGTATGGCGCCCATTTCCGTTTTCATCTCTACTCGACTCTAGCTCTTCCAGCTCCGCCTACATTCTCTCTAGTTGCCACGATTAATGTACCCTTTTCGTCTCTCTTATCTATTTGCATAATGCATTTTACTTTGAAAATATTTTTTTTTGGAACATCACAATAAAAATAAGAATGAACACAAAGACGATTTTCCAGGGCGGACTATTGTAACAATCAGAAAAATATTTCTTTTTGGAGATGAAAATTCAGCCATAAACACTTCGCCTAATTGTTTTTCGCCTCCTTATTCCTTTCTAAATAATTTTAGTTCTCAGAAAGTCCATCCTGTTCACTAGAAGAAAAAAAACTAATGAAAGATGGATAAAACGAAAGTTCTTGATATTGCAAATTGAGGAATGGGTCATATTGGCAAAAAACGCAAATATGAATGGAAGAGTTTTTTCGTTTTTTGATCGATGCTGTTTACCAATGAGTCACCAGTGTAATTAGAGAAAATAAGAGAGAGAACCCGACTTATATTTGGGGAAAAATAAGGGCTAGCGTAAGGCTGTTGACTTGGAGAAACCTCATATCCCGAGACGATCAGTGAACGAGTTCGCGGCAGTCTGATACAGGAAAACGGAGAGCGATAGATGCGGTAAAAGACAGACGAAGTGATGGTGGAAAAAAGAGTAAGAAAAATAGACATTGTTTTGCAACAGTAGAAGATCGAAGATTGCGAGAAAATATACGAAACAGTTTAAGGAAGTCACAGACATCGAGAGATAAAAAGAGAATGAGAAAGAGAGCTTAAATTGAGTTGAAGAGAACGCAAGGTTTTCTCGAGTCTCTGTCTTAGCAGAACGACAGTTGATTGAACTATCGATAGTTCAATCATTTATCATTTTAACCAGGCGTCACTGCCCTTAAACTATGTAACTTTGCATTTGAAGTACGACAGTTGTGTGCTTTCCTAAATTAACAGCAGATCCGTGCGAATCTCATCTTTGGATGAAGACAATCAAAATGTCATTTTCATCTCCCACAAGACTTCAGCACAACTGAAGGCCAGAGCCTACACCTTCCTTGTTGTTGCGTGCTAAGAGGTCACATTGAAGGGCACAATCGCGCCCAGTTAGCGATTCTCATTGCTAGACCTTACAACTTCCTTTTTTAAAATTTAATAGTGTTAGAAGCTCATTCAAGTTACTGTGTGAGATAACAAATTGTATCATTCATTATATTTTTTTAAAATTTTAGCCGATTTATTCTCCACACTGACGAGATTAGTCTAGTCAGACAAAATTGATTTATTCATGACTTTTTTCCCACAACCGCAAAAGATGAGGGTAATTTAAAAACAGAATTTGAATGAGTCAGGTGTCAAGAGGAATCACCTTAAGGAGATTAGTGTCTGAGATTGACCACCAAAATAAGAAGACAAAAGTTAATAGCTTGAAGTTCAAAGACGCAATTTCGGTTACAAACGAAACGAAACGTTGTAAAGATCAATATATATTTATCATTTTCGTAATTAAAATTAAATGTGAGTACAGAATATGATTAGGACGTCACAGTTTTCAGGTGACCAAATCTTGCTAGAAACAGTAACAATTTTCAAAATGGCATTGAACAATAAAATTGGCTCCATGTGATGCATCCGAGCTTACATGATGAAATTTGAGCTAGGTAATTAAAAAATTTTTAATGTTATACTCTTTAGATGTGCTAATAAGCGAAACATAGGTTCTGAAATAATAAAAAAGTAAAAAAAAAATTCCTGCTTCTATTCTCACGAGGTGCTTTTTAAAAAAAACGCTCAAAATTTCGAAATAAACGCACGCAGATATTTTACTAAGAAACGAAACACAATTTTTTCTTTCCTTGTTCACGAAAGCGGCGATGATTCATTCTTAATCATCCGAAGAGTTAGGAGTGAATTTATCTCAAACGAAATCTGGAATTCTGTGAAATCGCGAAACGCATGATCAACTTCAAAAGGAAATCGAACTGTTTCATGCTGCCTGAATAAACTGAATTGAATTGAGCAGCTATGTTATTTAGATGTGTAGTTTAGGATTTTGGATTATAGTTTAATCAACTAATCATATGAGAGTAAAATGAAGTTATAAGAAAGACGGATTGAGAGAAAGACAGATAGAACAAGAAAGAAAGGGAAGGCGAGAGAAAGATGAAAGATTTGAGAGAATCAGATGCTTCATCTTCATAATTTTTGTATAATTTTAACGAGACGTGCATAACGTCGTCGTGTATAATCTCGATTTCCGGAACAGATTAGACACCAACGTTTCATGTGCTATGGTGCGCACACTTATACTAAGAAACATTATAAACATTTACTCGTTCGATGATCAGGCTCTCTCGCCCACTTTGGGTAACATCTATGTATGTAAATATGTATCTATGCGCCTGTATGATGATAATTGTTTTATAACACGCTTTGCTTTTCAGCGCTCACTTTATCTCTATTATGAGCTTAAAGTTTCCTCAACTTTAGTTGTTTAATTTCATTTTTTTCACATTTCATTAAGGCAGTTAAAAACCCCCTGACACCTTCTATAAAAAGATTAAGAATGAAACGAGATACAGACTGTAGGTAGATAAACGAATAGATAGGAAGAGAGAAAATCAAAGGATTTCTTTACAATTTGGAAACGAAAACCCGCCACAGTTTAAAATAGTACATCAGCAGCAGACAGTCGACCAAGTAAACCAAGAAGGCCGATCAAATCTTAAGCCTCATTTTCTCCTCATAAAAATCAAACTACATTCATTCAGTACAAATTCTCATCACTATATATATAGTGCTTAATCCTTTATGATTCCCGAATCTTTTTTGTTAGCTGGATAAAATTAATTATTCTACCCCACCCATTATCCTTTCGGAATTTACAGATTTCACAGAAAAGATTATCAAGTCTTTATCAAATTTTATTTACTACACAAAAAAGATTTGTTCTCTCTTTTCGTTAACCACCCCCCCCCCCTCCCAATTAATAGATTAAAGGCATGCCTGAAAACTGCCAGTAACCCGGATAGAACGGGATGTCCCTCAGCCGCATCCCATACTTACAAATCTCATACGCGGGGAAAATGGTATTGCAAAAAACAGATATTGGGTACAGCACATAATCAAATTTCTTTCTATAATTTACAAATTTTTTGGAAATAAGTTCACCTGAAAATGGGTTTGGAAAGTCATTCTCGAATTGCTTACTTGAAGTACTTCAGTCAATTAAATCATTTGAAATATTTACAATAAGATGTGAAGGGAAAGGAAACTTAATCAGGACTGTATTTTAAAACAATACCGATTCGGTTCTCTTTTCAGTGGGAACATCGATATCTCGACTCTAGTCGACAGGTCTATGGACCCCTCGCAGACTCATTGTGGTGGCGTTTTAGACTCACTTCGAGACTCTCTCGTGAAGGAATGCTCTTTTGCGAGGCTCACGGTTTGTCTTTATATCTCTTCAAAAATGGTTTGTCATAAAGAGAACGAATTATGCTTAAACCGTTCATGAGTCGTTGATATGGAGGGAATCGAACCCGCGTCCTTGGCTTCCCGACCGATGCTTCCTGAGCTACTAGTACAAACAATCTCTCGCAATCTTTGAAGGCCTTTTTGTGAAAGGGAAAACCAATGCATACACATGTCATACTATCAACTAATAATACCTCTTGTGATTTCGAATCTAGTCGAGAAATCGTCAAGAAAGAGCCTGAAGCTCTCCTGAACTCCTGGTACTGACCCTTCCAAAGTGCGGATTGGCCGACTGCTGCTGCTGTGGGTTGTAGAGCTCGTACTTAATGAAGTCATTCATTGGCTGCTGGTTGGAATGGGGGTTGGGATGCATGGGCAGCGACTGATCGGCCGTGTGACCGCCGCCAATCATTATCGGCGCCGACCGAGTAGGGAACCCGATGGAGTCTGATAGGCAATCTGCAGTGCAATCAAGGAAGGAGGATAAAATGGCTAAATCAACTGGAACGGTAATCAATAGCTTATAAAAACCTTGAATCAATATTCCAAACACTAAAAAATTATGATGTCAGTCATCGCGATAGTTCAATAATTTGCCATCTTAACCAGGCGTTACTGCCTTAAAACTGTGTAACTGAGAAAGTTTATTATCCTTAGTGTCAGTATTAAAAAAATTTTGGTATAAAAAAACCGAAGATCAGCTCTGAACTAATTTTTTTGCCTATCGATCCCGACCATGATCATATAATTCTTAGTTGTTATTTTTAGAAATTTTTTTTGTATCCCTCATATTATAAAAAAGGTCCGTTTATTAGCCAACTTCAAATTTGGAACTTGTTTGAGCATTAGGGAAATGTTCAATTTGCACGATTTTTGATCTTTTTCTAAAATGTTTTCTTTTCACGTTTGATCATGGGGAATTGTATTTACTCTATTCAATTGTCTGTTTTCGTCGATCTGCTTTAATTATCTTTGAGAATGACTATTCTGAACGATTTAAACGATATTGTACAACAGGGTTTCCAATAAACTTCGTTCTTTTTATACTGATGAATGATTTTATCAGCTAATTTTTCGAATTCTCAAAGTGTTTCTGAGACGTTCTGGCTAAGATGTTGGAACCCCGGTTAGAGACATGAGAGATGGTTTGGTTGGATCCCGCCCGGTACACTAGCTGTTTTCCGTGCGATGGTTAGATCGTTTGAGGTTTCGCCAGCTTCTCAAGAACGTGAGTAATGAATGATATAGACAAATAAATTGAATTAGATCGTCTAAAATATTATAATGCAAAAATATAATTATCTGAATAGTAGTTTCTATACGTTCTTTTTTCTAACAAGTTTCATTCGTTCTTGTTTGTAAGATTTACGACCTCAACATCATAAACTCATTGAGCGTAACCTGAGATTTTCATGTAAACATACCAAACTGACGTTGGGTCAAACTTATATACGTGTTTTTCATATTATAAAAACAATTTTAATATACATATATATATCATTTTCTTTTCAAAAATTGCAATTGTCGGTCATAAACTTCATATAAGCCTTTATAAACTCTACTTATGTGTGATATAAAAAAGCGAAAACATACACTTGAAAGCAAAATTGTACTTATTAAATACGCTCTGAATTACGATATAATTTTTTAAAAATCAAGAATTTGAATAAATATGTTTGTTATAGAAAAAAGTTTAAACTAAGCAAGACCAATATTTCATGGCGACGCTTTTTTTGGATACTGAATACGTACACTTGGACATGTTATTAATCTTTTTACCATTCATGTCAGACTGTACAGTATAAAAAAAAATCGGATGATTTTTTTTTATCTCTATTTCTATTATTTTGATAATCTTAATGCTACCTTCTAACTCATTTGCTCATTCTTGGTGTTTTTTCAAATTTTATAATTATTTAGGTTTTCCCTTAGACTTTTTTTTCAGTTTTTCTTCAATTTTTTTCTCTTATTTCTGAAACTAGATTGTATAACCTAAAAACTCCGATTCGTTTCTGCACTGCTTGGTATATCGTAAATTTTTTAAAAAAAAACTGTTTAAGGGCGTTTTTTTGTAGAAAACTGTTGAGTTGTAGAGATAATATGTTAACTGCGGTTAACATATTATCTCTACAACGAAAAAAATTCATACCCTTTGTTTAACGTACTGATAACTTGGGAATACCTTAGCTCAAACACGAAATGGATGAATACTGAGAAGATTGATGAGATATAGCCCCCACGCATCAAAAAATAATCTCATTTTATGAACAGAAGCAGAGCATAGTGACAAACACAGGCAATTTCGCCGTATAAATGTAATGTCTAACTCATCAGTCTTGAATTTCGAATCTGCCTCAAAAAAGCGCAGTTTTCGATTCCATTTTACTTGAAATTCATCGACGATTAAGCATTATACATATCCTTTCTTGAATATTAAAAGGTTCTATTTTCGAACTACGAAGTTATATGTAGATCACGATTCCTGAGCAAAAACAAACTGAGAACAATGAATGAGAGAATATGATCATCAAGACAAAACAATTATCTTTATTCAAGAGATATCTTTCTTAAGAATGAATTAGAGTTTGCTTCAAAGTTCATTCAAATTTGCAAGGAAGACAGTTAAAAGTTCAACATAATTGCTCTCCCTTACTCATTGCTCTCCCTTACTCATTGCTCTCCCTTACTCATTGCTCTCCCTTACTTGCCAGAGTGCGGTGACTCGGTACTCTGTCTCTCTTGCAATTTACTCATTTCGTGTTTTCTTCTTTGGTTGCTGTCTTGATACTCTCATTTTGGATAAGGGGGATTCTTGCCTCATTTCAGAGGACGATCCTTGTCCAGTGTGAGGCTTCTGTCGTTTACTAAAGGACGGGAGTGACAATAGCAACTATTGAAACGAACGCTTTAAACAACTAAATTTGCAGTAAGGAGAGTATTGTACAATCAAAGCAGAGTCAGTGTTTTATCTTTTCTGTCTCTTTTATCTTTTCTGTCTCTCATTCCGAGACACTCTCTAATTCATACTCTGCGTCTCATTCTAATACATCGAGTTTGATCAGAAACTCAACTCTCGCGCGAGGCCTTTTGCTGCGCTCTACGCAAGCTCTCGCTCGCTTGCTCGATTTACAACATTCTATCAACTACTCTCTCTTCAATACGCACTGTCTATTCTTTGTAGCATGTCTACCTCTGTAGATCTTTCCGGAGAAAGTCTCATAATTATGAATAGACTTACTTCTATGATTGAAAAAATGCAGGAGGCAAATCTCAATGCTATCAGTTCATTGAGAGAAGTTGTCAATCAGCAAGCAACGATCTCGAACAATCTGATAGCTACAGTCTCGAGCCTTGTTTCTTCGGTGAACAAACTGATGTCTGCTCACTCAAACCATCCCATTCCCGTCTCCAGTTCGTCTTTAGGCCCTATGTCATACGCTGCAGTCGCTTCCGCAGTCACTCGTTCTCTTGCGAGTGACAGCGAAGCACAAGAGAAAGCTACTCGAGCAGTTCTCATCAACATCAGCGAAGGTGACTCCGAACAGATAACCGCAGCCGAAGACGACACTCTTCTCGCATCCATAATCAAGTTAGCTACTGATCCTCACCTTCGGCTTCTTGTGAATTCCGATGGGAAACTCAACAAAAATCTAGTCACTATACATAGACATTCGGGTCGTAGCTACGTTGCCGATAGAGTGAACTCTCGACCTAGACCGGCTAAAGTTCAGTTTGTAGACAAAAAGACCCGTGACTTGTTTTTACTTCATACGCGTAGCTCTAGATGCGTTCCTAGGTGTAGCAATAACGTTCACGCATACGCGCGTCCAGATTACATGAAGCATCAGCTTCGGTTCGACGCTGAACTTCGCAGAGAATGCGGACGGAGAAATGAATTAGAAGGTAAGCTATTACACATCGTGAGAGATATCGGAAACGGGCCGGAAGTGTTTCAACTTCGTAACCCTCGTGAGCTGAATAGGAGACTCAGTAACGCGCAAATTACGATGGCTGAGACTGCTCCTACTAGCTCTAATTGTGAATCTCTTCCTGAAACAAATGCTCAGATCCCATTATCCTCTCCTCTTCCCATTCCGAAGCGTGGTCGTGGTCGTGGAAGGAGCGTTGCAGTTGGCAGAGCTCGCGGAGTCGGCAGAGCCTCTACGAGAAAAACTCGCAATCAAACAAGCACTCAGGAATCAATCGTGAGCGTAGGAGACGTAGCACAAGTCGACAGAGGTATTGAAGAATTTCCTCTCTTGACGGGAGGACAGCGAGTTTCATCTCAGACTTCTCCATAGGTAGTTCCCTTTCGTGAAACAAAATATTCTTCTAATTCAATACCTCAACGATCTTTGAAATGCTTCTTAAGTAATATTCGAAGCATTAACAGCTTAGCGAAAATCGCGGAAGTTTTTGATTTGATTGAACTGGAAAATGTAGATGTTTGCTTTTTAACAGAAAGCTGGCTAAATGACAACACGCCTGATTCTTTTTTTCAAAACTCCAAGTATTCGATTATTCGTCTCGACAGAAGAAGTAATCAGCGTGGTGGCGGGTTATTAGTCATCTATCGAAACTCATTGAGAATCTCCCGTGTAGAACTCGATATTTCTATAGATGACGGCATAGAACTATTAGCTCTTGATATATGCAATGGGAAGTCTAGAATGGTTAGATGCTTTCTTGTGTATCGGCCTCCTTCTCTATCTCTTTCCACTTTCGAGTCGCTGATCTCAATCATCAGTTGTCATTTAATGCCCAGTCACAATATTGTTCTTGGTGACTTAAATGCGCCCGACATTGACTGGGATCATATTTATTTGTCTAGGGCCCCACTCGGAAAACTGCTGTCTAATTTTGTTTCAACGTATCTACTCAACCAGATGGTCTTTTTTCCTACAAGACATGACGGTAATCACGATGCTTCTCTTCTCGATGTAATACTGACTGACAGAACCTCTTCCATCACTGATGTATCAGAGCATCCACCATTGTTGAATTCTGATCACGTTACTATATCATTCAGAATAAACTCATTACTAAGTGTACCTGTTGATAGAGGGTCTTGTGGTAATCGTGATTCAGATGTCTACATAGATTTTCGTAATGGTGACTACGAGTCCATGAACATCTTCCTAGCAAACATTCCCTGGCGGAATTGTTTTGATTCTTTTTCTGATATACAGAACAAGTACAGTTTTCTTCTGTCAACGATTCATGATGCCATATATCTCTTCTGTCCCACCAAACCTTGTCGCTCTAGGACCAATTACCGTCCTTCCAAGGCCATGGCGAAACTTCTAAAACAAAAGAAACTTCTTTGGCGCTCAAGACAATCGAATTCTAATTTTCGTTCAGAGTATAAAGAAGTGAAGAAGTCCATATTGAAGGAGAAATCAGACTATTTGAGAAGCCGAGAACTTGAAGCATTGCAAGTACCTAATGGGATACACCATTGGATTAGGACTATTCTGAAGCCTCATTCCGACATTCCCGTGATCAAAAAAGACTGTCAGTTCATTTTCGATTCTAAAGAGAAAGCTACAATTTTTGCCGAAGAGTTTGCTATGAATTACTCTAGTAGGGATCCCATTGTATGCTCTATGCCTAGCACTTCGTTAGTCTCTGATGTCGATTTCTCTCCTCATCTTCTGTTCAATGTTCTACAGAAGCTTCCTAATAAATTTTCCGTCTATTCTGAAAATATCAACCATTTCTTAGTCAAAAATTGCGCCTTATCTCTTGCGCTACCTCTTTCTATGCTCTTCTCCTATTCCCTGCTTACTAGCGAAATTCCTATTGAATGGAAACGCGGTGAAGTGGTTCCTGTTCACAAAAGATCGGGTGACAAATCTCAAGCCGCGAATTATCGACCCATAACTATAACCTCTGTGTTCTGCCGCATCTTCGAAGGAATCTTATGTAACCATCTAAAGAATGGTTTTCGCAACATTCTCTGTAAGTCCCAGTATGGATTTATCTCTAGACGTAGCTGCGAGCTCCAACTACTTAAAACCATTTGTGAGTGGGAAGTCGACTTGAGAAACAAAAAGGATGTCGACGTAGTTTACTTCGATTTTTCGCGTGCTTTTGATAAGGTCCCTCATGGTAAACTAATAACCAAACTGGAAAGACTCAATTTTCCGATAGACATTGTGAGATGGATAGCAAACTTCCTGACGAATCGGACCTATAAAGTGCGCGTAGACGGGGAATACTCCGATTCATTCCCTGTGCTAAGCGGCGTTCCGCAAGGTACAGTCATCGGACCTCTTCTATTTCTGTTTTTTATTAATGACATCGAAATTTGCATCCCTCCTGATGTCAAATTCTCTCTTTATGCAGATGACCTCAAAGTATATAGTTCGAACGCTCAATCTCTCCAGCAATGTGTAGTCAATATACATAACTGGTCTATAGAATGGTCTCTTCCACTTGCCAAGCATAAAATTAACGTACTACACCTTGGCCGAAACAATGTGAACTCTCTTTACTTTATCGGTGATGAGGTTCTTAGTTCCAAAAGTGTAATAAGAGATCTTGGTGTGTTAATCGATTCAACCCTGAAATTTGACCGGCATATAGAGATGATAAGAGCTAGAGCTTTGAGCAAGATTTCTCAGATTTTTAAAGTCTTTAGATTCCTCGATTTTGAAGGCTACAAACGCGTCTATATGTCTTACATCCGACCCCTTTTAGAATACGCCACTGTAGTATTCTCACCTAAATCGTGTAGCGAGCTAGCTAGAAGACTAGAATACCCTCAAAGAATTTTTTCGAAAAAGGTACTGAGGCGATGCTTAATACCTTCTAGCAATTACCCTGACAGATTGAATAAGTTTGCTATCGAGCCTTTAATAACAAGGCGCGCTAAATACGATCTATTATTTCTGTTCAGGCTACTTTATGGAACTTTAGAGTGCCAGGTCTGCAGATCTCATGTGAAATACAGGGCGAACAGTGATCTGAGAACTTCATCTAGAACAAATCCTCTTCGATTGCTGCAAGAAAGAAATTATCACAACGGCAACTTCTTTTTTACTCGAGCCATTACCCTCTGGAACAAACTCTGCGATCGGTTCCCCGACGTCGTTACGATCGAAGAATTCATTAATATTGTTGAGAATTGTTCTTTAGTCCCGTTCATGACTTTACCTGGATATCTACTCTAGGATACTTTGATTTTCTTTGATACCCACTAGATTGTGTTTTTCTTCTTCTTTCTATTCCTAGTCAGAGCCTGTTGTGTCCCCTTTTTTTTAAATTTTAATCTTAAATTTTTTTTTCTTCTCGTTTTTTTTTGTTGTTTAATGTCTACCTTATAAGTGTATGCGACAACAAGCATACCTTTGGCGAATAAAGTGAATTGAATTGAATTGAATAATTGTCACCTAGATAACATGCGTCAGAGATCATTTTAAAAATGACTGCAAGATAAACAATGTAAAATTAACAGAAAGAATTTCGAAGCTTATTTAAAAAATAAATCTATACTCTGAAACCTTCAAAAATTTTCTAAAGGCGTTCATATAATGAAGAAACATGTAAAAAAACAAGCATCAACAGTGAACTGACCTGATTGCGTGCGCGATCTTTTACTTCCCTGAAATTTTTTTATAAATGATGTGAAAGTTTTTTCAACTGAGAACAACATTTAAAAGAAGTGAATTAAAAAAGAGTTTTATTTTCTCTCAATACTATTAAATCAAGAGGAATACCTAAGCATTAATACATGAAAATACTGTTCTCGAAATACAAATTTAAAACTAGTTTTTATGTTCTAAAACGTTTAAACTTCAATTAAATGTACATTATACCGGAACTTGGATTTCGATCCACGAAGATTTTTATAGAACAAAATAACTAATTACTATCCTTGCTTTTAATTAAGTTAAACAAAGAACTATTTATATTAATAAATAATCAAAAAACCGAGCCTGAATATTTGGCCTAGTGTCTCTGATGGCATCCATCCGCAAACTTGGTCTTGTGAGATTTGTATAATTCCGAGAATTATCCATCACTGCTAAAAAATCTGAACAATTTTTATATATTCATGGAGAAAATTAGATTTCATCAGAAAAAATAAAAACGAATAATAAAACTCAATAACAAGAACATTTTTAAACCAAGAACATATGACAAATAAAGTTTAATTTAGTAATCATATGACAGTTATAGTTTCTCAGTACATCCTGCAAGAAGAGCCAAATAGAAACATATGAGCAGCAGTTTGTAAACTACGGAAACTTCGGAAGAATTTAATAAGCCAGAAACCCAACATACGAATTGGAGGAAGATTGATATACAAAACAAAACTTTAATTTTTTTGAGTTTTGAGTTCATCAATTTTGGAATCAAATCTTTTCCAGGAGCTTTTAAAAATTGGTTGAGAAAACTTTTATGTATGTAAGTCTACTCCTGAATAGTGAAATTTTTTTGCAATGCTAGTTGAAATTTTTACTTCTTGTTCCGTAATTTACTCACCTTTTTTACCCACCGTTCTCTGCGAACGGTAAACTTCCTTCTCGCTCTTAATTTTTTTAAATCTCGGGATGTCGTTACGAACAGTTTTTTCGGTTCTATGTATAGAATTTCGTTCGCGCCGCGAAAATTTGCAACGGGTCAATTCGCACCTCGATAATTCGCATCGCGATAATTCGAACCCGACCATTCGCACCGCAAAATATCGCTCCTCAAATTTTGCGCCACGAATAATCGCGCCAAGGTTATTGGCAGTGTAAGAATCTGATTCGCAAATATCACAGCTCGACATTTCGCACCGAGATATTTCGCGCACTTGTGAAATTTTGCAGTACGCGTGCCGTCGACTGCCTCGACTGCCCTAAAACACGGCCTCCGCTGGCTGTTACGTTGAGTTCATGACTACCTCGTCTATCTCCACTATGAGGCACTTTAGTGTAGGGTGAGAGTGCTGGACTGTGAGTAGCTCGGTGAGAGTTCGGATTCGCTCTGATGAGTAATTTTTGCAAAATTTTCTTTTTACATCAGAAAATTAATTTTACATTTAAAAAAAAACGCTTAGGCTGTAATCATATTATGATTACCCCTTTTCGGTGTAGGTATTTTTAGTGTAAGGGCGACGTTTCTCGAACTTTCAATAATTGAAATTAGTTTTCACCTAATTATTCTAGAGGCATGAATTATTGGTCCACCATTTAAATAGAAGTGTCACCAAATTAAATAGTAACGTCCACGAAATAAAATGGTACCATCCACCAAATAAAATGCTTACTTCCACCAAATAAAATGCTTACCTCCACCAAATAAAATGCTTACCTTCACCAAATTTTGTGGGCACGTCCACCAAATTTTTTTTCTTGTGAACTTCACCACGGCATTTTTTCTCACCTGACACCAACCTGTATGGTTTTTTTCGGGGAAATAATAAACGTCTACCTATTTTAGTGAAACGTCTACCTATTTTAGTGAAACGTCTACCTATTTTGACAAACACGTCTACCTGTTTTGACAAACTTGTTTACCTATTTTGAAAGAAACACGTCTTCCTATTTAGACAAACTTGTTTACCTATTTTGAAAAAAACACGTCTTCCTATTTAGACAAACTTGTTTTTTTTGACATTTTGATTTCGTGCGACCTCAACCTTTTTTCGGGCAACGTCAACCTATGACTTTTTCTTGTCTCTGTTGACTTTTCGCTGTATCTAATGACTTTTTTTTCATGATGAGAAAGAGATTTTATTCATGAAAACTCCCTTCCCCCCTTTCTCCTTAGGGCCCCCTTCCCCCTCCCCTCTCCCCCTCTAGGGCCCCTACCCCCCTTTGCTTAGGTAGGGCCCTCTTCCTCCCCCTTCTCCCTTTAGGGCCCCCCTCCCTTCCCTGCTTAGGTAAACCCCCCTCCCCCTCCCTCCTTTCCTTTCCCCAAAATTTATAAAGACAATTTAAAAAGAAAGAGAAAGAAACAGAACAAGAAAGAAAAAAAGAAAGAGAAAAAAGTAAGAAAGAGACAAGTTTGTCAAAATAGGTAGACATGTTTGTCAAAATAGGTAGACATGTTTGTCAAAATAGGTAGACATGTTTGTAAAAATAGGTAGACGTTTCACTAAAATAAGTAGACGTTTCACGAAAATAGGTAGACGTTGCACGAATTTAGGCTGACGTTTTTCAAAATAGGTAGAAGTTTTTCAAATCAGGTAGACGTTTTTCAAAATAGGTAGACAAGAAATTGTCGTCCGTTTTTTTCCACCAAATTCAAAGTCCATCAAGTTTTTTCGTGAAATTCACCACGGCATTTTTTTCTCACCTGACACCAAAGGTTACTTTTTCTGCTCAAATAAGAAGAGTGAGTTGTTTTTGATGGTTTTTTTTGTAGTGGAGGTAATTTTCGCGGGAGTAAAGTTTTTTATGAGTGTTTTTTGTTGTTGAATGTTTTCTTTAAGTTATTCTGTTGAATGTTTTGTTTCAAATATAATTTAAAAATAGGCACTTCTGCAGTTTAAGTGGCAGCGCTCGTGGGCTTCAAACGCTTCGGTTTCAATTTTTTTCTTCATTGATGTTCATTTTGAGCATCAAGGACTCTGATTCTTGCCAAAAAAATTTTTTTACAAAAAAGTTTTTGGGCTCAAGTGCAGTTTCAGTCACCCCCAAAGTCAAAAAAGCAGATTTCACAGCAAACAAACGCACTAACAAGGGAGGGAGAGGGGGCTCGCTGGCTCAGCTGGCCTAAAACACGGCCTCGCTCAATTAAATTATTTTTTCTTTTTCTTTCTTTTCTTTTCCTTTCTTTCTTTTTTTAAAAATTGTGTTTATAAATTTTGGGGAAAGGAAAGGGGGGTTTACCTAAGCAGGGAAGGGAGGGAAACCTTAAAGCGGGAAGGGGGGAGGAAGAGGGCCATACCTAAGCGGGGTTAGCAGGGTAGGGGCCCTAGGGGGGGAGGGGGAAGGGGGGCCCTAAGGAGAAAGGGGGGAAGGGAGTTTTCATGAATAAAATCTCTTTCTGAGAAAAAATCTTTGGACGGCTAAAGTAGATTAGAGCCAACTTTTTCCTAAGCCTAAGCGTTTTTAATGTAAAAATAATTTTTTGCAGTTGCAACATCAGGTTATTTTTTCATTTTTAAAAACTTTTTAGCTGTTATAAATGATTTTATAAATTTGTTTACAGATATAAACCACACTAAAGAAAAAAAAAGAAGTTTTTTTCTGGAAATTTTATTGTTTTTTTCTGAAAAAATTTTTTTTACAAAATTTTTTTTCAAGAATCAGAGTCCCTGATGCTCAAAATAATATCCTATGAAGCAATTTTTCGAAACCAAAGCGTTTAAAGCCCACGAGCGCTGCCACTTAAACTGCGAAAGTGCCTATTTTCAATTATATCTGAAACAAAACATTCCAACAAAATAACCTAAAGAAACATTCAACAACAAAAAACTTATAAAAACTTCACTCCCGCGTAAATTACCTCCACTACAAAAAAACCATCAAAAACAACTCACTCAGAGAGCAGAAAAAGTAACCGTTGGTGTCAGGTGAGAAAAAAATGAGGAATTCATTCAGAGGAATTCAAACCTGAGGAATTCATTCAGAAAATCACCCGAAATTCAATGAAAACCAACAAAATATTGCCCAAACGTTAGTTTCTCATGACGAGATTGAGCGCTTTACCATTATACCAACGAAGACAGATTGATTCTGGTGTCCGTTGATATTTCTAAACGTCCATCGTACCATTTGTCGCCTGAAAACTAGCATGTGAATGATTCAAGACTTCCAAAAAGTGTTTTTATATATTATACATATGTTAGTTAGCAAGATTATTCATGAGCAGATATGGCAGGAGTAATTTAGTCAGTGTAACCAACAAAAAAATTGGCCAACAATACGATCGTTGAATTATTTCAAAATGTATTAGGGTGGGGTGTGAGCGAGAGACGAAAAATGAGAATGTTAATTTGTTTCAAAATTAGGTTTTACCGAAAGCCTCTGTAAGAGACGGCTTCTCAGAAAGAAGCAAGTTCAAGAGAAAAATGTTAATACGAAGAAAAAAATTAAAATTTTACAACAAAACTAATAACCTCATTATAGAATAAAGTTCTTGGTCAAATGCTTTCTTCAAAAAAACATTGAACAAAACTAGTAATAAAGTTGATCAAAGTAATTTGTATTTCTACTTTGAAGCTTATATAATGCAGATTCTGAATTTAACTGTTAACTCTGCCATGTATGTATGTATCACAGCTCATATCATGTGGGAAATTTCCTTGAATTCCGCATTTCAACTCATCTAAATACCCAATAACTAGAATGACAAGTTTTGATGATCCAAGATATTGGATAGCCGCAGGCTGCTAATATCGATTAGGAGCTGTCAATCAATAGTATAAGTATTTTATTTTTCTCTGCTTCCATAGCAGCAACTCACAGCGAAAATGGAAAAAAAAACGACAGAGAATGAGCATGAAAAATCGATGATATGAAAATGAATGTGTTACGTTTATATATTCCTAATAATATATCTATAAGGCACAGTATATATGAATGCAATGAGCAAATCAGCTGAGTGGAATGTTTGAGTGAAAGAGCATGTATGTATTAGTAGAAGGAAAAAGGAAAACTTATATTGAAATCATTTGCTTGTAAAAAGTTAAGACAATATAAAAACCGTTGAAATTCTGTTCAACAACGTTCAAGATTCATATTTTTGAATGAAAATATTCAGTGAATCAAAACTCTGAATATTTTAACTTGCATAGTATTTATTATTGTGGGTTTTGAGTGTACAGAAATATCAATGGAAGTATCAATGTACCAAATTGTGTTAGAAATCATAATCATTATATGAAGAATTTACATAAAAAATTAAATTAAAAAAACAGAACTGCGATAAACAATGTCAGAGAGCTCGCAAAAAAGGGTGTTCGTGCTTTTTGAAATTATAGTCCATCTGTGGACCCTTAAACATTCCTATGATTTGTGTAAACTCATGAGAGACATCGAATCGATGATAACAAACATCACTGTGTAAACTGAGCCAACATGATTTTGAACGATAACCTAAAAAATATTATACATACCGATCGATAATATAACCTTGAGTTCCAAGTACCGCCGTATCTCTGAAGGTTATTGAAGTAGAATGGCATCTTTTGAAGGCAATATTGTTCTGGTAAGAACGTCAAATAAATCGATTCGAGAGTGATACTCGTTACAAAAATCAATTGGGGCAGATACCGCTTAGTTGAGAAAAGAGAGATGAAGACGACCGCATTCTCTTGGAGAAAGGATGAGCCATCTTCGGATTATCTCAGAGGCTGGGTAGACTCGTCTTGCGCTTTCGACTGCCGCCGTGTCGCTGGCATCGGTGGTGTTGATGTGCCAGCGGCGGAACTACCGCCAGATCCTTCTAGCGCCCGCTGGTCTTGGTGGAGCCCGCCGCTTCCTGCACCGCCCCATCCAACTCCTCCGGGCTTGTAGAGATGTTGCTGTGCGAGCCGCCGCCTGAACCGAAGAGATTAATATGCTTTAGCATTTCTCGCTGAGTTCTTGCTCGAAATAGCCAAGTAACCATGAAGTTTAAATCTTATATTGCACTATTTTTCCAAATCACCACCTGACCAATCATTTCGCTTCATTACTTATCGTTTAAAAAAAGAAATTTTAAAGACATTCTTTATGAATTAACCATCTTATATGTTCTACAGAAAGTACCTTTTCCAACTTACTATAATCTTCCTCGCGCTTGTTCCCGCCTCGCGGCAGGGTACGCGCTCCCCTGAGATGCAGGACAGACCTATCCTGGTAAGACCAGTGGCTGCCTGCTAGATCACTGCTAGTGTGATTAGCAGCAGTGGGGGAGAGTCAGATCCGTGCATGAGCACTACCAACATTTCTTAACCCCCTTGGTTTGGGTGGATCTGTCCGGGGTGGGAGTCGAACTCGGGACTCTTCGCACAATGGTCTATCACACTACCACTATGCCACGCCCGGACCTTTTCCAACTTACTCTTATTTTAATACCTTGGTTCATAGAAAAATGAATGTGTATGACTAATTTTCCAATCGAATAAAATTCCCATAGTCATTTTAATGAAAATAACAGCACGAGAATAAAATTTGAAGTAGAGGAAAAAACAGCTGACCTCCTTGCTGCGTCGGGGTGTAGCATTGAAGCCGAGCCGGTCGAATCCTCGGGTAAATGGCCTCCTGAAGAAACGATCGATGTTTTGTTATATCAATCTAGTCATTCGTGGAACCGTTGTCAAGCACTCAATCCGATAAACCAATCCCTGTTTCTTTGTACTGAAAACTTTCTGTTTTTATTTTTATGTATACCTTCTAACTGATAGGTTATAATTGTGTGATATCGAGAATACTGATAAGCTGCAAAATACCTTTTAAAACGGGAAACTGCTCTGTGAAAAGAGAATTGAATACTTGCGGATTACTAAAAAAACAACTTGTATGATACCTCCGATGTACATAGTCTTCATGTCATATTCGTCATCATCTTCATAGTAATACCCGATCGGGCGAGGAGCATCTGAAGAACAAGAAAATTACGCTTCAGAACGATCACGCGTATCGAACCTTTGAACTATGAGTCTTTTTATGAATTGTAGCTCTATGATTAAAAATATTAGTAATGATATTATTGGAAACAACAATGATAAGTACACACAGAAAAGGATGAGTTTCGGAAAGAATGCTGAAAAGGCATACATGTGATTTATGAATAGTAACACTTTGAAAGTATTCCTGTGCGTAAGTATGAAAGTATGCTAGAGAGGCATACAATCAATGTATGAATGGGATACTTTTGAAAGTATGCCTTGGTGGCTATCTTTCTTTTCTTGGCACTTATCCAATCATCATGCTCTATATGAAGTTTGAAGTTTGATTACGCAAAGTATTTTGAAACATCACGTGTAAAAGCATAAGTCAGAGGGAGGATAGAGGGTTTCTGTGGCATAGGGGAGAAGAGAAATTTAGGGGTTCAGAAGTGTTTTCCGATGGGAGTCCCTACGGAGGGATTCAAGTTAGGAAATCGAGAATGGAAAGAATCATTGCATACCAGCCGCTCAGAATGACGTAAAAGGGAAAAATACGAGAAGTGGGGAGAGTTGTTACATGACGGCCGCTCAGGAGAATGAGAAAAGGGAAGAATATTATACACTTATTATCTCGATTACTTTGTAAGAGAGAAGCACACATACGAATCGTATCGTGTAAATCATTTACCCAGCTATTCTGGTAGAAAGGTATCGGGAAAAATTTTGATTGCGAAGCGCTCTTTAAAAAAAAGCCTTTCGGGAAAAAAAAGCCCTTGGGGAAAGTCACAAGCAAAAAAAAAAATTTTGAATGAAAACCAAAGAAACAGCATATATATATTGGACTTAATACTATATATACAGAAACACTTAGGTTTACCGACAAATGCACATACTTTGAAGACTTCCTCAAGAGAATGGGCGGTATGATTACCACATATCAGGAAATTCGATTTCCAGATGATATTATACTTAATAGGATAATTAAAACTCTAAACAGAAATCCTAAAATACAACTTAAATATAATACCGTAAACTATAGAATTACGGAACATATTATATTAAGAAATAAAGAAAAATAGACCACTACTACAAACTACAATTAGTTGTTGCTCTACATTGCTTCAATACATTCCCGCTCATTACTTTTCAAAAATGCTTGGATAGCATTCTCTATCTTATCTTCCAGTTTTTCATTATTTTGTTTTTCATCATTTTGTTTTATTTATTTATTTTTGTTTATATGTGTTTATTTGTTTTTGTTTTTATTTTGTATAGTTTAATTCTAAGCTATTCGTTATAATTATACTCGTTTCTCTCTGGGCACTCACTGATGAGCCCCACCCAGAGAGAGCAGAAGTCTGTCTGAGTTGGGGCGAAACAGACTTCTGCTACATTATATTTTCAGCAGTGATATCTTAAATGTAAATAAATTAAATTTTATCAACTCTTTTACTTTTTCTATAATAATACATACTTTCTTTTTGTAGACATCATATTTTCAAAGTATATTTAGCATACTTTCATTATGTAGACAGCATACTTTCAAAGTATCCCTAGCGTACTTTCATTTTATTACTATTCATACTTTCAAAGTATGAATAGTAACACTTGTGTGCGGAACGTTTTGGAATACTTTCAAAGTTTGTAGTTCCATCTCATACTTTTGAAAGTATGACTATTAATACGCTTTTTTGTGTGTAATGTGAATAAACATAAAATAATAATAATAATAATAATAATAATAATAATAATAATAATAATAATAATAATAATAATAATAATAATAATAATAATAATAATAATAATAACAATAACAATAACAATAATACAAAAATAATAATAATGATAATAATAATAATAATAATAATAATAATAATAATAATAATAATAATAATAATAATAATAATAATAATGATAATAATAATAATAAAAAATAATAATAATAATGATAATAACAATAATATATCTGCACCTCTGGGAACAGCACACATAAAGTTGCCGCCAATGTCATCATTTCTTCTAGAAGTCGTGGAGGGAACGATTGCTTGCATTCCACTCAGACCGCTGAGGCCACTCTGCAAGTAGTTTCAATAGAATCACCCATTATCGAAATGGATGCCTTCTTATCAAACAATCTACTAAAGATATACTGTTCAACTATTTGAACCAATTTATAATTTATTTAATCAAAATGCCTTATTAAAATTGATCAAAAGGCTCCATGATTAGAATAAATCCTACACTTTTTTAGTTTCAAGTTTTTATTATCACGCAATGTAAAGCTTGATGAGGTATTAGGGAAGATCCAGTTTAGCCAGAAGTCCGATGAGCTACGAGTTGAAGAGCCCGGAAGCGGGAAGACGAGAAGGAAGGACAAGGGCTACTGACAGTCGTTCCAAAACGGCCATTCAAGAAAAAGGGACAAGTGAAGAATGGAGTTCAGTCAGAGTATAACTCAAGTTAGATTAAGCAAGCAATATAATCACAACGATTTCAAAGAATCGAAGTTTGAATCTCTAAAAAAATTTAACAGGAATCTCTATCTTCGTAAATAATAGTATCGAGAAACGTCTTCTGGAGTCTAATATTTCAGCAGTTCATGTTCGTTAATCTTGAACACCGGTAATGTCACTTTGATATGGCTGTACCGCTGCACACCGGTAATGTCACTTTGATATGGCTGTACCGCTGCACACCGGCAATGTCACTTTGATATGGCTGTACCGCTGCACACCGGTATGTCACTTTGATATGGCTGTACCGCTGCACACCGGTAATTTCACTTTGATATGGCTGTACCGCTGCACACCGGTAATGTCAGTTTGATATGGTTGTACCGCTGCACACCGGTAATGTCACTTTGATATGGCTGTACCACTGCACAAAACAATAACACGAAACATCTAAATATCTCTCCAACACCCGCCATACAGAACATTTTGAAAGAAAGACACTCTAGAAATTGTAAAACTGAATTAGTTTTGTGTGAAGAATTGAAGGAATCTAGATTGAAGGAAGGAGTCTGAATAGAAGAACCTTCTCAGAAGAATCGATCACTCGATTGGTACGGAAGGAAATCATGAAAATGACTCCGATGATGAGAATCAGGACGAAGATGAGGCCGATCACCGCGGATGTGATGATTGTGAACTGAGAAATGAATCAATACTGAAAATGTCGTAAATCCCGACTCAGAAACATTAAAAAATGAAGAGAAACTGTCTTGGAAAAATGGAAAAATAGATAAACTTGAAGTGGAAGTCTGACTAGAGCTAAGGAGAGAAAGAGGCGAGAGAGAGAGAGAGAGAGAGAGAGAGAGAGAGAGAGAGAGAGAGAGAGAGAGAGAGAGAGAGAGAAAGTGATAGAGATAGAGGAATGAAGAGAGCTTAGATAGGAAATTAATATGACGTTGAAACTCTAAAAGTATTCTACTGATGGAAGAGAAACGCAGCGCTAATTTCGTACCTTCTTAAGTCTCACCAAGAATTGCCATGAATGTCAATGAATTACGGTGTTTTTTCTTTTAAATATTGCCACTCCTTATTGGAAAGTAAACGAAGCAAATGCAAAATTGGCAATAAAAACACCGTGATTTTTCAACTTTCAGAGGCGATTCGTGGTGAGACTAAAGAAGGTACGAAATTAGCGCTGTGTTTTTCTTTTACCAGAAAAGTACTTTTTTAAAATTTAAACGTGAAATAAGAGAGAGGGAGATTTCCACAAAATTAATAATAAACATGAGTACCTTCTGTCCTCTCGGTTGGAATCGCAGTTCACATCTTTCACCAGAGAAGTTCTCCTTGCAAACACACTCGACGTAACCGATCGGATTCTTCTTGCATATTCCGTCGTTAAGGCAGAAGTTCTGGCAGGCATCTGTAAGCATAATTTACGCCTAAGGAGTTACGAAAAAAATTTCCTAGTTTCCGTTTCAAAGATTTCTTTCGTGTTCACTAAGAATGAGAAAGGCATAGTAAATAAAAGAGATAAATATCAAGGAAATAAGAAAGAAAGAGAGAGACACATGAAAATTATCCATTGTATCAATTTTACATGTATAAATGTAGTTCAAAACTACTTTCTACCGAAACAATTTTTTATGCTCTGGTTTTCATTTAATTATCTTCTTGCTGAAAACTCTTGCAAAACTTGTCGCAAAACATGGTTTAGTTTGCGAGAAAACTTTTATGTCGTGTGTATGAGACTTTTTTCAAAAAAAGGTTTTCAGAACCTCACTTGCCAGCCACTCGGAGCCCTTGAATCACATTATAAATCACCTAAACATGTATTTACTTAATTTAAAAATAAAAAAAGTACTCGCTTATCTATTTATTCATCCGGAAGCCATGGTCTTGGAGTGAACTCTCACCATAGCAATGCGTTCCATTCCCACGATATCCCGGCTTGCATTTGCACTCGAAGTTTGGATGATCAAGGTCGTCCGGAAGATCAATGCAAATGGCATGCCATGAACAGTTGTCCTCAAACCAAGCAAAGTTCCTCTTCGCTCGTTATCCATAGCTATCCAGCTATCGATTGCTTCTTTCGCTCGTATCTTCGAGTCAGTCACATAGCCACCAAGTGGTTTTCAATTCGCAGATGCCTAACCAAATTACATCATATTCTTTTTTCGCTTAGTCCATGAAAACATTTCACAAAAATAGATTACCTAGAGTAGTGATTAGAAACCAATACCAGAATTAATACATATACAATTTACTTTAGAAGCAAAATATCATGATAAACCTCGCCGGTAACGCATTGATTGGTGGAGTAGCATTGTGATTCTGCAGTAGCCCCTAAAACATCGAAAGTTGAGAACACATACACATTTACAATAACAAAAAATATACTTACCACTGATCAGTCTGAGTTATTTTAATTGACTGCTCAGAAAAGCCTGTCAATTTGAATAACCAGAGAAGAATTTTAATATTGAAAACTTGCGATTAAAGTTATGTGTGTCCTTGGACAGTTCGGAGAAATTTGAGATTTAAAATACTTCGGCCAATACTGGAACACGGGACAGTATCACCCTAAATTCAGGATTGAAACGAACGCTTGAGGATTTCAACTTAACAGCAGCTGCATATCACGAATAATAAACATTTATTATGATGAATCTTTATAAAAACGCGTTTGTTTTATAAAAGACGGTTTCACGTTTTTCTTAGCAGTTTTTTTTCTCCGCAGCTCTCCAATCTTCTGGGTTATCATCGTAAGCCCAGATCTTTTTATAAGGCTCAAAAGCAAAGTTTGAAATATTAAAGTCTATTAACCGTGAGCGGCGGTTGTATGATCCGGTGGGCACAATTTGCACGCGGGCTGCTGTTCTTCGTCTTGGAAAGCTCCGCGAGGACAAAGCTGGCACTGCTTGCTGGAACAGACCACATTTCAAAAGTAAGCTCACCATTTCTCTTTGTCTCTCTCTGTTTCGGTCTCTGTCTCTCTTCTCTATATCTCTTATTTTCGCTCTCAGCATCTTCTTCTTCATCAACATTTATCAATCTGTGGGGTATTTGCGGAACAAATAGGTCCTGTTTTTGAATAGTACTTTTAAGTAAGACTATTCAAAGTAAGTCAATCACTTCTGGTCACAAACTCATATGAAGGAAATAAGCGAGTAATGAAATCTGGTCGGTTCCATTATCTTTCTCAATCGCTTTTCCAATCACAGGATAGGATTTCTAAGTTTTTGAAAGAAACCTCAACCAAAGACAACATTTCTTCACCTTAAATCATGAAGACTGATCTACTATTAGTATACATACATATACATAGTTTTTTGTGAAAGAACAGCATCTCTTTTGGTTTACAAAAATAGTTATATAGCTGCCTGCCCTTTTTTTATCCACGGTGTCAAATTTGAATATTGTCAGAGCGGTGGGCCAAAAAATTAAAACGAACCTCTCAGGTACCAAAAACTGCCCCTTTGTGCATTTCGGAGTGTCGCATTGCTCTCTACGCGTCGATCCTTCTTTGTCTGTGGTTGTTCCTTAGAAGAAAAAAAGGTGCTTTTTTTACTAATACTGAGGGACACAAGAGTTTAAAAATCCCCTATGTAAGATAGATTTTGAAGCTTTATGATGTTAGGTCACGTAATTTTTAAAGCGGCGATTTTGGTTGAGACTAAAAGAGATAAAATTCTTCTCAAGGAGAAAAAACAGTTCACAGGCTGATTTCAAACCCAAGCGTTCTTTTTTACCGGAAGGGGTACGTCACCAATACAATATTAACAACAATTTTTGATCTATGTAAATCGTTTAAGCAACGATGGGCTGAGACTATGTATGAAATAAATCCATCGCATTGGGCAAAAATGGCACTCGGCCGGGACCGAACCTCCGCTGCCTAACCGGGGCTTGTAAAGTATAACCAATTCACCAACCGAGCACACATTGTCCGAATACCAGTAACTAATTTTTCCGTGCGGTAGCGCTCTATAAAACGCCTAATGGCCTCATTTTTAGAAGCTTTTGAGAATCAAATTGATTACAGAAAAATTAGGGATAAAACTATATAATCGTGCAGAAATAAAGTTGATGGACCAACCAGGGGGACACTGGATGCATTTGGCATGTGATCCACGCTGTCGAAACCAACCGATGGGACATGGTACACATCCACCCGCCGAT
Source organism: Allodiplogaster pararmata (assembly GCA_964056735.1). Lineage (NCBI taxonomy): Eukaryota > Metazoa > Nematoda > Chromadorea > Rhabditida > Diplogasteridae > Allodiplogaster > Allodiplogaster pararmata. The sequence continues at coordinate 31,813,313 of OZ057405.1, forward strand.
GAAAGCTCTTGCCCATCTGGCAAACAAAGAAATTTTTTAGTTACACATTCTGCCTTTTAGTGCAATCTATAACTTCGCAGCTACACAATGCGCAGAAATTGAATTTGCAAGGTAGTTTTTTAAAAATTAATTTTTCATATGTTATCAATATGATAAGCTATTTAGAGTTAAACTATTCTTAATCTTATAACTCTCAATTTTGATGGAAACAGTGAATGAAGAGATGAATGAGATCGTGGTAGACATTTTTTGAATACCGATACTTCAAGCATCTGCCGCTTACTTGAGTGTTACGTATCTTGACAATTTAGGTAGATAAAAAGCCCAAAGGCGTATTGAGCTAACCGGGACATTCATCCCGACACTCGGCGACATCCGATGCAGTCTCGCTCAAGGTCGTCTGACCCGCTGGGCAAGGTATGCATTCGAAGGACCCTGAAAGAAGGCAAGGTATGCATTCGAAGGACCCTGAAAGGAGGCAAGGTATGCATTCGAAGGACCCTGAAAGGAGGCAAGGTATGCATTCGAAGGACCCTGAAAGGAGGCAAGGTATGCATTCGAAGGTCCCTGAAAGGAGTCGAATGTTATTCGAAGAAGTTTGAAGAGTGTCAAATTAAATTTGAAACGATACAAGTTTTGCGTAAGCAAGCTTCTGAGCAGATTATATTGATCTTTCTTCCTAACTCTAAATGTTTTTTCCACTTCAAAACTCAATTAACACAGTTCAAAAATAGCGACACATAGTCAAGAAGAGGGCCATGGTGGGATATCGACCCCAGCCGTTTTCCTCTTACCAAAAGTGAGCGCATTACCACAAAATTACCGAAGACCTCGCTGATCGTTGATCCGTGAACTAAGGCTAAACATGAGAAAACCTTCTCGCCTTCGATGGTGCTACAGCCCACAAGTTCACACCATCGCCAGGGACCGCTTCATCCTCACCGGTATCGAGCGCGTTTTCAGGTGGTGGATAGAGGGATGTCTCTTTGCACAAGTGCATTGTAGATAGCGGGTGTCCGTCGCGGACCAAAATTGACAGTTTAGTTCGTCAAAGGAGGGTCATTCCGGACTGGCCTGGGCATGCCAACGGATAAAACATCAGCCGATACTTCCCCATACTCTGTATTGGAGTCGAGGCGCCAGTAAAATAGCCTCTTGCCCTTCTCTGGTTAACGAATGGGTCTCGCGAAGAGGATCGCCGACTGCGGTGCGAGTGTAGACGGAGGAAATTTCCCCGGACTCAAAAGGACCCTCACCAACTCCCCTCGACAGGACCTATGGGCAAAAAACAACAACAACAACATGAGAAACCTTCATCAGGCTGATAAGCAGCAAAGCCACACGGCGAGCAGCTCGAAGAAGATTTCATCATAGCTGAGGGCAGAGAGAGGTCCAGGAAGTGACCGGCAGGACAAGAAACTGGAACGTTCATGATTCATTTATTGAACTCGAGCGCCTTTGATCATGTATAAAAGGGTGATGTCATCATGTCAATCATAAAAGATGCCAAGATGCCAAGATGTCAATGCCAAGATCTCATCTTTACACAAATTAAACTCATTTCAACACTGATTTCATGGTCCCTTTCATCAAGAGGTTATGCGATATAGACCTTCAGATCATACGATCTTTCATGTGCTTTGAAAATGATCTAATCGATGAGAGCATAGAAAAACCTTTGCAGTCCTCCTCGTCCATCGAGCCTAGCGAAGACGTTGTGAATCCAGTCGGGCAAGCACGGCAACTTGTTTTACCTGCAAATAATTAATTCTTTCAAATTTCCTTTTTCATCATTTTCGTAAACATCAAACAATATGTGACTCAGTCTTCGAAAAGTGATCAGTCAATTGTCAAATTAAATGTGAAAAGGTGGCCCCAAAAAATGCCGGCCCCGAAACCTTTGTCAATTTTCAGTGAATAAACTATCATTAGACCAAGATAATCCTACATATGTTGTTGCGTTCGAGTTTCTTACTACAAAATCTTTGCCCGAGCTTTGTTGACATGCTTGATCCGTTCCTCTGTTTACAGCAGTGCGAATTAATTGCAACATAGTCAAAGGAATGATTAAACAAAAGACTATGTATTGATTGCGTAAGTGTATTGGAGAAAGTGATAAAAAATGCATTTAACTTTTCAGTCCGTTAAATGAATCAATTTCACAATATCTTCATTTATTTCTGTTGTTAGATAATAATGAAAATAGCAAATGACGATGCATTTGCGCTACCTGCCAGTGGTTGGTAGTATCCAATATCACAATAAGAGCAACGCTGAGTTATTCCCTCGAAGAAGCTGCCAGGAGCACACGGAACTGTAAAAAACATCGGAAACTTCTTTCAGAATACAGCAAAAGAAAAGCATGTTGTAAGCAAGACTTTAAATGTTGAAATTATAACTTTAATAGCATTTCTAAGCACTTTCATAGCATTTCCAACTTTTTTGTTAAGGAACAGAACAGCTTTTTTTGTAAATGAATATTCCTCTCGTGATAAAAAGCTACCAACCACAGAGGTCCTTGATGACGACACTGCCTGTTTGACAGAGAAATACGTCCTCCAATTTGAGCGTTTGAAGGTTAGGTCGTCCGTTTGGAAGAGTCTAGAAAGCATTTAATTTTTTAACTATAAAAAAAATCTTTCAGTCAAAAGTCAAATAGGATTAGATTTCTCACTCAAATGTATCAAAAAAAAAACTTCATCTTCACTGTCTTTGAAAATAGAGCAAAGTAAATTCTGTTATGAGTCTTGGACAAAGGAGTCTAGACGAGAAAATCTTCAATTTTTTGTCCACTATGTGATAGTTTAAAAATTCATACTTACCATGTGTTCTAGTAGATAAAATGTATCACGTAGGATTTACTACAGATTTCTTTACGGACAACGGATCTTAAAGCTGTATCAATTATATTCTCATGAGCAGATGTTCGAAAAAAACTAGATAAATATGATTTCTAAGATGATATAAATAACCTGGTCAAGACTGAGAGCCTGCTTTCGCAGAATCTCTTCCTCCAGAATCTCTAAGACGCTGCGATATTCTCCCGCTTGATGGTCGTACACCTTCTCTCTGAACATCTTCTATTTTCATTTCTGACGTTTCAGAACCAAAATCACTTCATAACCTCTTTTCTTTCTCATTTACTACATAGCCTTCTCTCATCTTCTTATCAAATTCGTATCATCTGTATAGTGCAATTTATTAGTTACTTTTTTTTCATTTTCTTGGGTTTTTTCTCTGTTTCTATCTCTCTTTCTCTTTTTCCTGCTTCTTTTTTTTTTTGACTGCCCCCACCTCTTGACTGGAAGATCAGCAATCAGCCTGAATACGTGTTCCTGCCCTCCGCCGAATATGCTGTTGGTGTCCTTCTTCGTCCTTCTCAGTATCTCCTCCCCGATGCCCATCACTTTCATCCCAACTGCATTCTCACACTCCACATCTACGCGCGCACCCACGCAGCCACTGCTGTCTCTGCAGAAAATCGATAAATTACAGTCAATTCAGAATCTTCGCTGTTATTTTAACTGTTATTCATCTACAAGCCACCCATTCTCTATCTTATTAAACTTTCTACCATCAAGTGTTAGGCTTTTTTCCTGCTTTTCTGTATCAGAGATACAGAGAAGCAGGAAAAAGATACCAACAGTTGAATGTAAATAGCAACGCATAAAAAGGTAAAGTTCAAAACCAGTTTGTATCGTGAACCGAAATCTCTATTACCAAGGTTTCTAAATTAAGAAAAGTTCTCCTATTATATGTTGCTCATGGTGCGTCTTTGACTGGTAGCGAAAAATGATGCGTGGGTATCAAATGCTTTGATTCCCTCAACACCTCATAACTCTCCTCCCTTTTAATAGCCCAAATGCAGAAACTGCCAGCCAAGCCATTGAATTTTCGTAATAGCAATACATGCAAGTTATCAATGATTCTTCGGCGGTGACGCTATCTGATATAAAGAGACATGGCTGAGTCTACTTCTACCCTAAAAGCTACTTTTATCATGGGATAGTTAAAAACATTTTCATACACGCTGATCAATATATTTGATAACTAGGATTTTACCGCATATTTTCCTTTAATGCGAGCGAAATTTCACTTTTTTCGGAACAAGTTTTATTCTCTGTCATATGATGATATTCTATAATTTTCACTCGAAATGACCTCCGCTTTTGCGAATGACAGCCTTCAGACGACAGGGGTAGGCAGACACCGCGGGCCGCAAAATCTCTTGGGGAATTCGGTCACATGCTCACTCAAGCGAAGTCTTGAGACCGGTCAACGAGTTGTGGGTTTTAGCGCAAGCTTCATTCTCCAGGATGGACGTCCATTGGATCCAATTCTGGACTATAAGCAGGCCATTCCTTGGTGGCGATGAAAGCGGAGAAGTTTTATGATTTCCACTCTTGTGTCTTCTTGCTGGTATGAGCAAGAGCTTCGTCCTGTTGGAACGTCCAGTTCCGTGTTCCGAAGTGCCTCTGGTCCCAAGGCTTCACATGATGTTCGAAGATCATTTCGACAGATGTGCTTTATGTAGATTTAGCCAAAGCCTTTGACACAGTATCGCATTCTAAATTACTTTATAAGCTAGAAAACCTAGGCTTTCGAGGACGATTGCTTGAATGGTTTGAATCATTTCTGTGTAATCGTTTATTCTCAGTCCGAATCGGTTCTATCCTCTCAAGCACACGAAAGATGTCGAGTGGAGTACCGCAGGGCAGTGTGCTCGGTCCGCTACTCTTCCTCATCTACATATCCGACTTGCCACAAGCATTAGCCAAGCACTCTGTCGTCGAGTTCCGACTCTTCGCCGACGACATAAAGATCTTCACCACATATGAGGCCAACGACAGCAGTCTCGCTCACAGCCAACTCTCTCGATCAATAGAAACTCTTTCTGAATACTGCGAAAACTGGCAATTATCTATAGCTGAGCAAAAATCATCTGTTCTATGCATTGGTAAGAACAACCCTCAATATCCATATATAATTAATACCTGCGTTTTAACTGCTTCTTCCTCTGTTCGAGATTTGGGTGTCTTTTTGGACAACCAATTGAACTTTAAATCACATATTGATATCATTGTTAGACGAGCTCTTGGTGTGTTGTTCTGTATCTTCCGTTCGTTATCTTGTACTAAGAAAGAAGTATACATCAGATGCTTCCATTCTTATGTTCTTCCAATTCTTGAGTTTGCTTCTCCAGTATGGTCTCTTTTCTCCAAAAAAGAGATTCGGAAATTAGAAAGAGTTTCTCATATTTTCACTAAACTCTTGTATCATCGTTGTGGGCTTTTCTTTGAGAATCACATTGTTCAACCTTCTTATCATGAGCGTCTATTTCAACTCAACATGTCTTCTCTCCATTTGAGATGTATCATGATCGATATTGTTTTGGCAGTCCGCATCATTAGATGTGATGTGAATGTACGGGCAAGCGCTTTTTATGTATTTCGTCCGTCTCATGGTAGAATATCATCATTCTATCTGACCATAAGAAAGTTTAATAGAATGAATCTGAAGAACTCCTTCGGCTACCGCACGTCCAGATTTCTGAATAAACTAGGAGATATAACATTCAGCCACCTCAATCAAAATCTTCTCAAGAAGTTCCTTCTATCTTGCCCTAATCTACTGAGGATCCTTGATGTTTATGTGGAGAATTTATAATTTATAAGTTTCGAAATCTTTTTATATGTTGACAAAAACAAAAAATTGTGTCGTTCTTTTGTTGTTGTTGCTCGAATCTAGAGACCGCAATGACAATATTTTGGTACGCCATTTTTTCTGCCACACTAATATTCCGTAATTCCAAACTGTTTGTAAATCGAATAACTTGGAACTTTCAACGGATTTTTTTTCTTTCTGTATGTTTTTCTGAGAGATTCAGTCATTGTATTATGCCTCAATTCGTTTTAAAACTCGTGAAAATGTCTCATTTCAGTTCGAGCCTCTTCATCGGTTTTCTGAGACAGGATTTAGGAGTTTTTATGGAGTCTCGGAGCTCAGGTTACCAAATGATATTTTCCTTCATTTTGATATAAAAACGAACTTTCGATTGCTTGAAGCAAAGATATTATTTCATTTTATTAATGAAAAAACTCAAGTTGACTTAATAGTAGAGAAAATTAAAATTTTTATCTTTCCCGTAAGAAAATATGCCCTTTCGAAGTTAAGCCACGCCCTATAGTATAGTAGTAACTGCTTTATATAAAGGCGAACTTTCGATTAATAAAAGCAAAGCTATTATTTCATTTTATTAATGACAAAACTCAAGTTGACATAATAGTAAAGAAAATTTAAATTTTTATCTTTCCCGTAAGAAAATATGCCCTTTCGAAGTTAAGCCACGCGCTAGAGTATAGTAGTAGTCACTGCTTTATATAAAGGCGAACTTTCAATTATTAAAAGCAAATATATTATTTCATTTTATTAATGACAAAACTCAAGTTGACATAATAGTAGAGAAAATTTAAATTTTTATCTTTCCCGTAAGAAAATATGGCCTTTCGAAGTTAAGCCACGCGCTAGAGTATAGTAGTCACTGCTTTATGTAAAAAAATTTCAATAAAATGTTGAAACAATATTTTTTTAGAAAAAAGAGATGCGATCAGCAACATGAAACTGACACCGATCCAACTGTCGGTCAATTCTGGAAATTGCGCTCACCTATATATGTATGTAGTTATTGTATTACTGCCTTTACGTTTCGGGTTTTCCTCTGAATTTCACCGGTAATTAATAACAATTTCACCGGTAATTAATAACAATTTCACCGGTTATTAATTATAATTACACCGGTTAATAATTATAATTTCACCGGTTATTAATCATAACTTCGCTTCGATTTCTGAAAGTTGAATTTGTTATTTTCATTCTTACTAAGTTTTGGTTCTGTATCCTATACAATTTAGATTCTTTTGAATAAAATTTCAAAATTTTCTGTATTGTACGAAAACAGCGTTGGAAAAAAAGCGATAAAATTTTGAAAAGGACTACATTTCGATTACATTCAAATTACACCGAAAAGTCGATTCAAAAATTGGCGATTTTCAATTCATAAAAAAAAATTTTTATTGAGAAAATCAAAAACTTTTTCAATAAAAAAATGATGAAGATTACCAGTGCGAAGTTAAGGCCGCGTTTTAGTACAAGCATGACCCACTTGACCTTCCGCGCTCTAGCGTACCAAGATTTGTTATAGGCAGAATTTTCGAAGCTTATCTGATCTCTTTTTTCTGCTTTAAAGTAATTGTTTTTGATTTTTTCATGTTTTTTTGAACTAATTAAGTGATTAATAACACATGAAAATTACATTTTACTACCTATTCTGATTTTGATTTTAGCCATTGCGGTCTCTACTCGAATCACCTCATTTCGATTTATAATCATATTCTTTCTTTTTTAATCATTATTTAATATTTTTTCTTCTATATTTTCCCTGTCTCAGTTTTAACTTCACGTCATATCCGCCAACCTGATGTCAGATATATAATTATGTATTGAATAAATAAATAAAAATCTCTGAGATGGACATCTGCGTATTTATTTTGGCCTCTTTTCTGACGAAAAAGAGATGAGTTCAACCCGTGGAGCAGATGCCAGAGAAAACCTTTCTGGATGGGAAGCACGTGAGACTGTTTTGGAGGCAGTATCAGCTTCTTCAGAAGACTGAGCAAGCGCCCCATCATTTTGTTTGTTGTAGCTCCTCTCCACTATGAACGTCTTCTGAACGGTAAAAAGGGTCATGAGATGCTCTCCAGTCACGGTTCAAGCAAGGGGAGCAGGGTTTTTATCGCGCCGTGCTTTCTGCTGCTCAGGAGTGCGACCTTGACGCTTCTGGTACTTGTATGAATTCATACCAAGCTTCTTTCGAGCAACATTCCACATTGTATCGTATGACGTATCCAGTTTGGCAGCCATTTTTCTGATGCTTCTGCCTTTGTTGCAGTTCAGGCATTGCTTGACGATTTTTGTAATACGGGAGGTGGCAGCGGAATTGGGACGACCACAACGTCAACGATCAGTGAGTGTACCTCGTTTGAGATTTTAATGCACAGTCTGACGGGCGACTCCCAGCCGACGAGTGTTCTCCTAAGGATGGTGTCCAGCACTACTCAGCGACAATATTGCGGGATGAGAACATTTCGCGAGTTACAAATATTAGAGAACGAAATTTTGGTTACAGTTAGATCAAAGTTGACGAAATTAATGACGTCATTTGAAATCTGCAGATCGACTCATCTCGTGCTCAACACGTACCCAAAGTTTGTTATCAAATATACTGATCACTATGTATATCTTCAACCACACTTTTGTAATGTTTGTAATACTGACTTGAGATTGCAGAAGTTGTACCGGTCGTTAGCCTCATTGAGGCTTTTCAAAACGGCAGCCCTGAGGGCATCTCGGCCTGCGGCCGTGCATGGAGAGTGCGCCGGGTAGTCCAAGCGGAGTGACATCATGCGAGTTGCCGGGATCGTTCTGGGAAAGGGTGGCCATCAGGCGAGTAACATGGTTCGTCTTTTTTTTTTTTAGGAAACTAGGTTATTCTTTATTCGAGTGTCTGTTGATTTTTGCTGCCTTCGTTGAACGTATTGATTTTTTAAAAGCATTTTTATTGCCTTTGTTGAAGCGTCTAATTTTTTTCCGATTTAAGCGTCTCGTTTTCTCTGGGATCGTGCTTTTGAAAGTATATTGGAAGACATCCTTACAAGAAGCTAACGGTGTTTTTGTTGTAAGTATTCATACTAGCTTTTGAAACTTTAACTCAATTAAGCAGTCCTCAAAAGACACATCAATTTATTCAAAAATGGTCTTTGAAGCTCTTCTGAACTAACTTGAAAGTAATCAATACTGTCTTTTAACTTTGTAAATGAGGATTGGTCGATTTTGCTAAGACTCTTCATAATTCTTAAGAGAATCTCGGTACTCACTTCGTACACTGCGGGTAGCGAAACTTGCTCATCGGTGAAACTGAGGAGGACTTCCTCGCAGTGCCCTGGGAGCTCTTCGGACGCCATTCGCCATCAGCGCCGCAGGAGTAGAAAGATGCCGCTGGCATAGAAAAGCCGAACCCGTCTTTGCAACGAATCGAGCATGCCTTTAAAATGTAGGTAGATATCATTTCTACGGAAAACTGAATTTCGAAGTGCACAAAATAGTAGATCTTAGAAAAAATGAGAAATCAAGGCAAGGTCGGAATGCTTGAAAATATGCGGATCTGTGAGCAGTGAGTATGAGATTGAGTACTACCTTGTACTTGAGATGAGGTCCCCAGAGCTCACACCGCTGCTCTCCATTCGCCGGTTCCGAAAGTTCAGGGCAGTGGTCATCGATAACATGAACCTTTGAAAGAACATATGCATAAATTTTTTTCTCTGATACTAAGATCGCCGATCTAACAAGACGAAGCTCGCGACATGAATTGGACAGCTCGGAGTTTTCTAGTATTTGCATACACTATAACTCTAGAGCATTTCAGAATTATCAATCCTCGAATTGATGAAGCTTTCAAAGTCTTAAGTTTTGGTTGCATCATACCATCGGCGTATTCCTGGTAGACTTTTATTCTCAAAAATATTCGTCCCGAGCATATGAGCTCGCATCTCGACAAAAAATTTTTTATCACCAAGTCTAACTTTAAGTCGACAAACTCTCGAAGACAAATTGATTTCATCTGCCAAAAAATGAATACTTCTCTCAAGAAACTTATAAAAAATTTCACTGTCGAGAAGCTTACCTTAAAGGTGCAATGTGCAGCACGGCCGATGTCGTCGGTAGCTATGTAGGTGACAATGTGCTCTCCCAAGGGAAGCAAATCCCCATTTCGCACATTCTGGCGTATGCCCACAATATGACGGGGCAGATCTGTCAATTCAAACTTGCTAGAATAGTAATTGAATTCTTAGTTGAAAGAATATTCTACCAATGTTCTTGTTCGAAGATAACATTTGAAAAAGTGTGTTCTACGAAAATTTCAGAATGTCTTTTCTTCAAGTTCTACGAAAATTTCAGAATGTGTTGGAAAAGAAGTTAAATTCTTCATGAAAATAGTGAGTCTGCTGTCTGTGTATGAGAAGTATCAAAAGAGCTACAAAAACGGTTTTCCGCAAATTTAATGAAGTGCTATTGCTGAGGAGCAAGCGAATATTAAGTTTGCCTTCAGTTCTTAAGTCTGAATTATGATCAAAATTTGGCGGCAGTGGTTTTATTATTATTATTATTATTATTATTATTATTTTTATTATTATTATTATTATTATTATTATTATTATTATTATTATTATTATTATTATTATTATTATTATAAAGGTGAAGCGACTTACCAGTGGTTGTTTGGATGAGACTCTTGGCCTTGGGTCTCTTCTGGCTGGGAATGACGAACGCGGGTTCCTGCCAGGAGACGTTTGTCTCGCGCTCTGACGTCACAACTGTGAAGTCTGATGGACAGAACTGCAAATTTAGAATTCAAAACTATGATTTTTTTCGAGGTCAGGTACTGAATTTTATCAAGAGTTTCCTTAAAGTCTTCAAAAAAATGCCATCGGTTGCAAGAACTTGTGGTAGAAAAAATTACGTTTCAATGGCTATTATGATTAGAATAACAATTGAGAGTCTAGTTTAGCCAAAACAAGATGAACAGCAGTGGCCATTCAACCTAATGATTCGACCCTATCACAAATAGAAACTCGTTTTGAATCCACCACAAAAACTCTCTAACTTCGATCCGAATGAGATCTCTGCCAGTGCCCTCGGCTCCTCTCTCTTCCCTGCCACATTCACTTCTCTCTGTTCTCTCGACTCTTCCTTCCAACATATCGAATCCAGCAAAACGGATCGCCAGGCCATGAAAGAGCTCCTCAAACAAGTTTTTTCGTCAATCTTCTCTCCATCTCTTAGTTATTCGGTTGCTTCATTTTCCTTTCGTCCCTTTTAACAACGTTCTCGAGCTGAAAAGCAAAGCGGTCTTCTGAAAAACTTCAGTGCAACGCCGCTGTTACTCATTCACCTGTCTTATGGAGGGTTAGAATTCAATTTTTAACTTTGCAAAGTAATTTTCTGCAAAGTGATCCGGTTGAACGCTCCAATGTCTCACCACGAATTACCTCGAAAAGAAAAATGGACTTACTTTGCAAAATTACTTTGCAAAGTGAAAACTTTAATTCTAAGGCTCCATTAGTCTTTTTTTCGAGCTCATCTATCTCAGTTATTTTAGCGGTGACTCTAAAATAGTAATTTTTTCGCTATCAAAATCATCCGTGGCCTTCTTTTTACACAAGAGATTCTGTGGCCTTTTTAAAATTGAAAGTGCTCTGATGTTTTTGTCCAACGTTCTCTCTCTCTCTCTCTCTCTCTCTCTCTCTCTCTCTCTCTCTCTCTCTCTCTCTCTCTCTCTCTCTCTCTCACTCTCAAGATTTCATTGCCACGAAGTAAACGAGTTCATATGAAGCCTAAAAAGGTTTTTTCATTTAGATGTAACAAATTTTTATTATTGTTGCTGTGAACAGGACTCGTTGCAATAACAAAAAAGACCTTGTTATAAATAAAAAAAAAACAACTCACAGGAGCTCCTTGGCAGTCACCAACTAGCTGCGGTATTTCTGCCTCGAAATCCAGCGAGCGAGTCCATAATGAAACCCGAGTGAGTCGACCGAGGAACGAGTTGGCCGAAGACGAGGTGGACGAGAATCCGACAGGCGAAGCGCCCAATGACAAAACACCGCTTTAATAATGATTCAGTATTATATTTCTTATTTTTTTTCTACAACTCTTATACGAAACAAATTTTGTTACCTTCAATTGCTTCGGTAAAAAAAATGGCTTTTTGAACAAGAAAATTTGGCAAACATGTATTTATAAGAGTTATGAACTTTGACGGCTAAAATCTCGATGGACAAAGAAACGCAAAAAAAGGAAAATAGCCAGAAGATCATATGTGACATCTAAATTTCTACTACATAGTCATTTCATCGAGAATAATAGCCAAGAACTTACTAGTAACTAGAACTCACTTTATGTTTAAGGTTGTTCCCTTAGCATGGCCACTCTCGGAAAAGACGCGCACGGAGTTCCACATGACGGAAATGGTACCAGTTGAAGATGACCACGTCAAAGCCTGAGTACAGATTCTTTTTTAAAAAAAACTAGAGCTCAGAAACGGTGCATTGCAAAAAAAGCTCCCTCTGTCAGGGATCGAACCTTCGACCTTGCAATTACCCGGCCACGTATAAACTTTTTCATCTAGAGAGTATTAAGAACAAAAAGATAAAAATTACTGACAAAATGGTTCCATCTTCTATCATTGAGCTTCTGTCCTGGCATCCAAAGAGCGATGACGTCATGCGCTCCATTCAAGTTGACTTTGATACTTTCGGAAGTGACGAGGAGAAGTTGTTGCAAGTTGGAAGGGAGGTTTCTTGAGCTGAAAGCGAAGAGTGACTTTTTTGTGAGGTCTAGCAAGAGAAGCAATTTTGTTAACTGTAAAAATACTTTTTTTGTTGATAGAATGCAGGTAAAAAAGTTAAGGGATATTGGTTATACATTGACTTTTTTGGCCTCTGCAAATATGGGCCCAAAACTCTTTTTCTGAAAATTCTCCTTCTTCTACTCTTTTTCTCAAAGCCTTCTGAGTTTGTGCCAAGATTTTATGATGTCTCGTTAACTAACATTAGAAAAAATATTAAACTCATGATTAAAAAGTACCTGCTGTTGTAAAAGCTCATGATCGTCCCCTGCGTGTCTCGCTGATCGAATTTCACCCAAGCGGCGAGTGTTAATCCCTCGAGGTCTGTGAGTGGCTTTGGAGCACGCAGAGTCGCCCGAGCATTCGAAGAGCCGAAGTGCAGATCGTAGTCGACGTCGATCGCCTTATTATAGTCATATTCTATGTTTTTTCTGTCATCAATTGAAAATTGATAATGAAGTTTTTTTAAATGAAGATTGGGCGACATTATCGCTGCTAATGAGTCAATGAGATAAGGAAAAATAGCTGCTCATCAATCTATGGCTTCAGCTCATCAATACAAGAAGATCTGTGGTTTGCATTTTGCAGTGATGTTAATTTTATGATCATTGCCGGAAAAATTTGCAGAAAATAAGAACTCTAGTGGCATTAGTGAACTGTCTCCTCCGTTTTTTAAACTCCAATTTGTTTCGGAACAACCTTAATGGATTTTATTCGCATTTGAATAGCACTTTTAAGCAGTTCCGCATTTACTTCTTTATACCCTTCTCTCTTTCCTACTCTTTTCTTTATCCGACTAATAATCTTCCTCGCGCTTGTTCCCGCTTCGCGGCAGGGTACGCGCTCCCCTGAGATGCAGGCCAGACCTATCCTGGTAGAACCAGTGGCTGCCTGCTATATCACTGCTAGTGTGAATAGCAGGAGTGGGGAGAGTCAGATTCCTATATGAATATCTATTGGTTATATTTGTTGTAATAGATTCTGGCTCCTCATTTTCATTTGAATTGCTATATACGCGTGGGCTTTACCAAAGTGAACCCACTGCAAAAAAGGTAATTCACCCATTTTCTAGAGGTTTTATCTTAGCCGAAACTTAAAACCTTTTCGCAGTTGACGCCAGTGACATTGAGAGGGCACACGCAGACGGCCTCTCCGATCTGGTCTACACACTCCGCGCTTCTCGGACAAACATTAGGCAGTGCGCACTCGTCGATGTTCGTCTCACAGGACGCCCCTGTGAAGCCTGAGTGAAAGAAACTGATTCTTTAGGAATAACCGGAAGACATAAAATATCGAAATACCCTATTTGACGGTCTATAAACAAACAGCAAAGTTAGAAAAACGGCACCTTTCGCGCAGACACAGGAATGCTTTGTACCGTCCGTGCTAGCCACACATTCTCCGCCATTCTTGCACGCATCCTGGGGACAAACGATCGACACATATTGACAGCCTGCAGTTGGCTTCCACATTGTTTGAGCCTTAGTCAACCAATCAAGTCAGAAGAGAAAGAGTTAGTATGAAAAGAAGGTTACTTTGAATCAACTTCCAGTTAAAACTTATTGGATGGTAGTAGGCATCATAAGGTGAAAGATGGTTAGACTTTTATTCGTGAAAGCTTCGAACATAGACATCCAAAAGCTTTCCAGAAGGGTTATACGCGCGAAATCAAACGTGATCACATGATGAAAAATAACTAAGAGAATGGAGAGAGATATAAACTAAGGAAGAAAGAGCAAAAGCCTCAACTAGAGTACTGCTTCACTATATGGTCACCCCATCTCAGATATAAGTACATCTTATCGAGAAAGTGCAGCGCTCTTATACCAAGTCTATTTGCAGAAGGACAGGGCTTTGCGACATGTCCTCCATAACCAAGCGACTGCACCGCACCTACTGCAGCTAGACTCTTTAGAAAAAATAAATACTCAAGCATATTTAGTGATGTCATTAAAGATCATGAGTGGAGAAACGCCGATAACATCATCGAGAATTTTCCCTCTACATAGCCATAGATATGAAACTAGATCTCATCAAAACAAAAACCAAAATTGGAAAGTGTAGCGCATTCGAATATTCTTCCAGTTAGAATTGTTAACGAAGGGAAAAGTTTACCAATATCGGTAATCTCAGCGAATTCAGTAAAATCTTTTAGAACCATGATTTCAGAACTATAGCTTTTCTAAAAATAAACTATTCCTGATTTATAAATATTTTTTTTCTTCTTCTGCTGTTTCAGTGACTTTTACTTCTTCCGAAGAACGATTTTCTCACTTTAATTGTTAAAGTGTCACGCTTTTGTACTTCCACATATGCCTTTGTGTTGATGAAATAACACAATGCGATAAACTATTATTATTATTATTATTATTATTATTATTATTATTATTATTATTATTATTATTATTATTATTATTATTATTATTATTATTATTATTATTATTATTATTATAAAGTGAAAGGATTAATTTGTTGAAGGGAAACATAGACAAATCTTTAAAAAAAAGAAAGAAGCAAATATGACCTTCTCCGCTCCTTCCGGGCGGACAACTGCACATCATCTTCGATCCCAAATCCTGGCAGACGCCTCCATTCCTGCACGGTTCTCCGATGCATCGATTGGGCACCACACTGCAGTCCGCACCACTGACTCCTGAAAACACGACTGCTCAGGATTCCATCCATTAAATTAAACACTTCTTCACTTCTTAATTGCTTCGTCTTCCTCTCGATCGTCTTAATGACGCTCAGATTTCGTTACTCAAAGACGTTTCAAGTTAAAACGGTGAACGATCTACTAAGACTTCTTAGTGCAACACCTAAAATTCTCAGTTCTCGATAAAATTCGTCATCTACTCATTTGCTTAAGTTAAGAGTAATATTTTTTGAAATGAGTTTGACTGTGACTGTTGTGATTATTTACATACATTGTCTTAGCGAGCCAGTATCAACTCCACTCTCTACAGAACCGGATAAATCATCTTCCATCACAGTCCCTACTCCTCACCTTCAGGGCAAAGGCAGAAGAAGCCATTAGAAAGATTGACGCACTGTGCGTCATTCTTGCAAGGGTTGGATGAGCAGCTTCCTGTTTCATCTTCGCATCTACATAAATATTGTTGAATGAATAAATCGAGTCAGATATAGAGTGAACTCAATCATTGAGAAGCGAATTTTTTACTGGGAAAATTTCACAATTTCCAGTACATTCAAAAAAGGAGATAAATAACATGGGCACCATCGACCTCGTTCCATTCCATCCTCTCAAGCACTCGCAGTGGTAGCTTGCGCCAGTGTCTACACAGGTTCCGTTGTTGAGGCAGGGTTGCGTGGCGCACTATAATATGTCAGACTCTTTCAGTTTTCTCATGAACATTGGTGACTTAGCACGAATTCGTTAGTGAATATTGATGGTTCATGGAGTCATAAACAATCATGGAGTCTTTTCAAGCAGGTGAAGCATTCTTCGATGCAATGCTCTGACCTGATCGATCTTCTGCTCGCAAAGTTTGCCTTCATAGCCTGACTTGCAAACGCATTCGTAGGAGTCAACGCCATCGACACAGGCCTGGGTACCCTGTAAATGTCATGAAAATCACTAAAATCATGAAAAAGTTTAGTCAGAATAATGCTTATGATCTATTTGAACTGAATTATTTAAATTTCAGGGTCTTCACAATTATGTAGAATGCAATAGAGCTAGTTTTTTTCAATTTTTTTTCATTTAGCTTTTTTCTAAGGTGATATCTGAACAATCATTGAGCCTTGGCCCATTAAACAACTTAGAGAAAATGGATTTTCGAAATCACATGTGGTTTAGATTGTGGTTTAGATTCAAAAACTTTATAATAATCTGTTCGAGCTTTTAAAGCGCACGCTTCAACTTCATATGGCAAAATCCTTAAACAGAACTCAATAAATCTTTGCTAACGATGGGGAAGCATTGAGCTGTTTTACACTCGTCGACGTTAACTTCACAGTTGTCTCCTTCGTATCCGAGTGGACACTCGCAAGAGAAGGACATGCCTTCGTTGTTGCAAGTTGCTAAAAAGTATCGATTGAATGAAGAAGTATAGATTGATTGAACACAGTCAATTGATTATGCAAACTTGTAAAAAATTTACACAAGTTTTCATATTGATCTTTCGTGTGTTTTCAGTACTCCGATATATTTGATTTGCTTAGTCCTCATATTTTTAGCTAAAAATAACTCGAAAATGTTTTCAAACTTCAGAGGACTTTCTGAAAGCCGATTTTTGCTTTATCTAAGTAATTTTTTAAAGAAAATTTTTTAAAAGTTGCTTTTTCTTCTCTTTATCTTTGAAAATCCAATAATGTTGGGTTTAATACTTAAAACTTACAGTTTATGGTTTACAACCTCGGGGTGAGAATGGTTTAATACTTAAAACTTACAGTTTATGGTTTACAACCTCGGGGTGAGAATGGTTTAATACTTAAAACTTACAGTTTATGGTTTACAACCTCGGGGTGAGAATGGTTTAATACTTAAAACTTACAGTTTATGGTTTACAACCTCGGGGTGAGAATGGTTTAATACTTAAAACTTACAGTTTATGGTTTACAACCTCGGGGTGAGAATGAACCGAAATCGCTGCAGGCGATCGAGATGAAAAAATTAAATTGAGTGCGGGCTTAACTATGTAGTAAAACTATCAACCATTATTAGCACATGGGTCGCTTCCACAATGATCCACCAAGTGCTGGCAATTGGAGCCATGGTATCCCAGCGTGCACGTACAGAGATATCCAGCAACCTGTACAACCAATGCTTACAAGTTTTTTCTCGCATTTTGAGCCAAGGACATGGTGGATACTGTGAAATTAGCAGTTATTAATAAGGAAAGCTGAATTTCTTCAAGACGTGATAGTCGATTTATTCCTTGTAAGACAATCGTGCTACTCAAGAATTCAAGACAAGTTTCGTGGAAATTAACTCAAAGGATTCGAAAATTTCTGAATGATTCCATACTAGTAAGTCTGTTTTTTATACATAGTATGAAAAATTTGCTCTTAAATTAAGCAGCAGAGAATCAGGCACTGCATGTATGAAATCGTAGAACAATGTGTATAATGTTTTCATCTTTCTCACTTCATCGGTGCAAGTTGCGCCGTTCTGGCAGGGTGAGCTTTCACAGTCGTCGATGTTTTCCTCACATGTTGGTCCTGGGAAAAACGTATTTATTTGAAGGTTCATACAATATCTGCCTCGTCATTCTCATAGGGCTTTCCAGAATGAAAAGTTTGAATCCGAAAAAACTTTTTCTCACTAAAGAAAAAAGTTTGGGGTTCATATTTTTTAAAGGATTTATTCTGATCAATATCAAATTAAACTCTTCGTCAATCGTTTGTACAGGTTTGTACTTTAAATGTACTCTAATGTAGTTCTCGCTTTAAAATCTCAGCTAGAGTTAAATCAGTGGAGTTAGAGAGGAAGATTGAAATGGCCTCACCGTAAACAGATAAATTTTGATGAAATGAATTTTAATCACGATGAAAAAGGAGTAGCCG
Source organism: Allodiplogaster pararmata (assembly GCA_964056735.1). Classification (NCBI taxonomy): domain Eukaryota; kingdom Metazoa; phylum Nematoda; class Chromadorea; order Rhabditida; family Diplogasteridae; genus Allodiplogaster; species Allodiplogaster pararmata. Next base: position 31,831,305 of record OZ057405.1, read on the forward strand.
TAATGTAATGTTTTGAGTTTGATTCAAGACACGTCTCAATTCGAATTTAAATAAAAGAACCTAATAAAAGAACCTCAAGGTAAAAGAACCTAATAGCAAGATATTCAAAAAGAATGTACTGAATTTGCCTATTCATGTTATTGTGCCTCTTTCTCATGTTTTTGATAGTTGAATAAATAATTCATATTTATCAATCATTCCTCCCCCCCTCCCTTTCCCTTCCCCTCATACTTAAGCGACCGTTCGCTCATAAACACACCGCCACTAGAAAGATAGTCCATGCATATCCGCAATCATCATTGTTTTGATATCATGTGTGCACGGAATAAAGAATGAATGAATGAAATATTCAAAAAATTATATTTAGACTGAATCATCGATGTTTCGATACTTTCATCGTCCAACCCATTTCAATTCTGAGGAAGTTCGAAACCAGCTTCAAAAATAATCCCAAACCTGCCCATCCCCGTTCACACAAGCATTCCTGACTCGTGAGTCGGTCAACACACAAACCATGCACGCACGACGTCGCAGTGCAAAGTTCTTCTGCAATTTCACTCTTGAAAACTTTGTTAAAGTTTTTTTAGAGAATTGTTTTGTGCTCGAAGACAGAAAAAGCGATTCTTTATCCTCATTGGCGTAAATTTTTGTTATGATGGCTGAAAAAGCCGTTCTTTGCTTATCTCTGTTTCATTTCTCCTCTGACACGCAGAACTTACACCGCAGAAAGACAACTTTTTTTCATTCTTTTTCCATTATATTTCCTAATTTCAGCGATCAATCCAAATCACATGAACGCGTCACCTGATCTACTCTCTTTATACATTCAAGAACATCTACAGCTTGATGCAAAACTAATCTTTGCGCTTTCTAATTTTAATCTCGCTTCAAGTTGAGGTGAGCGATTTGGATGGAACTACTCGGGTACGAATAGCTATGCACGGGAAAATCGATTGTAAATCTAATTCCTATCTCGAACCATCTGAAGAGCGATGAAATTGACTGGAAACGAGTGTTATAGGAAGAATCACCTTTGATGGTGCACCGCTTTCCACTGAATCCTTTCGGACACTCGCAGCTGAAGTCGTTGATGAGATCATGACAGGTAGCATTTAGGGCACACGGGCGATCAGCGCAGTCATCTGAATGACAGTCCAGCTCATTTGGCTGCTTGAATTCTTCCTTTACTTGTCTCTCCTCTTACCTCTATTGCTCTCTTTCCATCTCACTGTCTCTCCCGATTTCTGTCACTTTATTAAAACACTACTTAACGATAATTCATCAACAAAAGAAAAATTCATCAACAATGAAGTAGTGTGATAGTAGAATGACATTTTCGACCTTTATGACATTTCTCAATTGTTTTCAGTTCTTTTTCTCTCCCTCTCTTTCTCTCTCTCTTTCTCCCCTTCTCTCTCTCTCTCTCTCTCTCTCTTTCTCTCTCTCTCTCTTTCTCTCTCTTTCTCTCTTCCTGTTTCTCTTTCTTTCTATATGTTCGTTATTCATTTCTCTTTATCTAACTTTATTTCTCTTATTCTAGGTATCTTATTTGCTCTCGCTCTTCCCTTCACACTCCTGCTCTTCTGTCTCTCCTCACTCTTCGCCCACTTTTCTTCGACGCAAACTCAATTGGCCTCAAAATGCATGCTGCTCTTCATTTTGCCTCTTTCTAGAACTCTGTTTTATCCTGCCAGATAAATCAACCAAAGCTTCGATAAAAGTACCTTTCCCTCAATTTTTCAGTTATTCATACAACGATTCGGTCAGGGCAAAGTTTGGAAAAAAAACTGTATATCATAGTGTTTTGTAGCTACCATTCTCACAGAAAGCGTTTGCATTGAAAGATCCTAAAACTATTTTTTCGCTCCTGGTAATTTCAGGTGTTTAGTTTAAATAAATCATTTTAAAATCTAGTTGGCAAAGTTTCAGATGGCGGGCAAAGTCACAAAAGTTCTAAAACGTGTTTATTCAGAAATCCAAATTTCATTCTTCTTGTTTTTTTGTTGTTGCTCGGTATTCTTTTTATTCCGTAAACTACAGCGCAAATTAAATGCTCATGTTTTTCCAACACTCTCCACGGGATGAAGAAAAAGCTTCACGCTTTCGATGTATTCTCTTTTTTACTCTTTCCCATATTCTTCTTCTCTCTGTTCATAAAATGAATCATCTCCTATAGACTCTTTTCTAGCTCATTCATGTTTGTTCTAGAATTAAGGACACAGAAACTCTGTTTCATAGCAATGACTCATTTTCTATTCCCTCTGAAGAATTGTTATCTAACTTTTGCTTTTTTCTCATTAAATGCTTTTTATTACCTTTTTTTGAAAACCAAATTCTCGGCAGTTCATAACTTAAATTCAGTCTGAAAAACGCCCTTTTTTCTTCATGTTTTTTGAAACAATTCTTTGCTCCAGAAAAATCAGAAAATAAAAGTGATGAAATATTGAATAGCAGTATTTTGAGGGGTAATAAGAGAGAGACGGAGAAAACAACAAAAAAAAGAAACAGCACAGAAAACCGAGGGAAGCGAGGAAATGAGAGACACAGAGATATTTAAGTAGGAGAGTGATAGAGAGAGAGAAAGAGAGTGATAGAGAGAGAGATGCAGAAAGAACTGACGACTTTCATTGTTACGACGATAAACGAGCGAGACGCAGATGTACGTACATACGTACATACATAGAAACAAGCCGATTTTTTGAATGCTTATCTTTTGTGCCGTTCAAGTGCCGAATAAAACTTGGAACAAGATGATACATCTTGTTCGCAATGGCCGGAGTGGTCGACTTCCCATCCGCTCTCTGCCATATTCCTTTCGTCTAGTCGACGAGATGCGATCCGGCTTCTACCAGGAATTGGACACCTTGAAGCTGTAACGTCCTAGCCCCTCACCCCCTTTGTTGCTACTATCAACCCTTCGACATCAGATGTTTCCCCTCAATCCCAAGATTCCCGTATACCTTACCATGCATTATTTTCATGCGTAATAAATTCATTCAAATATGCTTTCTTTAAGTTCATATGAGAAAAAAAACGTCTGAGATAATTCATCTAAATAATAACCAAAAGTATCGACGGTTTAATTTTTTAAAATTTTCAATATCAGAATTCTTTTGTAGTCTTTACAGGCAAGTAAGTTTTAGTTTTGATGTACTTTTTAGTTTTGTATCTTTGCCTCGTATGCCCTATTTCTTCTAACCCTGTCTGCTCTCTCTCTGTATCTCATCTCCCATTAAATTCGGTTAGTCTTCTCTGTTCTCTGCCGCATGCTCTCTCTCTCTCTTCATCTATCTCTCTATCTCTCTCTTTCTCTGTATGAAAATTGCTTGAGATCAACCTTTGTCTATCTCTCGTTCATTTTTACGTAAGCCTCATTTCTGAAATTACCTCACGTTAGTTAGAGCAGCATAAAGTACTGCTCGACCCAAGAGTAAAATGTACTCAGGCGTGCAACATCAATGTTTACCGCCTACTCTCTTTTTCATCTTCTACTTTCTCACTTTCTGCTAGTACCTTTCTTTCTCTCTCTTTATCTTCCTCTTTACCCTCTGCATATATTCTCTTTTTTCTACCTTTTTTCTTTTTTTCTTCGTTTGTCTTTGAACCTTCGCAAACTTCAATCCACAAAATACTTCACTTCTCCGCAAGACTTCTACAAGTCATTTATCATGCTATGTTGCTTTATCGACGAATCTGTTGGACCTCATGAGAGTTGAAATATATCATCTCTGAATTCTTTCATTCCAAGATTGCGATAATATAAAAAAAAAATCTAAATGATCGTTAGCTTATTAACTCAGAGAACCAAGCTGTTGTACATAAGGTAGTTAAATACTATTTCATTTTAACATGGCGTTACTGCCTTTCTGTTTAATTAAGCATTTCCTGAAAATAAGTATCTTTTGTTGTTGCCAGTGTTGAACAAAGAAAAAGAATGGTAACTCAATCAGAAGTAGCACATTCTTATTTTAACTGTTCCGTTACTCTTAACCCTCTCTCTTTACCTGTACTTTCCTTTAAACCCTCCATTCGCGTGAACACTCAGCTTTGGGAGTGTTTGTTGAGTGTCGGGATGGGGAATGAGGGTGGGAAGATACCTCATGGGTACTCATAATAGGCCAGGCACCGCAAGCAGATAGCCTTGCTTCGCATAACACATCTTCGCTGTTGTTGTGTTCGAGCGAGAGAGAAAAATCTGCTGCTCTATTGAAATGGGTCCACCTGGCTTCCCTCTTCTGCTCCAGCCGCTTTCTTCTTTGCTCAGTCCTCATCTCTTAATCTCTTTAACTTTCTCTTTCTGTTCCTCTCTTATATCTGTTTCTCACTTTATCATCTTTCTTCCTTCATTTTCTCTCTCTCTCGCTCATTCGATCTCTCTCCCACTTTATATTTCTTTTTTTCTCGTTCACTCCCAACTCTTAGTTTTTTCTTAATTTCTCAAACTTCAGATCTTTTCTCTAGCGTTCTTCTCATGATGGAGTCCTCATACTCTGTCAGCCTCCGACCTTCCTTCGATCCAGCCTGCCCTCGCCCCCTCCCTTTTCCCTGCCAATTCCAGGTCATTCTCCCGCAAATTCACGCGGTTATCTCTGTATCTGATTTCCTGCTCATATCGTTCACAGCAACTTCTTATATGTATTTTATTAAGTTTTCTCTCTCTTTTTCTCTCTCTGTCTTTTTTCTCACCCCTTCATTCGAAATGGACGACGATGATTTTCAAGAGCGTCTACAAACAAATGAATGGTCTAACCCCCCCCCCCTTCTCTCGGTGGGAAAAGCATAAGCGAGGACAATAGAAGCGCAGATTGTCAGAGGAGGGCGGGCATTTCATCATCACTCTTGCAGACGTCTTGATTTTAGCTTTAAAACATTTAATTCTAGCTAATTAACGGCCTTCTGCATCTTGAGGCCTTTGGACCCTAATGCTTCGAGCACACCGTGTAGAAATAGATCGTGAGTTTTTTTGTTGAGCAATGGATCTAAGAATGTTCACCAAACGTCGTCAAAAACATAAGTTTTTTCTCGCGTAGTCTGAAAAAACTGAAGTAATTTAGATGGATTTACGCTTATTTTTTGCTATAGGAGTGCGAGTGCTTCGTTCAGTAATGCAATTAGATGGAAGTCGCTTGTTGAGCATAATAAATCGGAATTTATTAGTACCTCGAAGTTTTTCTCGAAGATACGGCCGATTCTGACTCTCCTGAAGTTTTCAGAGAAAAATCTATTTTCTGAAACATTCAGTCTCTAAAATCTTCCTACTCCACTAATGAATTATATTCTTTTCTTTTGCAGAATGCATTGCGATTCAGTGTGTCATCAAAATAATATAAATTTATTACTATTAGTTGATCTGAATTAAGCTCGATGCACTTCAATTTGTGATGCTTCTAAACTCCGGGACTCGATTGACTCTTTCCCTAGCCTGATTTCTCAAAATATTGATAGCTACTTCCAGATATTGCTCTGAAACGCAATAAAAAATTTCGTTTGATGCCTGATAAGACTAGGTTTTTTGTTCACTGATTCCTCTAGAAACACCTCGCCCTCCTGAATTTCTTGTTTGAAAAGTTTTGCACAGTTTTCAACTTGCCTTTTAAAATTTTCAATGTTTTCCTGATCTTTAGTATAATGGATTAATGATCAATTGCTTCTATGTTATTATCCTATTACAATTCAGTTCTGTAATTATGTCGGAAATTTATATGGTTTCGAATAGTTAGTTAAAACTTAGGAACGGACTTCTGAAATTATAGAAACAAATTTTTAAATGTCACAATGGTATAAAAATTTAATGTTTGCAATAATCCTCAATGTCTCTTGTATTTAGTTTTGTGCGTCAAATGTTTATTGTATTTCTCAAAATCTCTGCGACTTTCGTTTCAAAATTTCTGATTAAAATATTGTTCGGAATGAATGATTTATCGAAGTTCAACATACTTACTTTTTTGAAGTTTAAATACTTTTCAGGTATTCCTCTTCACACCGCGCTTTTACGGGTACATTTCTAAACAGGTCCTTCCTTTCTTCATCACTGGTAACTCCTCCGCTCAAGTCCCTTTTGTTTGATCCGAAATGTACCCTACGGGTCCCGCAGTTGACCCCCTCGGCAATGTTATACAGGAACACAACATCCACAGACTTCATCAGGAACCTCACCCCCCTACTCCAAGCCGTCCTCCCCCTCCCTGTGGCCCAACTCCCCATTCTCCAAGTCCCCCCTACGAAAATTTACAGGATCCTTTAGCCCCTTCTACATCTGCTCTAGAGTTTGGTCAAGTTACTCGCCATTACCCTGAACTAAATACACCTCCCGCCTCTTGTTCTGCATATAAATCTAAGCCCCGCCCATTGATGGGCAAAGGCACGTCGGGGCCACTTTCTTTCTCTCAGTCTATAGTACGCATCATTGACGAGCTCGAGATGTCACAGCAAAAACTAAGTTAGTTTTTGTTTGAAAAAAACACTAAAGTGGCGCCGATTTATACCATTTACCCACTTTTCAATTAGATTTTTACCATTCTAAGAGCTGAGTCATATTAAATTTGATTCGCTTCGTGAGCAGGCTTGACTAAAAAACAAGTCCGTCCAGCCTTCTCTATAGCACTATTCCATCAATTAGCTTGTATCTTCCAGTGATTGCGTGCGTATACTTGGTTAAAAATTAACGTTGGAGTTCGAACCCGTGGCATGGAATACATAGCTTTAGCCATGGACGCAAAAAAGTGCACTTAGGTTTTCCTTCTTTGCTTCTTTCAGAGTGAATTTGAGGATCGGTTGATTACTTATTCCTAAAATCAAGAATAAGGTCTGACTCATTTTTTATGGACACTTCACGTTTCCGCTATGTTATTATAATTTTTTCCGATTCTACGCCATCATTAATTAATGCAATATTTGAGATAAAAACGATTATGAATTTTTGTGTCTTTCTCCATAGACGCTGTGTTTTATTTTTATTTAACTAATTTCTTTCCATTCTAATTTTAATTAGGTCAATATTTGACATCGGAAGGCAATCATACTGCCATATTGAGAAAAAGTAGCCATGTAAAGTGCGTCTATAGCAATCATAACTAAGAGAATGGCGGAGAAAGATTAATAGGGACAGAAAAAGATGGGAGACCAGAGATGTAAGGTGGTGAAAAGAATCCGAGAACTTAGAGAGCGATATATATTATATGCTATACGCAGCAGGGAAAGTTGGATAGCAACCAACAGGGAGATATTAGGGCAGTGGAAGAAAGATAGAGTTAATGAAAAAAGAGAAAAGAAGAGAGATAGCCATACTGAAAAAGAGAGAAACAGAGAAGAAAAAAGTCAGAAAGAGAGAGAAAGATAAAAAGAAAGAGATAAAAGAGAGAAAGAGAGAGAAAGAGAGAGAAAGAAAAGAGAGACAAAAGAGAGAGAAAGAGAGAGAGAGATATGTAGAGAGATACATCATATGAGAGTGCGCGCCACGTAAGAGAAAATATCCCCATGTGGACTACTCATGCTCAGAGTTCTCTGCTTCTCTACGACCTCTTGTTTCCCCTGAGTCTCTGTTTTGTGGTGTGAAGGCCCGCATATTCAGTCGAATCCTTTGCAGACCGACGACCAGAAGAAGGCGGTCGGGAGGAAGAGGGAAGTCGGATTGCTGGCATCAAAACTACTACTGTTAGGACCCATTCAATCTAGAGAAGTGTTGCCCGCGGCATCTGACCTCCACTTTTAAGACCGAAATATGTGATATGTACATATATATTCTTGCTCTCCACACTGCTGCTTTACATGCTAGCAGTGAATCAGGAAGTTTTAGTATGTTAGGTCTTTATCTCATATCAAACAAGCGCTCACACTGCTGTTAAGCGGGAATAGGCGCGAGAATGATACTCATTTTGCTTAGGTAGCATCTAATCGTTATCCTTATTTCCTGTCTTGTTAAACGCGGTGTTGAAAATAGTTTTTAAAGTTCAGAAAATTTCACTTAATTCAAGAACCGTCAGCAAACTTAATCACAATGAAATTATAATAAATAGGCGAATGTGATAAATTGGGTCACAGTTGATGATAACTTTCTTTTCGTATCTATGTTTATGTATAATAGGGTATTCTCTTTTCGGTGATATTTCAACTGAGATCCACATCATCAAAGTTATCTGTTTATCATCTTTTATCAACAATTTTCGATAATGATAATACACTATTTGATAATTTCCATAGTATACTGGCCCAATGCGCTCTACTACTCACTAACGCTACACTCAGACATGCATTAATTTTTTTATATCATTCATGCGATTATTTGCTATCCGAAGCGCTCAGACCTCCAGGGCTAGGACCCATATTAAATACTTATCCTTTCTCTGGCCTCTCTTTCAATAAGTTGATTTAGGCTTTTTCACATATCTTACTTTTTCCTTTTTTGAGAATCTTAGCAATAGCTTTTCAGCACGAGGCAAAAAGTTGTTCGATAAGACCTTTTTCGTCATAGTTTGAAGCGACGGTATCAACACTATAAAAGTAGGGACCAGTATTGTCGTGAGTTTTTCAACAGAAAAATCACCAGAAATAGGAACGTTTTCAAGACTCAGCTGGCTTGAATGTCACTATGATATTCCCATGGGTTTCATTTATATACAACTTTCTAACTGTTTCATAAACTGCAGTTATCAACGAGGAGAGAAAAGAGGCACCGAACATTTCCCTAAAGAAAAGACATAAAGCGACAAAAAAATAGCGGATCATGATAGGCTAAACTCTCTTTTCTATAAACTTGATAGGAATTGTTGTTTTTTTCTTACAATTTTTTTTATTTCTTTTTCTGAGAAACTTCGTTTAACTGAAAATTCTATTGTTGGTATTGTTCAATGAAAACAGTCCGGTCCTTCATAAAAATCTTCAGAACTCTCTAAATGATGTTTTGAAGAGTAAAACAAGCGAGGGGAATTGATTCGCGTTTTGTGTGTCTTTGATAAAGAGTGTTTCATGTATAGAGCGCCTCCTTGCAGTGAGATAATAAGGGCGAATGAGTAATTTCATTCAAACTGCTTCTAGTATATCGTAAGCTTTTTTCGAGTTATCAAATTTGAGCGCCAAATAATCTCAGTATTATTTTACCACTATTTTTCATCTCTAATTGGGTGTCTTTTTTGAGTCTTTGATAGAGGAGAAAAAGTAGAGAACTTCTTAGTATTTAATTCGTTGAACGAGGAGAGAAGTATTCAACTTTCTGGCCTGTTTCAGTGTTAAAAATGAAAGAATCACTTGAAGTCTTACTTAAATTTCAAGTTTCTACCCATTCCAGCTTCGAGATACTGCGGTCTGTGCCATCTTCTGCGTTTGTCTGTACAGAATGTTTGTATGCTGCTGTTTGCCGGTCCACAAATGTGTTACGGTGAGCGGAGCCCTTTTTTTGGAATCTGTCTGAGATTAGTTGTATATCATATGATTGATTATCGTTCGCTCCAAGGCTCGAATTCATAGCCACTGACTACCTCACTTCAATTTAGAAGAGTTAGATGTGATAAAGTAAACAAATACTCTGTAGTATATAACAGCCACCTCTTCTCAGCTGTCTTGCCTTTTCTCTGTGATACTGTTCGCTGACAATGCTTTTATAGAGCTTCGAAAACTTTCGAAATTTTCGAAATTCGACTACTAACAGCAGTGGAACTAAAAAGATTTTTTAAAAACTATTTTGAATAACCTGATTAATAAAATGCGCTTCGTACAGATTCTTTCCTTGTTCGACACTCTCATCGTACTCGTCTTCACATATAATGTCTTCAAGCATGTCGCCGAAGGCCAAACGTCAGCAAAAATTTGTTTTATTTGGAATAACAAAAAAAAAATTCGTGTATATGCAGATTTTTTTCTAGTCTTGGCCGTACTTCTCGTCTCAGTCAAAAATCTTTTGAAGCGAGGATTTCTAAGCTTCTCCAATACTCACCCGCACTTAACTTTGGTCTTGTGTGTGTGTAAAATTGTCTCTTTATGAAGCAAACTTAATGAGATTTTGTCTTCTTTTACAAATTACTAACTACCTACTGTTTTAAATTGATGTTTTTTCTCCCGCTCTCTTCCTCGGACAATTTCACGGATATTGATTACTCTCTTGTTGCACTCCGGACCTCTACTTCAGTTGGATTTACTAACACGACTTCCTCTTTTTATTTTTCCCTCATACGTGTTTTCTCTTTTTATTTTCCTATCTACTCTCTTCTTTCTTTTCTCCCTTTATGTTTGTCTATCTTAAATTTTTTTAGCGTATAAGACAAAATAAAGTGGAGGTTTTAGTAAAGAAAAGGCTATTTATAATCATAAGTCTAAATTCAGCGTAAAGCCGAAGTAATGTGTGAAGATGAGAAAGAAAAATGGAAAACAATGTTGCGGCAGAAACGATTAGAAAAAAGAGAGAAATTATGAGAGAGATACAAAGTGACAGAAAGAGAAATAGTTTTTTTTTTAAACTAGGACATTTTTAGCCTTGTTCCAGGCGGAAAATGGATGGCTGAGTCAAGAGTTTCTTTTGCAATTTATATGGTCGCAATGATGTCTCTCTTACTCTGCTTCCGCTTTCTACGATGCTTTCCAGATCCGTCTTTTTCTTTTTTAAGAAACATAACTTTGTTTTCTCTTCCTCTTTCTCTCTCTTACTCTCTCTCTTTTTTTCTGTCTAACTTTCTCTTTCTTTCTCCTTACTCTCTTTCTCTCTCCTTTCTCTCTATCTTTCTTTATCTCATTTTCAGCCTTCTCTCTCTTTTTAATTTCCGTTGTCTCAGTCTTGCCATCCCGTCCATTTCTGCCATGTCTCATTTTTTCACTTCTGACTATGCCTTCCTCTATCATCTACCCCCCTCGGCCTCCACGTTGCCTGAGAGGAGTTCTCCGTTGTCTCTCCTTTCCGGGATGTCGCGTAGTTTCTCACGACCCCTTCCTTATTCTTCGAACTCTTCTCCGTCTATAAATCCCCTTTACATTTTTCTGTTCATGCATGCTCTCCGTTTTAATCTTTATCTTTTACACTATTTTCCCAAAAGCTGCTTTCTGCACTTCCTGTCAATTTGTTCCTACGAAATCTCTCTGTCTCTTTCTCTCTCTTACTTTCTCGTTCTCTTTCTCTTTCTCTTTCTCTTTCTCTTTCTCTTGCTCTTTCTCTTTCTCTTTCTCTTTCTCTTTCTCTTTCTCTTTCTCTTTCTCTTTCTCTTTCTCTTTCTCTTTCTCTTTCTCTTTCTCTTTCTCTTTCTCTTTCTCTTTCTCTTTCTCTTTCTCTTTCTCTCTCTCTCTCTCTCTCTCCCCCCCCCCCCCCCTCTCTCTCTCTCTCTCTCTCTCTCTCTCTCTCTCTCTCTCTCTCTCTCTCTCTCTCTCTCTCTCTCTCTCTCTCTCTCTCTCTCTCTAGCAACTTCAGCTATCGTAAGCTCTCCAGAGACATGAAACAAAGAGGACACGAATCAGTGGAACAGATATGTAGTTACTGGGTATTTCTTCTGTGAATCTTGCGAAGAAAAAGCTTTCTGTTTGTTTTTGAACGCTAAAGGAGTTTTGATTGCTGAATAAAACCAGTAAATAATGATTTCATGGGAAATGTGAGAAGAATTTGAATGTTCCAACTCCTTTTTTGAATTTAATGCTCTATTACATTCTTGAGGCATATTTGAGAAGAACCTACGAATAAAACAGGAACGGAATTTTTCCTCTGAAAGTTTTTTGACAGAACAAGGCCTGCCTAAAATGGCTAGTGGAAACAATAGAGAAGAACTCAAAACCTTGTATAAGCTTAAGTAGGTCTCTTTACCCGTTCTCACAGCTTTCTAGTTCTCAAAATTTACTAACATGAATCTATCCTAAAGGCAGCTGGTAAAAACAAGTTACTCTTACGAAAAGATGAAACCCAAAGAAAAAACTCTTTGTGGCCCGTATCAATTTCATAATGTTTCAAAAGGAAAGAACTGAAGACAATTCGAGGAAGAGAAGAAGCAGTGAGAGGAAGTTTGAGAGTAAGGCCTCAAGTTAGAAGAAATGAAGAACAATCTTAGAAACATTTATATTCGTGGCAAGAGTACATATTTGAAAGATGAAGAGAGATCAAAATCTACGAAAATTCGCGGGAACCTAACGAGTCATAAGAAACTCATGAAAGTAGCGCTTGTGGTTGAGGAGGAGAAATTTTGAAAAGAAAGAGGGAAAAACCCAGGTACGAACATCATTAAATAGAAATAAAATCAAAAAGAAATACGAAACAAAGTATAAGAAAGAGAAAAAAAAGAGATATAGAAACAAGGAAAAGAGAGAGAAAGCAATTGTGAAAGTGTTCACTTTACTGAAAGAGCGTGAACTTCCAATAATTCTTCTTTCAATGGTTATATTCTACATAGTACGATGGCACAGACAGGGCTGAACGTGTTTGAAGAACGCGAAACAAGAGTACGTATGCACATACATATAACTTCCGTTCTCGTAAAGTTGAAAAATTTTTTTTGCTCTTCCGCCAACTAGTTTTTTGCTCGATTGTTGACCTAGCCTTCACGCAAAATAAAGCAATGAAACACAAATACAAAGAATAACTGAGAGTCAGAAATGTCACTTACACACAATTACAAACTCAATTTAACCCACAAAAAACATAGGACTTTGTTGGAGAACAAAAATAAAGACTTTTATTTTAAAATTGATGATTAGAGAAAGAACAGTATATGTTGCTTTCAATGACAGTTTATTCAATGGTTTACATAAATTTTGGTTGTTTTATTTTAAACAGCAATGTATTCTTTCATCTGTTTTTACTCTGTATATACCTGTTCAACTCTATATCTACTCTGTGTATACCTGTTCAACTCTATATCTACTCTGTATATACCTGTTCAACTCTATATCTACTCTGTGTATACCTGTTCAACTCTATATCTACTCTGTATATACCTGTTCAACTCTATATCTTTTCTGTATATACCTGTTCAACTCTATATCTACTCTGTGTATACCTGTTCAACTCTATATCTACTCTGTATATACCTGTTCAACTCTATATCTACTCTGTGTATACCTGTTCAACTCTATATCTACTCTGTATATACCTGTTCAACTCTATATCTACTCTGTGTATACCTGTTCAACTCTATATCTACTCTGTATATACCTGTTCAACTCTATATCTACTCTGTGTATACCTGTTCAACTCTATATCTACTCTGTATATACCTGTTCAACTCTATATCTTTTCTGTATATACCTGTTCAACTCTATATCTACTCTGTGTATACCTGTTCAACTCTATATCTACTCTGTATATACCTGTTCAACTCTATATCTACTCTGTGTATACCTGTTCAACTCTATATCTACTCTGTATATACCTGTTCAACTCTATATCTTTTCTGTATATACCTGTTCAACTCTATATCTACTCTGTGTATACCTGTTCAACTCTATATCTACTCTGTATATACCTGTTCAACTCTATATCTACTCTGTGTATACCTGTTCAACTCTATATATACTCTGTATATACCTGTTCAACTCTATATCTTTTCTGTATATACCTGTTCAACTCTATATCTACTCTGTGTATACCTGTTCAACTCTATATCTACTCTGTATATACCTGTTCAACTCTATATCTACTCTGTGTATACCTGTTCAACTCTATATCTACTCTGTATATACCTGTTCAACTCTATATCTTTTCTGTATATACCTGTTCAACTCTATATCTCATAATGTTTTGTTGTTTTTATCACTCTTACTCTGTTCACCTCTATTTTTTTGGTTCTTCTCTGCTCTTTTATTGAATAGTTTTCTCTGAATCTCTTTCAACTATCAATTTGTATCAAACTTAAGTTATCTACGCTGACTTAAAAACTTCAAAACTCTTTTTGTCTCTTGCCGGACTGTAGCAGGTTTTACATGATATTTTTTGCAGAGATACCCTTGTCATATTCGCTTTATTCTTCTGCATATGCTTCCTGATTTGTCAGCTGATCGGAACAGTATTTGTGATTCTCGCTCCCAAAAAGCAGTCTCCCCAGTTTCTATGGCCTCGAATGGTGTTGATCGGTGGTCTCTCGGTCAGTTTTTCGATAAATCTCAATTTATTCAAGTTTAACTTTGTTATTAAATACAGATTATGTTTTTAGAGGACCAGAACTTCCATATTATAAGCATCAGGTCCACAGGAATCAATTTCTTGAGCTTCTTGTTAACAGTCTTGGGGCAGACTACACGCTGCCCTGATATGAGATGCAGTCCTGACCTACCCTGTTTTAAATAGAGACTGCTTCTTGGGACACTGCTAGAGTGTGTAGCAGCATCGGGAATTTTATAACTTGTGCAAGCTACAACAACTCAGGCTTCTACAGCCCCTTCGAATGGATTGGTTCTGTCCAGGCTAAGGTCGCACTTGTGATCCATTACACAATAGTAATCAATACCCACTGCCATTCTTTCACACACGGACTTGAGTTCCCATTTCTGTTTCTGGTCTATTTCTTTCCAGCTTTCAGATGCAGTTAAAAAAAGAGAAAAAAGGACTGTTTGGTTGTTTCAGATTGTCGGTGCGATAACAACCGTTGTAATGATGATCTACTTCTCTGGGAACGCCCAAAGTATGAACGATGCCCTTTTTGCTGTTTATCAGGTGGGATGGACTGGCTATACCGATTTAAATATCCAGATAGAAAGACTCGATTGAAAATTGAAGCTTCTGGTAATTTCAAATCCCTCAAGGCTCCAAACACATCGAGAAAAGTTGAATACAACATTGGATGCTTACAGATGGATGCTTGCTTATTGAAGTTTTTCTCGGAAGTTACTTGATTACTTTGAAATTTTTTCGAAAAGTATTTCAAATTTGAAGTTTTATATTTGTTTCACTTCTTTTGATTTTTTTATCATGTCCACTTTCGTGTGCAGATCGAAAATTATGTATGAAATATTATTGAACATCAAAAAAAAATTCAATAATCTTATTTTCAGTTTTTCTTCAATGACGAACTAACTGACATTGAGAAAGCAGAACTCCATACCGAGCTCAAGTTCTACGCAGGTCAGTTTTTCAAATTTTTCACTTTTTTTAAAATTTCAACGGAATTTTTCACAATTTCATCGGATAAATGAAAAGAAAGCAACAAAAAAACTAGACCCTAATCCTCACCTTCTGATATCACTAATAGTGACTCGTTTTCCAAAAAAAGTTTAAAAAACATTTCTGAAAGTCTGAAAAGAGCTAATTACAGTTGCTTACTTCATTCTATGCATTGTCTTCGTCCTCTACTGCATCTTCGAGTTTTTTCTGCTGCGCAAGCTATACAAAAACATGAGCAAGGAATTTCAGGTTTCTTTTTTTCTTCTTTCAGTTTACTTATTCTAGTATTCTGTTATCGAATCAGATTTTCGCTTTTTCGATTGCAGTTTCGAACAAGCGCGATACACTATATATTAGTATTTATGAAAAAAGAAAAAATCTAGGAACTTTTAAAGGTGAAATTTTTTAGATTTTGAGCAAAAAGGCTAAAGACCAAAACAAAAAAATTGGTTTTAATACACTCATTGATCAATTTTATTTACATGGAGCGTAATATTTCGTACAATTCTACGGAATCATACTTTCATTTGTGTTCCTGGTAAAGTTGAAGAAACAACGTAGATTGTAGATACACGGAAATCTTAAAAATGGCTGACCTATACATACAAATATGAGCATTTAAAAACTGAAGAAAAAAACCTAATGATTGTTTTCAGTCTGTGCCGACGGCAGAACCCTCAGCCCCTCCGCCCTTCAACCCCGACTACGTACCAGGACAGCAAGTTTAAATCAGGACTGTCTCCTTTAAAAAAAACATCTCAAGAAAAAAATAGCATTACTGTAGCCAGGTTGAGAATTTCGACGCAGAAGAACCGCTTTTTTTGGCTTGCGAAAGATTTTTTATTCTATTACTAGAATATTGATTGAACAGCTTATGTTACTCAGAATGTGAATTGTTTGCACTTTCGTATCATGAGCACGCTTGAGTAAAAGGCCTTTGTGCCTTTCGTTATTGTAAGAGTAATGTGTACACGGTAGTGTAGCGGGAAAAGAGGAATTATAAGACTCAATTAAATTTCATCCATAGGATCAGCTTCTTCCCATGCGATCAAAATATTCAAAATTTTCTATCAATTCATGTAATACGAGATCCTTTGAAGCATACACTTCAATTTTTGAAACCGTTTTCTGACAACTCAGTCCTCAGAAATTCAAACCATTATACATAGGGGTGGTGCTCAAGTTACTAAATCGACAGTCGTCTAGTCATCATCGTGTTTTGAGTTGATCATAAATTGAACTTTGATACATCGGGAACAACATGTGGAATCAACTCCTAAAAACCTAACTTTTTTCTTGGCTGAGGAACAAAACTTTCGCAAATAGTCGTTCGTATTATGTATGTATGTCTCCTGTTGCACAATTGCTCTTTCGAATGAATTTTTTTCTGTTTCAGATTGTGGCATAATAATCTAGTACTGTTGTTGTTATTTATTTTCCGGCTTTAAAAATTGAAACCAAGAATTTTTGAAACACTTATTTGTTTTTTACCTTTCTATCTGACATGCCATGTTTTATTTGATCTCTGTTGAATTCGCGTTGCAAAAATTGAAAAGAGATTCGATTTTTCATCTTCGTGTTTTTTCCTGACAAGAACTCATTCATTTAAACCCCCTTAAACTTGATTTGAAATCTGAAGTTCTATGTTCTGAATATTGAGTATTTTTGAGTGTATGTACGTACTTTTTCTTAGTCTGTGTGTTCAAAATTCAATATTGGTGAGTTTTTTTAAAAAATAACATGTTCATCTGCAGATCTCTTCGCCGTCCCTTTCACTTCTTTGCACAATAATCATTCTTATTCAATCTCTGCGAAATGTTGCTTTCACTCCTTAAATGTATTGTTTTCAAACACAAAATTTCTGCCGAATATTTTTTCTTAATTTTACACGGTATTTTTAATGTACCACTAGAATGAGTGAATAAAACTTGTCAAAAACTCGTCCCGTCGATTCAATTTTTGTTTATTCGGTTGTACTACAACGGAAAGATGAGTGAAGAGAATGCTGCTCTGAGATTCTCTCTTTTGCCGATAAAAACTGAGACTTTTGCTTTAAATAATGATTTAAAAAATTCAGTTTGTACTCACTTACTTTCCAGGGTGTAGAAAGCGGGTTTTCCCATTAAAAAACATGCATTCTCATAAGCATGAACCTACCTATTAAAAATTCATAAGCTTGATCACTTCAAACTAGATAGGTTTTTCCGGGTGAACAAGTTGCTTTATAATTTACCTCTTACTGTACCTCTTACTGTATCTCTTATTGTACCTCTTACTGTACCTCATACTGTTCTTCTCCTTCTCTTTCTTTATCTCTCTCGAACTCTCTCACTAATTTTCTCATCCAACTAACCGATATTAATCTCGCATGCTGGTCCACTCCATCCAGGCAAGCATTTGCATTTGTATCTGCCGAGTTGAAGAGGCTGGCAGTCTCCTCCATTTCTGCAAGGATTCACGCCTGACGAAGTGCACGCATCTGCTATCTCCCGGCAGTGTTGGCCAGCGAAGCCGGTTCTGCAACGAAAGTATACTGTAGATAATAGAGTTGCTCATCAGAAACGTTTTAGGTGTACCTCTGGGTAAATTAAATGTCATCGACAATGAATTAAGAGGTGACTCCCTTAAAAAACAACTTGCCAAAGTATTCGAAGTATCAAAAGGGGATTTGGAATACTTTCGCTCAACAAAATTATAAAAAAGTGTACTCAAAAAATAATTTTAAAAAAAACTGAATTCTTTGTTCAATTTTCTTTGCATTTGGTAGATGAACTGACCTGCATATGCACTTAGTCGTACCAAAGCCGGGTTGATCATGACAGACACCACCATTGGGACACTGCACTCCGTTGCATTCGTTCTGCGCGAATTGGCACACTCGGCCAGAGTATCCTTTAGAATGGAGCTGTTTTCAAACAAAAGTTCAGGTTTTTCAAATCTATCGCTTAGAAGTTCATAAACAACTGAGTTTTACGCCTTCTATGTTTTAAGCAGTTGGACCGAACTTTTCCTTTAGAATACCAAGCTATGGAATATCAGAGCGGGCCTTTAAACAACTTTTTTCCTGAAAATTAACTTGTTCGTTGAGAACTTTTCTCGAAGAACTAATGAAAAAATAAACTAGGTACTAAAAAAATAAAATAAAAAAGTGCGGGAAAAGGTAATAGTGAATGTTTCTTTGACTAAAAGTGCAAGGGAGTTTTGATATTACATGAATAAATGTCCAACCGATTCATTCGGATCAAAAATCGTATGAAAAATGCTTTAGGGGCTCTCAAACATTACTAATTTTGAACCTATTTGATGATTACAAAAAACTATTTTCTCTTTGTTCTGGGAGACCCTCTCAAAGAAAACAATGTATGGTATCAGATCACATTAACATCATCGTGAAACTCTAAAATTATGCTTTACATCTCTGATTTTTTTGTTGTGATAAACTTGGCATTGATGCAAATTCTTCAAACGCGTCTTTGTGAAGAGTTTAAGGCCTGAACTTGTATCATTGAGTGTCCAGAGAAGTGTGTCATATAAAAAAACTGACCTCCACCACAAGCGCACCGGAATGAACCAGAGATAGATTCACAGCGGCCTCCATTCAAGCAAGGGTTACTGTAATGATATAATGATTTCCAAAAATTAATTACATGTTATGAAAAACTTATATTTTCATGTGGCTCTTTCAATGAACACTAGTAATAATATGCAAGAATCTAGAAATTTATCTCGTTGAAAAAGTTACAGTTCAAAAAAAATATTATAGCAACAGTAAAATATATTTTGAGGTAAAAATGTTATGAATGAGTAAGAATCACAGTTATAGTTACAGTTACCTGTCACAAAATGGTTCTGTCTTTTCGCACTTGTCCCCCATGAAGCCTGGCTTGCACTCACACACGGTCTTGTGCTGACGAATGACGCAGGTGCCCTGGAGTTATTCTTTTAGTTATTGTTTCACTCTCTTTCTTTCTCTCACACACTCTCTCTCTTTCTCTGTTGTTAACTCTCAAACTTCTCAATCTTTTAAGACTCTGTACCCTATTGAGACAAGTTGATCGTGTGCACTCGAGCTGCTTACAATCCTCGGACGAGATGGATCGATTCTGAGATGTCGTTCGGTCTTCAGGACACGAAATGCATCTGAAAGGTGACTTAGTCATGGATCGCAAAAAAAAAACAATATCCATTCTTCTCTGTTAAAATTTTTAGAGTCGGTCATGAAAACGGGCCACTAATTATTATTCACTGCAAGACTTTGGTTGCTTTTTCTTCTCTTCATTTTAACTTATTCGAAAATCCTATCTGCCAACCAGGTAAGGAATGCCTCTGAAAGCTATCAAGGCAGCGAGTGAACATGCCTGCATCCTGCATCGACCAAAACTCTTATAGCCCATGCAAGTGACTCCGCCCTAGTATGAATGACAGACCTTTGCTGCCCAATGGCGTGCTGGAATGTGTTGAGAGGGCACGGACTGCAAGGCTGCAGGCCCGTGGTGGAGTACGAGCCCAGCTCGCACGGCTGCTTGCACTCCGCGAAACTCGTCGCTCCCACCTCAAAGATGCTTGTTACGACATAAAACTTCAAGACTTGATTAATAGGTTGAGAAGCTTCAAGAAGAAAGGTTTTCTGGCCAATCCAGGTCAACCGAGGTATCGTAGACTTGATTAATAGGTTGAGAAGCTTCAAGAAGAAAGGTTTTCTGGCCAATCCAGGTCAACCGAGGTATCGTAGACTTGATTAATAGGTTGAGAAGCTTCAAGAAGAAAGGTTTTCTGGCCAATCCAGGTCAACCGAGGTATCGTAGACTTGATTAATAGGTTGAGAAGCTTCAAGAAGAAAGGTTTTCTGGCCAATCCAGGTCAACCGAGGTATCGTAGACTCTAAAAAATTGTCCTTCAGCCATGACGCTATGAGAAAGAATTATAGGACCGACATTGATGAGATGAGAGTTGAGACTCAATTTTCTTTGTTCAACTCAATCAAAACAGCTTCGTAACTCAAGACAGCTTTTTGTTAAATGTTATTCACTCGTACCAGGAAACAGTTAATCCTGGTATTAGCTGTCGATAAATCAAACCTCACCTTCTCCGTATAGGCTCCTCCGGGGCACGGCTCGCACCGCTTGACACCATCTTCTGGTGGCGTGCTAGAGAAGGTGTGTCTAGGACAAGAGAAACAGGGAACCAAGCCGGTCGGCGAATACATCCCATTTCCACAAGTTTCTGGAATGAGTATCACTGAAATGCTTCAAAAACCTCATATTCTGCAACACCATAAGTTTCTTGAAGTTAGCAGTTCTTAATTTTAACAAGTTTATGAAATTAGCGTTGTTTAACGATAATTTAATAGTTGCCCATTTGCTAAATTTTTTACTAGCCCGAAGTTTTCCATAATTTAAATCTAACTTGTGCTAATTAATTTAATGAATATAAAAACATGCTCAGAAACTAATCATTTATATAATACTCAATCCAACGATCCGCCTCTAAATGTTCAATATCCCTTCCTGGTAACTAATTTTCTCAAAAGCTTTCCAAATTTTCATTGTAAGATTTGACAAATTTCAAAAATCTATTATATGAATGTTAGTTTTCAGCAGTATAAGTCTCCTGACGACCCAAAAAGAACATAGAACAAACAGAAAAAAACAAAGCGATTTGTTAATTAGGCGCTTTTTCTGCGATTGAGGAAAAACAAACTCAAGCAGTTCGTGATGTCAGTGGAACCCTCGTAGAGAGTGAACGTGTTTTCTGGGCACGCCTTGCACGCCAGCTGTAAATATATATTGCGTTTCTAAATATATATTGTGTGTTTATCTCATCAATTTAGCTATGTCTCTTTTTAGGTCTACAATGTGTCAATTCCAACGGTACTGCACAGTGATCAAGTTTCATTCGACAATTCAAAATGATTTTTCAATTCGATCCATCGCTTGCACTTTCAAAAAAGAATATATATTGAGTGTACAAGTAACAAATTAAATTGAAATTTGTTATAAATGACACATAAATGACACACTGGCATATCCCTATGGCTCGCATTGTTATAAAAGATCTGCCACTAATCTTGCAAAATTTTTTCCGAACTCTTCAAGCGTGATTGAACTCACTTGACCCTTCTCATTCTGATAAGATCCGAGTGGGCACGGGATGCACGTGTTGTTCACATTCACAGATCCAACCGGACAGGGCACTGAGGAAGAGGAGAACTTATACATAAGAGAGTGATACAAGGACGAGGAAGAAGAGAGTCAAATCTATCAAACAATAAAAAAATGAGCAAAGTTGTGACCAACAGCATTCTGGCAGAGCCGCTTTTTCCTCCGAGCTTCTCAAAACTTCTCCTGCCGAACAACCGAAGCCTTGGCCTATTTCGGACCGGATGGCCTGAGAGAAGGCGCGTATGTTTAAATACTTATCAATTGTTTTATGATATTAATTCATTCATTAATTTTTTGATTAATTCATTTTTTTTCTAACTGTTTGAACGTAAATTTGCATTTCAAAACGTATGATTCATCATTATTCGCTCCATCTTGGGATAAATTCAAAAAGTGTCATGTAGATTGTGCAGATAAAACTTAAACAGTTACTCGTAGAAGCTTTACTTCATCCAGGAGCTCTCAGCCAATCATTCAGCAATTAGACAGGTCAGATTACCGCATTTTCTGAATGGACTCTGATCTTTTAGGAAGCCGGCAGTCCTACTAACCATAAGTGAAGGGCAGCCGGCAGCGATGGCAGAAGGGGGCAATTGAGCTGCTGCGATGTTCAGGAGTTCCTTCACCGGAGTTGTCGCCCCTAAAAGAACAAGTGCGGTTGCCTTTACGTTTTTTCATCTTTTCTCGTCCAACACACAAATTCAAAGCTTCATTTTTGAATCAAAAACCTATTGATCATAATTATGAACAAATTAAAGGTATTATCTGCTTTAGGAGTCTTTTCTCATTCAAAAAACAAATCTCTGATGAGCTTTCCAACCTTTGACAAGTTATGCACTTAATATAATACATACGAAAGTATTTCAGTTTCTACATATTGTCTTGAGTGTTTCCGCAGACTTTTCATTTTTTTCCGATTATAGCAAGAGCTCAGTATTTCAAGGACGTATCGATTATAGCAAGAGCTCAGTATTTCAAGGACGTATCGATTATAACAAGAGCTCAGTATTTCAAGGACGTATCGATTATAGCAAGAGCTCAGTATTTCAAGGACGTATCGATTATAGCAAGAGCTCAGTATTTCAAGGACGTATCGTACAAAATGTGTCCGGAAACGACAAACATGACAAAAAAAAGGTTGGAGCACGAATACAGTAATGCTTCTCGGATAAATCGGATTCTTAGCGCCTCAGGTCGACATCGAAATAAGAGAAATTTATTGGAATTGGATATCTTCTTATTAACCTGGTATTCTGAGATCGAAGATGGTGCGTAGAGTGAGTCCGCAGAGATCGTAGAACACATTTTGAAGGACGGTCGGGAGGATTTGAACCGTGTAATTTGCGGCCAACTTGTCGTGCTCATCCAAAAACTTGACATCGAGGAAGCGGACGAAAACCTGCAAAGCAGTGGGTTACATGATTTGTAGACATTGTGCTCTCCTTTAGTCTGTGCTGCTAGGGTCTGTTCTGCTAAGGTCTGTGCCACTAAAGTCTGCGCTGCTAGGGTTTGTGCTGCTAGGATCTGGGATGCTAGGGTCTGTGCTGCTAGGGTTTGTGCTGCTAGGATCTGTGATGATAGGCTCTGTGCTGCTAGGATCTGTGCTGATAGGGTTTGTGCTGCAGAGTTTGTACTTCTAGGGTCTGTGCTGCTAGGGTTTGTGCTGCAGAGTTGTTACTGCTAGGGTATGTGCTGCTAGGATTTGTGCTGCTAGGATCTGTGCTGCTAGGATCTATGCTGCTAGGATCTGTGATGCTAGGCTCTGTGCTGCTAGGGTTTGTGCTGCAGAGTTTGTACTGCTAGGGTATTTGCTGCTAGGGTTTGTGCTGCTAGAATCTGTGATGCTAGGCTCTGTGCTGCTAGGATCTGTGCTGCTAGGGTTTGTGCTGCAGAGTTTGTATTGCTAGGGTATGTGCTGCTAGGGTTTGTGCTGCTAGGATCTGTGCTGCTAGGATCTGTTGTTGTTGTTGTTGTTGCCGGCAAGCATCCCGCATCGAAGACTTGGTTATTAACACTCTCTTTTATGAGAGAAGTTCTCGTGTTCTTCGGACAAGATGCGTCCGGAGAAGGGTTTTGATGTCCTTTGCAGTCCTGAGACTGTCATGCTGCACCTTGTGAAGGCGGACATCGTTGTAGCAACCTGTTCATGCTATAGGCCTTGTGAGTGGGTGGTCAAGCCGGTCTAGCATCGTTTTGGGTGGGAGTAGAGACGTCTCGCCTGTCGTTGACCGGAGATAGGCAAGAGGCTATTTGACTGGCACCTCGACTCGCCATTGAAAAGTATAGCGGAGTATCGGCTGATGTTTTGTCCGGTGGCATGCCCAGGCCGATCCGGCATCACCCTCCTTTGACGAGCTATACTACCCAGTTTTGGTCCGCGGCGGGATTCCTCCCGCTACCTCCCAGCACGAATTCTTCGTAGGGAGGCGTCCCTCTATCCGCCACCTGAGGTCGCGCTCGATTCTGGACTGGATGATCCGGCTCCATCCGTGACAGGCTCTTAAGGCTGTAGAGTCACGAATGGCCACTGTTGCCAGTGTGTTTCGAGTGCTAGGATCTGTGCTGCTAGCCTCTGTGCTGCTAGGATCTGTGCTGCTAGGGTTTGTGCTGCAGAGTTTGCACTGCTAGGGTATGTGCTCCTAGGGTTTGGGCTGCTAGGATCTGTGCTGCTAGGATCTGTGCTGCTAGGATCTGTGATGCTAGGCTCCGTGCTGCTAGGGTCTGTGCTGCTAGGGTTTGTGCTGCAGAGTTTGAACTGCTAGGGTATGTGCTGCTGGCGTCTGTGCTGCTAGGATCCGTGCTGCTAGGATCTGTGATGCTAGGCTCTGTGCTGCTGGCGTCTGTGCTGCTAGGATCTGTGCTGCTAGAATCTGTGCTGCTAGTATATGTGATGCTAGGATCTGTGCTTCTAGGATCTGTGATGCTAGGCTCTGTGCTGCTAGGATCTCTGCCACTAAAGTCTGTGCTGCTAGGAGCTGTGCTGCTAATGTCTGTGATATGGTGTAAGAAGGAGAGAAATGAGAAAAGAGCAAGCACTACCACCTTCTCAATCCCTACGGTTCGGGTAAATCTGCCTGGGTTGGGAGTAGAACTTAAACACATCACACAATAGTCAGCGCAGACTTCCACGACAATATAAACACTTGTATGGAATAGAACTTATACTACTGTAATATTATTGTAACGATGGATTACACCTGAACTGAAGACGAACACCGGGTGGACAGAATGGTGTCGAGCGCGTCGAAGTGAGTCGCCACTGTATCCGTGTAGGCCTAGAAAAGAAAGACTAGCGTAAGTAAGCCTTGTAAATAAAGACTAGCGTAATACATCATTTAGAGTTCCGGGAGCTAAGTATGGTCGTCTCCTTCCACTATTCTCGATTATTTATTTATTTATTTATTGGAATACATTTTGCAATGTAACAACACGAGGAAGACTCTGCTGACAAAACTAAGGATAATTAAAATAACTAAAAAAAGAGAAGAAAAAAAATACAACGAGAACGAGAATGAACGACTATTATAAACTTAAATCGATGTTTAAGAACTCTGGAACATCCAGCAATGACAAATTTATCTGAAAACTTAGAATGGTTTGACCTCTAAAGATGTTGAACTGCTCAGTGGTCAGTCTACCGAGAATTATCAGTGCGATTCTACAGCTGCCTATTCCATTTCGAAAGTTCAACATTTAAAAACAGTTACTATAAATCGGAAGGGCATTGGAGCGTATATTAACAGGATTGCTCAATTTGACAATAAATTGATCAGTCTATTAACTCCAGCTTTTTCAAACTTTTTCAACTGTTTCTATCAACTCAACTCCAAATCTCTTCGTAAGCTAAAATATGAAGTACAAAAATGAACCATAATTTGAGTAACTCTTTACAGAACATAGCAGTTATACGATTTCTAAACAGACTTGAAGCCATGGGAAAACCAATATGGGATTTGAACCAAAAAAAGTAAAACTTGAAGAAAATTCAGAGAAGCAAACAGAAGCACCTAATCTTTTTCTTCCTCAAATCATAACCGTTTTACTCACCGCAAGACAAGCAGGCGGAATCTTCCCCTCCAGAGGATATTCCATCCGCACGTTGAGTTCATAGCGTGCCGGCTCTTCCGCTGCAATTACTAATGTGCTTACGAATAGAATTTAAAATATAAAGAAGTTTACTCAGCTTTTTAGAAAAGATCCAGTAAAAAGAGAAAGACTGCATAGTAAGAGTGAGAGAAATAGTAAGAGAGAAAGAGAGAAAGAGATAGAGAGAAATAAAGAGTGAAAAAAAGAGAGCGAGATAGAAAGAAGATTAAAAAGAAAAGGGGTAAAGAGAAAGAAAAGCAGATCAAGAAAGCGAGCGAGAAAAAAACAGGGAGAAAGCTGGTAGATCGCCTACCCATAGGAACACAAGCTGGTGCCTGTCCAGACGGCGACCATCGACCATTCGAGCACGAGAACGAAGTGACTGCCTGTGAATGTTATCTTTGCCTAATTTCTCCCTCACTTTTGTCAGATCGAATAAATATCTATCCAAGCAGCTCATTGTTGCAACTCAGGAACCCTTTTTCTGTAAGATTCAACTAGCTCAGACAGAAAACATAAGTAATCGTCGAAAATCATTCTCAGTTTTCACAGAAATCACGGAATAGTGATCTCCTCGCTGTAGCCAAAAGTAGCCAATTTCAAACTGGGTTCATGTCTCAGCTCTCAGCATTACATGGCACAAGAAAACGTCTCCACCTAATCTGGATGACATTTCTAGTCACTTAAACAAGTTCTACTTCCGAGAAACGAGCACTAAACAAACAAAAATTACAGACAACAGTTTGTTTTTTTGATCGTACGCTTCAAAGTGAAGACCACGCTAGAAGTGAACTGTTTTCTTATTTTTGTTTAAAGCGTCTATTCCGAAATTAAATAATAAAATCTTTGCGAACAAGTTTCATTCTGCACCAGCCAGTCGCTCTTTCCACATCCACTCGGTTATTCTCCGACACCACAAACTTATTAAAAGAGTTTTTTTGTAACTCCCGGTATTATGCTTTAACTTGCTTGAACTTGCCTGAGTCAGGTAAGCGAAGGTGTGTTTCGGCTTGCAAGTGAGAGTGCATTCCATCCGGCCACCAGCCTTTTTGCTGCATGACTTGATCGTCGTATTGGAGGAGTACAAAGATGCAGCGGAGCAGGGCGCGGCTGTAAACGAACGACTAATGACCCTTCAACTTGTCCTTAGAATAACAGTGTTTTTCTTCACTGGGATCACGCTTATCATCACTGAGATACCAATGTTCTCCCACTGGGATAACATGGCGCCTAACTCGATATATCTGACAGTGTGAAACCGTTTGGAATCTAATTTATTTCGGCCCTAGATCATGCTATGGCTATTAAAATCCATTACTCTTCAATGAATCCCATCGCTTCCCAACACTATGAAAACGAAGATTTGAACTATACTATATGATCTTTGTTGTTGTTGTTGTTGCCGGCAAACGTCTCGTATCGAAGAGAGTCGGCTATGGAGAGCCGCTCTCTCCCTCGCTCTCTTTTCTTTTTTTAAAAATTATTTTTCTTCACCATATGTGTCAGTACATATTAACAGTTCACTGTAACAATTTGTTTAAATTTCTGAAGCATTCGAGAATAAAGAGTTCTGAGAACAAAGGGTTCTTCAGAAGATCTCATTTTACGGATATTGGTAAGCAATATGGCGTCTTGGTAAATGAGAGGAAAGCATGCAATTCTATGTAAGAGCAAGAGGACTCACGTATATTGGCGACTTCAAACTGGCAGGTGTTCTTGTTGCCGTGCGCGTCCGTCGCACTCACCTAGAAGTGGAAGCAGGTTAAGACGCAAACCAATTGCTAGTACGGGCTTCGAGTGTCACTGTTGCATAATCAACTGACTTTCTCATAGTTACTTTCTATTTGACAATATAGTCAAATATTATGAATGAAAATTCAATTCTTGCTGTCAATGAATATTAAGATGACGAAAAAATAATTATAAAAGTAATACTATTTTACAATCATTTATAGATTTTTCTTTAGCTTCGTTGTCTTGCTACGATAGATATCAGAAAACTATTTAAATGCATTTCGATGTTTTTTTGCTAAATGATGATTGTCAACCCTCAAATTTCAAGCACGTTTATCCGAACCTGAACGATGACTGATTCTCCTAGACGAAGTGCGGCATGCGTCGGTGAGAAGACGACATCGGTGACATTAGACACATCTTGCAAGCTGAGGACTACTGTTGTTGAGTTGAAGTGAACCTCAAAAGCTCTTATTTTTAGAGATACTAAAACTGGTTACGAAATATAATTTCTGAAATCTATCAAAACTTCAGAAGTTTTGTGGTAGGCGAACATTAGAACATTTAGCGTTAAGTAGACCCCTGGTAAGCGATGAAGCTTGCTTGGAAGATGAACAGAAAACGTATCAGAAGGAAAAATATAAAAAATATATAAAAAAGAAGACATTTCGAGTCAGAACTAATCCGATAGAGAGAAAATTTTGCTGAACAATCTTCTGTAAATTTCAATAGTAAGTCGAGTACTTGGCGTTGCGCATAGCAAAATGGCACGTTTCAGCAATGTAACCGGGGTTGCGGTGTGATCTTGCATTCTTTTAGGATGAAAGAGATGGCTTGATTTGATCACGCTTCGTAAACTAGATATTTATATTTTAATCTTCTCTGCTTACTCATTTCATAGTCGTTACTAGAGTACTACTGAGAAATGTTATGTTATGAGGTAGGAAATCAAATCTGAGCGAAAACACTGTGAGTAAACTGGTTGTCATTCTTCAGCTAAATCGCCCTGGGTGAAAACTAACTTCCACGGGTCCATCACCGCCGTTAGAAACCGAATGGGAATCCGGACATTTCAGCAAGGGCGGTTGCGTGTCTGATGAACAAACTTTTGTAAAACATGAGATTCAAATCGAAAACTCAATTGATGACGGGTGTCAGTGAGCTCAGTTGTTTCCATCTCAAATTTTGGGTAAATTTATCAAATATTTTTTTATATTTTTCATAATTGCCGAACAGTTTTTTTTTTACTTCAAAGGTTGAATATTAGCTTTTTTACAGAAATAATTTATTAACACCTTCAGCACCTCATATTATAATAACGACGCAATCAGGTTACAATGTTCAAAACAAGACTGTTATTCAATTTTCCATTTAGCAGCCATTAAGGAATGCCATCGTGAAGCAAGCCATATATGTAGCGAGGGCAACAAAAACGTTAAGATTGGAAATTACTTCAATTGTCATATTTTTCAGTCCATCTCTTTTGTCAACCGAGTCAGCGATGAGTCTAATTGAAATAAGTTCTACAAATACAGCTTTCAATAAACGAAACTTTTAATCAATAAAGATTAACCTGGTATCCTCAGTTTGACAACGCATTCGGCAGTGTTGCCAGCAGCATCGAATGCAGTGTACAGCACGTCTGTGTCGACGGCGATGAAACGAGGAGGAACGAAGTTGGGAGGCTCAACTCTCACCCAGGCGATCTCAAAAGAATAGGTTGGAGAAAAGGGAAGATATCGGGAAAAGTAGAGGTACGGAAAGCTGAGTGAGAAAACGAGAGAGAGCGTGAGTGAGAGAGAAAGAAAGAGAAAGAAAGGATGAGAGAGAGGGAGAGATGGAGAGGGAAGGAAAGAGGGAGGAAGATAGAGAGGGAGGAAGGGAGAGAGGGAGAGAGAAGGAAAGAGGGAGGAAGGGAGAGAGGGAGAGAGGAGGAAAGAGGGAAGAAGGGAGAGAGAGAGGACGGGAGAAAGGGAGAGAGAAAGAAAGAGGGAGGAAGGGAGAGAGGGAGAGAGAAGGAAAGAGGGAGGAAGGGAGAGAGGTAGGAAGGGAGAGAGGGAGAGAGAGGGAAAGAGGGAGGAAGAGAGAGAGGGAGGAAAGGAGAGAGGGAGGAAAGGAGAGAGGGAGGAAAGGAGAGAGGGAGGAAAGGAGAGAGGGAGGAAAGGAGAGAGGGAGGAAAGGAGAGAGGGAGGAAAGGAGAGAGGGAGAGAGAAGGAAAGAGGGAGGAAGGGAGACAGGGAGAGAGAAGTAAAGAGGGAGAAGGGAGAGAGGTAGGAAGGGAGAGAGGGAGGAAAGGAGAGAGGGAGGAAGGGAGAGAGGGAGGAAGGGAGAGAGGGAGGAAGGGAGAGAGGGAGAGAGAGGGAAAGAGGGATGAAGGGAGAGAGGGAGGAAAGGAGAGAGGGAGGAAGGGAGAGAGGGAGAAAGAGAGAGAGGGAGGAAGGGAGAGAGGGAGAGAGGGAGAAAGGGAGAAAGGGAGAGAGGGAGAAAGGGAGAGAGGGAGAAAGGGAGAAAGGGAGAGAGGGAGAAAGGGAGAGAGGTAGGAAGGGAGAGAGGTAGGAAGGGAGAGAGAGAAAGAGGGAGGAACGGAGAGAGGGAGGAAAGGAGAGAGGGAGGAAGGGCGAGAGGGAGAGAGAAGGAAAGAGGGAGGAAGGGAGTGAGGGAGGAGGAGAGAGAGGGAGGAAGGGAGAGAGGGAGAGATAAGGAAAGAGGGAGGAAGAGAGAGTGGGAGGAAGGGAGAGAGGGAGAAAGGGAGAGAGGGAGAGAGAAGGAAAGAGGGAGGAAAGGAGAGAGGGAGGAAGGGAGAGAGGGAGAGAAGGAAAGAGGGAGGAAGGGAGAGAAGGAGGAAGGGAGAGAGGGAGAGATAGATAATAAAAAAATGTTTGCGTGGTACACACATCTTCGTTTCAAAACTTTGGTGGTCAATCAGCCAACAAAAACTTTTCATCCAATGATTATCAATTGCTTATAATTAGATCCTTTTAGGAACTCACTCTTCCAGAGTTGTCGACCGCCTTCGGAACCTTATAAGCAGCAGGCATCAGCTGGCCTTGCTCATCTCTTTGAACTGTTATCTGCATTATCAGATGAATTATTGTTCATTTATAATATTATCATTGTGTATAAATTCAGCTTATAATCTTTATCGATCTCAGAAATCCCCTTCCTAGCTAAGATCATACACTTCAAATAATTGACTATATAAAAAGTTATGTTTTATGGACAGCTCCGTTAAAATTTCTTTATAAGCTTTTAAGCGTTCTACGTTCTTGAAATTGAGTTCAACCTATCTTTTTGAGAGCTCCAGAGTCTCTGATCATCCGAGTCTTACTATCCAAGTCTGACTATCTGAGTCTGACTATCCAAGTCTGACTATCCGAGTTAGCAACGTGAGAAAGATGTAAAATTTGAGATAATCAATGGAAACTTTGTTTATAAGAACTCTGGTTATCGCAAAAAAAGAGAATTTTGACTTAAGAAAACCTGTCAATATTGAATATCAATGACAAATGATTGATGAATATGTGAATGAATAGAATATCAGACTGAGATAGTCATTGTTGTCTTTTGACAAATAAGCAGATCAAAAAATAATAATAATACTTGTTCTGCTGGGCAGTCGACGAAAGCAGGCGGTTCGAAGTCAATGCACTCGGGTACAGAAGAGTTCCATCCAACCTTCATTCCATAATTTATTCATTTATTTTACACCAATAGATGTGAACCTTAATTAGATAAAGAAAACAAATAATATGAACGCGCTTCCCGATATGTTCATGCACAACTTTGCTTTCTATACTCAAATGCTTTTATGCACAATTGTATAAAAATATGCATTTTGATGGTTTGCTTTCTATGCTTATTTACTCTTTAATATTCTCACTGAAGTCTTTAACTTTTCACTAGCGACTCTAAATACTTTGTAACCTTTTATGAACGCTTGAATCAGAGGTTTAGTCATACATTTTATGAATGAGAAAGAGAGAAAAAAGTTTCGAAAAAACTTTTTTGAACGCTTTAAACCTTCAGGTGGTTGGGCCGTTCGTGGGCGGGGTTCAATGGTGCCAGGCAACCAAGTAGGTCGAATCGCATACATGGATTCTCCTCGTACTCACTCACTCCCAGGAGGATATAGCGAGCTCTGCAACATAACTAGGTCTCACTTTAACACGAAACTCGTATCGAATTATACAAGTATCACTTATTGATGGGAAACCATTGATCTCCTTTTATGCAGTACCTACTATCGAATGAATAAAGCTGATAGCCTACTATGAAGCACATTAAATTAAATTCCTACTATAAATCACACGAGGTCGATCGCTCACAACCGATCGTTGACTACTGACCGCTTATTATTGATAGCCTATTCACAGCTGCCTATTATCAAACGTCTAATACCAAATGTGTACTATCTTCCGCCTACTATCGATCGAGCTACACGTCTCTCAATTCTCGATCTACTAAGTGCATTACTTTTCCAATAGCTTCTATTTTTAACTCTGAATTTCAAGCTCCTCAAAACTATTTTCAATCACTCGCAAACCTTAGCGGTGGATCCAACTCGAACTGATGAAGTGCATTGTGATTGCCTGATGGAGTCTCAAATTCCTGGAAGATGCGTTTGCGATACAACAATAGTCGATGTATTTTTCAAAGTTGAATCGTTAGAAAGGATTTTTAAAATGCGTTTGCAATCCTTTACACCCTAAAGGTATAATATTAAGGCTATAATGATGATATTTCCCGATTATATTTTTTCTCGTGAGGTTGATTATTATCATTAGGGTTATTGAGAAGAAAAAAAACGATTCAAGAAAAAGGTGGACAGTTCACGGGAGCAAATGAAACGATTATGACGAGAGCCATAAAATACAAATAGAATTCAAGACATAGAAGAATGCAAAAAAAAACTTAAAATAAAAAAGTTGTGAATAAAGAATAACTGACCACTGGGTAAGTGTCATAGTTGAGAGAGAACTGTGTCTTGTAAAAAAGCTGCAGTTTCGTCACATGACCTCTGCAACATTTAAAAATTTAGGTCCATCATACTCTTTTCATTCCCTATTATCTGTCTTTCTCACACAGTTTCCCTCTCTTTCTCTCTCCCTCTCTCTCTCTTCTCACGTTATCTTTCTCTCTTTTCCCTCTTTTCTCTTTCTCTCTCCCTCCCTCTCTCTCTTCTCACGTTTTCTTTCTCTCTCTTCCCTCTTTTCTCTTTCTCTCTCAACTTCTCAACAATAAGGTTCCTTTCAAAGTTCCCGAAATAAAGATTCATGTGTGTTTTTTTCTCTTTTTGATCTCTTCACATTAGTTTGATTCTCTTGAACGGATAACGGCAGAATATACGGTAATCCGCGTCATCATTTCTAACCTAATTCCTGCGTGGCCAGCTACGCCACTAAGTCGAAGCGTCGTGAGAGTGTGGATTCTCTGTAAGTCCACGGAGAGGAAAATGAAGGCATCCTTTGAACCACACCAACCAGAAGATGAGAGACGAGCCTGTTAATAGTAAATAGAAACTGATTCAGAATTGGTTAATGAAGCCGTGTTCATCTGCAGAATCAAAACCATTCTTACTCTATTTGCTGCTGCTATGCAATTTAGTATTCACCAGAATATCACTCAATGGATTCACAAGAATAGGTCTGCATCTTATAACCCAGGTTTTTTTATAGATACGCTTGCCTTACGGTATGGTGATAATAAACGCAAGTAAAAATATTATCAGAATAGGAACCTCATGTGAAGTAAAATTTCCTAAAACGCGAAGTATTCCAGAACCGAACTGAGACGTCTTTCTATTACCGGTAGCAACCACATTCACTCTTCTGCGGATTAATGTAAAACTGAGCATTTTTGGCTCTTTGAATATACCTTGTGAGGTTCGTAGCCGTAATTCGTCTCATCGGAGTTGTCAGCGAAGGCTCCGTCCGTAATGTATCCGGTGGAGATGCCGACGTCTTCAGAGATGAGACAAGGCATTCCGAGTCGACAGCTAATCGCTCCCATCGGGAACGGCCCTGTAAAGTTCTTAAAAGTCAAGAAAAGAGAGCAGATGAACGGTGAGTGAATTGAAATTAATATAACGAGTTAATGATATATTTATGTTATAATCTTCAAAAAAACATACTGCGGAACTCTTTAAGAGCAGCAGTATAATAAACATCTTTAAGAGCAGCAGTATAATAAACATCTTTAAGAGCAGCAGTATAATAAACATCTTTAAGAGCAGCAGTATAATAAACATCTTTAAGAGCAGCAGTATAATAAACATATGTATTTAGGGTTAAAAAGAACGCAAAGCTCTTAATGAAATAGGAAGAAATATAATAAGAAAGAAATACAGATAATGATCAGAGAGATAGATTAAGAGATAAAGAAAGAAAGAGAAATAAAGAACAAGTTTCAATTTTTAAGATCGTACAAGCAACTATCATGAGCATTATTGAACTTTGAAGCAATAAGATTGCTCATAACTTACTATGCAAAGAGTCCTATTAATACAGCATTCTGTTAATAACCGTCACCTCGATAATATTAAAGAATGAAAACGCACGGAATCCGTGTCGGTTGCACGAGAATTTAGCGACAGCGCCTTCTTCGACGGAAGACAGCTCAACTTTCCCATCGTCTGGAAACCCGGGGTCAACGCAGACCGGTCCTGCAATCAATAACTAAGAAAAAAGCTCATAATTGATAATTGATTTTATTCAATAGTTAAAACTTTTCTCTTCTTCAGAACTCAAAATATCTGATCCCGAGCTCTGACGACGCGTATGGAGGCAAATATATATCTCTAAGCGTACATACTTTCAAACACACCCTTGATGTATAAATATGCATCCTTTTCTGTCAAAGATTTATACCTTCACAGCGTAGATCGCCAAGATCCCAAACTCCGTCAACCATACACCGGATGAATTGATCGTCGTATGATGATTTGCCAACCAGTGCATAAGGAGGTCGACAGGCAAACACAAGCTGAGCTCCGACCTAGGAAAAGAAAGCCATAGACAAGTCCTACAATTAGCCATGGACAAAGTCTCCTATTGGTCCAAACAATGGGGAATATCGATCTCAAGCACAAAAACTGTTATTATACAGTTAGGAAATTATCATCCTTCTCATTCTTTCTACTTGGACGGTAAGTTATTACCTCGCTCAAATATGGTGAGAGATCTGGGAGTCGAGTACTCGGATAGTTTGAGTTTTTCGCAGCATATTGAAAACATTAACAATAGAGCAACTGCTAGGTGCAGTTTTATACTTAGAACCTTCAAATCGAAGAACTGGTCTCTATACAAAAAGCTTTTCATCACATATGTGCGCCGTATGTTAGAATACTGCTCTACAGTATGGACACCTAGTCAGAAAAACCAAATAAGTCTCTTAGAGAAGGTTCAACGTCGTTACTCCAAAATTGTTTGTAGGAGATCAAGGCTTTCAGAGATGTCTTATACAGAAAAGCTTCGACTACTCCAACTAGAGTCTTTGGAGGGACGGAGAAACCATGCGGACTTGATGATGACTTTTAAAATCATCACTGGCAGAACCTCAATACCCGCTGAAAGTCTATTCCTGTTTCCTAACCATGACTACAATCTACGAGGTCACAGATACCACCTTCTCATGCCTAAGCTGAAGTCTTCTAAGCACTCTAACATTCTGCCTGTGAGGGTAGTAGACAGATGGAATTCTCTACCAGACTCGATTTTCTCAGCTCAATCCATCAAAGCGTTTAGAACTCTGGTAGTGAGCCTATGATTATTTTTTTCATAGGTAACACATAGTGTTTTAATGGTTTTTTCGTGTATTTTTAAATGAGTTGTCCTAGTATCCTCTTTCTTTCTCACTTTAGTTAGTAAAGTGTCACGCATGTGTTAATTGGATTGTAACAGTTCATTATTTGCTTCCTTGCCGGTCATTCATACACATCGCGATAAATATTATTATAATAAAGGAAATCAACTAGATATTACAACTCGAACTTATAGTTTGACTGTTACATCTTGAAAGACTCGGATAATATCATAAATAGTTGACAGATGATTGAAAGTCTTTCATATAACACTATCGGACGGAATAGCTAATTTGTCCCCGTGGCGTAATGGAAACGCGCGCTCCCGGTTAGAGACGAGATGGCTGGGTTCGATCCCGCCCAGTGGAGTAGCTTTTTTTGTGCGATAGTTCAATCATTTGCCATCTTAACCAGGCTTCACTACTTTCAACTGTGTAGTTTAGAATTTGAAGATTTTTCATAAATAGTTTTTTGAAAAATCCTACTCTACCACATGGTTTGTGGCCAAGTTTTCAAGGGTAGGTGATTTTTCTTTTTAGCTCAAACTTTGAAAAATTAATTGTATGTAGAACTTTTGGCAGGACAATTAAATATATAATGAGAGTTTTAAATGGGTGGAGTGAAAGTTAAACAATTATTTATCCCTGTCAACGTGTATAAGGTATGTTTTCAAATGCTCAGTTACACTTGAGAGATATACAATGAACTAACATTTTCTGTGCGATGGTTAATTTGATTGTATGAGATATATTTGTCTTGATCCTTGTACGAAACCTCATTCTAATGACTCCGCTGTACTTCTTTTTACATTTAAGCTTATACTATGTATCAGTTATCAAAAGTGGAGCCTTTCTTTTCTTAATCCCACTTCCCCCTTCGCTTAGGTAGGGTCCCCTTATTTACCTCTTCATTAATTAATTAACTCATTATTTATTCCTTGCACAGATTTTATTTAACTTCGGTTCACAATGAACAATAACAATAGCGGATATGCATGGACTGTCTTTCTAATGGCGGTGTGTGTAAGCAAAAGGTTGCTTAACTTGGGAGTGGGGGAGATAGAAAATGCTATTAATAAAGAAACGAGCCTTTAGTTATCAGAAACCAAAAAATTTGGTAAAACTAGGTTGACAGGCAACTTAAGTAAATTGTTCTTGAATACCTTGCACTTAGGATCGTTTACGATTTCAAAATCCAATGAATTCCATACTGATAACTTCAGTATGGAATCTTCAGGGTCCCTATCTTCACTACTTAGGTAACCTTCTTTCTCTAGATTTCACAAACCTTGGGATCAGCAATGTCGCCTTCGTACACGACTCCGGCGAGAGCAGGCGGTGCTCCGCAACTCGTAAGGGGACAATCGATCGGAGGACCCGATAAGCGGTAGCTCATCTCAATATTCATACTTTAGGTCTTTGCTTCACAAAATTAAACTATTTAGAAATCAGCTTTCGATTTCTCACCCGAGCTTTATCATTTTGCTAATCCTGTTTGAAAACTGCAGTTAGCCTGAATCTCTTCTACCTTGCACTAGAAGATTTTTGACTGCACTAGAAGTAAATCTTTTTTCAAACGTGAAATCTTCATAGCTAACACGAGACTTGTTCAAAGTCATTTGGTTCTTCTGCGCTAGTCATTTGGTTCATTTGGTTCTTCTGCGCTATTTGATTATTGTGAAAGAGGAAACAGCAATTACCAAATGCGGGGTCGCATTGAAAAGTCTTCGAAGACCGCTCAGCAATTTAACCTTATTATTCCTGACAGACTTTTTATTCTGAATCTTTTTATTTATTTTTTTGAATGCTCTCCCTCTCCTCTCTCGTAGTCCTCTTACTCTGCAAGTTGCTGAATGTTATACACTATTTTCTAAAATCTTGCAAACATGTTTACTTTTACAAACTGACATTTGCCGGAAATATACATAAAACTAACGGAATAATCGAACGACTAACGAAGGTTAAATATTCATTTCAAGATTTATCATCTATTTTCCATCACTCTTCTGTCTTATCTGCAAATTCTAGAGTCATGATTAATTCACGATGCTCTCGATTCATGAGCATGCGTGAATTACAGAGCATGCAATTGAGCATTCCATATAGAACTATCGCAGCAATATGTCACCATGGTGTAATGGTAACGCGAGATGGCTGGGTTCGATCCCGCCCGGTGAAAACAGCTTTTTCCGTGCAATGTTATCATTAATTAACGAAGGTTGTGAAACATTTTGACCCCGTGACTTATGATAACCTTAGGATTGCCCGCTTTTGGATCGAAGATACATTCTCGAGATCCTCCGAACGGGGAAAGCGGGCCTGAGTAATGAATAATTTAAAAAAAAAATTATTTTTTGAGAATTTTAATACTTCAAATACTATTTGGAATAAAGAACTTGAAATTTTAAAATATATTTTGGATCGAAAACCTTCTTTCAAACCTGGTACCGGCTCTTCCAAACTTCATCATTATTTGTGATTGCTTTGCTGAAAATCCTTGTATTCTCGCTCTGTCTCTCTTTCTTTATTACCGCTCCATTACCGTATAAGATTACCGTATCTTTCTTTATTACCGCTTCATTACCGTATAATATTACCGTATCTTTCTTTATTACCGCATAAGAGAATCAAAACATACTAGGCCTGTTCTGTTGGGAGCACGTGATGGAGATGTTCTTCCCAAACGGAATCGGCGTGTCGGCAGGACTGGCAAATAGTCCGATTTCCGTCTGATTACGAACTCCTTCGCAGATAGCGGCTAAATTGAGGAACTTCTTACATGTCAGTCGGTATATAGTTCGCCAAGAAACAACACTTTGTTTCACTAATACCAATTCAGGCCAACTTTGTCATCTTAGGTCAGTATTTGGAGAGAATGAAAAGTTTCAATCGATATCGCATCTGATGACTTGGTCATTATCAAAGATATTTTACTTTGACGAGAGCCATCAGTTCGCTATACATATAGAAGTATTGAAATAACTAAGAGGTTGTATGTATAACTCACGAATGCACGAAGGCGCCGTCCCATTCCAGTTCCCATCGGCTCCGCAGTGGAGCTGGTCGCTTCCCACCAACTGCAAAACAGTATTAGAATTGAATAATAATCTTATTCAAACACATTTTGATAGACAGATAGACGAATTTAGAAAACATTTGACTTTAATTATTTCGAGTTATTATGTGAGTTATTATATGTAACAAACGTAGGACAAGAAGTCGCCCGACTGACTTGGTATCCGAAGTCACACTGGAAGTGAACCATCATGGGGAAGTTGAACCGAGTTGAAGTGGAGAGAAGAAGACCATGGGCCGGCGATTGCAGAGGAGGACACAACCGGGGCACGCAACTTTGGTTTAGCCTACATATAAAGAAGTTACTACCGGTCAGACTGAGAAAACTGGGTTTCCATTCAGAAAACTATTGATGAAAAAGTCATATCGACTGAACCATTGCTCCTATGGACTCAATTCAATATTTGTATGACTATTGCGAATTTTAGGTATACTAAATTGCTGAGGTTAAAATAGCAAGTTAAAATCCGAAACTAGACGATTCCACTATCACCTTGGTGGTTAACATCTGTCAAAATTCTCTTTCTGCAACACTGAATAGCCGTGATCCAAGCTACATCCACTGGATATACTAAATTAGATTAGGTCTTTTAAAATCAGATGAAAGTCAGCGCAAAAAGTAGACGGATAACCTTAAGAACAGAGTGTTAAAACATTTGTATTGCTCTATGTTTTACGACGGTCTGCATGCAGAAGGATACATAGTTTGGATAAGGATACAAGTGAGTACCTGTATACATCCTTGGCGTCTCTGCCAGTCTCTCCCTCTTTGATACTGACTCCGCCCTGTCCGTCCGACGCGAACAAATCAAATCCGTCCTAAACTCAGTTTGCATGAGCCTAGGTTAACATAGATGCTGGATTATAGTAACGCGTGCAATGGTAACGCTTACTCCTGGTTAGAGGAGATATGGCTGGGTTCAATCCCGTTCGATAAACTAGCTTTTTCCATGATATTGTTTATTGAATTGACATCTCAACCAGGTGTCTTTACCTCTAAACAGTGTAATTGAGCATTCGAAAATGAATGTAAATTCACCATTTTACATTATCCTTTTTTGTTTGCGAAATTGTGTTTAGCGAATTCAATTCTCTCCGCCTATGTTTCACAGGAGCCCTCGTAATTTTTCTCCAGAGAATTCAGAATTTTAAGAGAAGGATCACTCTTTACCTTGCAGGCACATTTGAATGAGCCGAGTGTGTTGATGCAAATCTGCTCGCAGTGGCCGTTCTCATCCTCACACTCATTGATGTCCTGGCACGCGAATCGCTGGCAGCCAACTACTTCCACCTGCATCATCATCTTACTTATTATATTTTTTCTCATCCTTTTTTCTATTTTAATATTTCATATATATTTTTTCTGAGTTCGAAAATGCGCGAAGTAGAAAAATATCGGGACAATACGAGCAAAGAGGTGTACAAACTTTCACAGCAACCGAAAAACCATTAAATTCGGTAGGGAAACGTCTTTCTTTCCCTAACTCTGTCTACATATGTATGTACATATATCTCTTCCTTTCTCTTTTCATCGTCCTTTTTCTCTTGTTGTTTCCTCTCTTCTCTATCTTTTTCACTCTTTCTCTTTACTTCTGTCTTACTATTTATTTTCCTCTTACTTTCTTTCTTTTGAAAATTAGGCCATCGTTGTTTTCACACATGTCAAATCTAGTAGAGAGAAAAATGACAAACCTTCATGCAAGGCTTCTCGATGTAAGAGACGAGTTCGATTTCAATGACGAGTGCCTCGACCGGATGAGCGAGGACTAGGAAGAATCCAGTGGAAGAGGCCACCGACTTCAACGGGAAGAGTGTCCGATTGCCTTCCGCGTATGGATGCAGAGGCATTCCAGCTACGGAAGAGAACGACAAGGACACCTATCAAGAAATTTTTTTAGTAAGTAAACCAGTTGTTTTTGTAACACTGAACTGAAACATTGAAAATGCATTCAGCAGAGTTTTGAAATATAAAGTGTCTGAAATGATTGGAATTGAATATTTTTGGTGATTAAGGTTCAGCTGTTTCTTGATAGTGATTGAAAACAACATTTATTCTCTATTCTAAATACATATGTGAATGAGAAAGCAAATGCCTCCAATTTTAGAGCGTTCTTTTTCTGGTGGGAACAGCTCCTCTTACTTTTCCTTTTTTTCAATAAAAATTACTTTTTTTGT
Organism: Allodiplogaster pararmata; assembly: GCA_964056735.1. NCBI lineage: Eukaryota > Metazoa > Nematoda > Chromadorea > Rhabditida > Diplogasteridae > Allodiplogaster > Allodiplogaster pararmata. The sequence continues at coordinate 31,871,391 of OZ057405.1, forward strand.
CCTAACTATTGATGCAACTTATTAACCTCGGTCGGGATTCCTCCGTTCTCCTTCTCGAAGTGCAGTTTCTCAATTACACGGGGAACTGCGAAATGCAGCCGAATCAGACGCTCGTCGTCGTCGTCTGTCGCACACCAGGAAGAGGCTGCGACAGAGCGGGGTCGAATAGCTAAGTTTCAGTGGCAGCAAAGGAGAGAAAAGAGAAAAATTGCAAAAAAAAAGGCTTTTTGTGATGTCTATGTACCAGAAATTGACAGAGAGAAGAATGAGGAAGAAAATAAAGAATTGGGAGAATTTATAACGAGAGGAGTTAAATACAGAGAAAAAGAAAGTTAGAAATTCTATACACAAATTTTAGAGAAAAAAAGAGAAAGGAGGAAAGAGATAAAAGGCAGTGAGAAATATCAACAGAAAATAGCTTTTAGAAAACGAATCCGAGTCTTACCTGATGACAAGTCTTACCTGATGACAAAGTGACAGGAGCTTGTGAAGAGACTGCGACGCGAGATGTTGGCAACACCGAGGGAGAGGAGCATTCTGATGTACGGAAGCTTTCATAAATGAGCTTGTGTATCAGTGATTTATATGTTTGTACCAAGCAAAGAAAAGTAGTGAGTTTTAGTGAGATACAAAAAAAGATTCCTGAAAAACGTTATTGACGAAATGAATATTAAGAGATGAGTGCAAGAAGACAAGAACCTTTCAAGTTTCAAGAAAAAGAATTTTTGGGAACCGAGTATGGGAAGAAATCCTGGAAGACATCTACAACTATATCCACCAGGCTCATTCACACACAAAGTCGAGGTCGAGTCGCATTGAGACGACTCCTGAAGAGACAGAAAAGCTTTTTTTAAATACCGACTTCATCGAACCGTCTGTAAATTTTTTTTCGAGTTTTTTGGGACAAAAAAACTTAAATTTTTTACAAACAAACTCGTAATAATTGTCAAAATTCTTGAGAGATGATGATGAAACGTACTTGTTTGCATTCATTCACATCCACGCACATGGGAATGGCCGAGATAGTCTGGTTGGAGAGGCACCGAACCTGCGCATTTCATCACATATAATTTTTATCGCGTCAAACTTTTTTATTATAAATAATAAGATTTGTGATGCGAAAAAATACTAGCAAAGGAATGAAAAAATCGGTAATTTTGTGGGAACGCTCTCAGTGAGAGAGAGAGAGAGAGAGAGAGAGAGAGAGAGAGAGAGAGAGAGAGAGAGAGAGAGAGAGAGAGAGAGAGAGAGAGAGAGAGAGAGAGAGAGAGAGAGAGAGAGAGAGAGAGGGCACAGTGCAATACCGCACCAAGCTTTCTTCCCCGCGATCTTTTAATCATACCTTTTAAAAAATGTTGTGAAGTACTATCGGTGAGTACGTGCAGCTTTATTTACGACAAGTCTAACTAGTGTGTTTTCTTTGTTTTAGAGTAAGTACGTAGTTAAACTCAATAAAATATGATCAAACTTAGCAGGGACAGACTATATTACGGGCCTAATAGACTCAATTCAGCCCTATCAAATTTAAGTGATTACTCCCCCTAAACTTTTGTTTATACTTTAGTCGTTGGTTATATGAAGACATGAAAATACAATTTAGTGCGTACAATCCTTTCTTTAATCAGTGTGACCTTAATACAGGCCAAAACACTGCAGGAGGTTTTTAAAATATAAAACCAACTTGCGCTTCGAAACTCGGTACGAAGCCATCGTTACAGATGACCTTGGCCGTCTGCTCGAAGAGAAATGGCCTCTGGACAAGGAGCCGACCGTTAGAGACGCGAGGCAGAAGAGGGCATTCCGTCCCTTTAACGAAAGGATAAAACTGATCATGGTAGTTATATAATCACTGGCTGTGGTTAATTATTTTTCGAGTACTCATTTATTTGATGTTCATGGATTTTCAATAAATTTTCAACTTTTTTTAACCTGAATCAATTTCAAACTCATCATATTATTTCTTAAGTATTTCCAGTTGCTGTGATATTCTGGTCTGGTGAAGTGCCTCTATGCTTTGTAATGCAAAAAGCTCAAGTTCCAACCCCACACTGGGCATTTCTTCGAATCTTCTTCAACTGAATTGGATGATAATTGTCCGTAGGCTGAGTCTTACTATCTTACCTGATTTACACATTAGCGATGGCCTAAAGAGCTGTTACTGTTTGCATTAGGTCAGGTATGAATCTCAAATAAAGGGCGCTTGACCTAGTTTCAAAAAAAGAGTGAGGTTTCAAGGTTGTGGTGAGAGTTATAGTCAGATTATCATTATTGTCAATATTAATAAATGGTCGCAGTTAAATTTACATGTTTTAATAGACTTACGTGAGCAAATAGGTGGCTCAAAGCTCCATTTCCCATTGTTCTGACAGAGAAGTGTGGCCGCGCCAGAGCGTCTGCAGCTTTTTACCATTTCATAATTAGAGTAAACTTCTTTTTTTGAACTAGAAAAGATTTAAAAGCATTATTTTGAGCCATCGATTTCTCAAAAGCCTCTTTGCTAGGTAAGTTATAATGATGATCAACTAAACTGACATGGTTGAGAAAAAAAAGTTTGGTTATGGCTATAACATAAAATAAAATAAATATGAGATCATCGTTATCATCGGTATTAATATACACTGACATTCTTCAAAATAATTCCCAAAAATAGGTGAAAAAATAATATTGTATCCGTTACCATATAATGATTTTTTCGAGATTTGTGGTTGAAAAAGAGAGGAAAACGAAAAAATAACAAATTAATTCAAAGAAGAAAAAACTCAGAGAATCAACTCAAAAAGGTTCATAACCGTTAAATATTCAGACAAGCACTTAATGATAGGTCATGGTTTTCAACCCATTCAATTAGATTTCAAAGGGTTCGTACCTGAATCCCGGTGCGCAATCGTATCTATAAACGCTTCCATAACTGATTCCATCCCCGAATTCCAACTTGCGTTCTCCATGCATAAATGTTGGCAACTTAGGACACGATGAAGCTGCAGACAAATTTTTTTGTATTGTTTGTAACGTTTAAATTTTTTTAAATTCTAAATGAATTATTGTGATTCATTCAGATTATGCAGCTTGATGATTAATGCTTATCGACATCCCAAAATGTGAACCCCAAGCGATCTCCCAACATAATTTGGAAAAACTTTCAAAGATTTCTAGAGATTTTGGGTAACAGTAAGTTGTTGTTATCAACGAATCTTTGCTGTTATGAGAGATTAAAACTGTTTTTTATCCTTCAAAAAATTGCATGTTGGGTCAATAATTCAATATCAACAAAATAAACAAAACTCATAAGTTTTGCGTTTTGTATGGTTCTTCCTTTTCTTTTTTCCTTCTCTTTACTTGAAAAATAATAAGAAAAGATCCCTCAAATATTGTACAAACAATATTGTACTAACAAACAAATTTGATGTTTTTTTATAGATTAAAACAAGAGCATTGTTATTCATCTAGTTCTTAGTAAGCACTACAGTTCAGAGACAAACCTTTGCAAAATGGAAGTGCGCTCCATTGCCCATTTTCTCCACACTTGGCTTCTTCTACTCGCTTGCCACTTGGGAAAGAAAAGCCTTCGTAGCACGAGTACCTAAAGAGAGTATTCTGTTTTTTGCATTTTGTGGTTGCATTTTTCGAAGCTTGTGGAACGTTTTATATTTCATTGTAATATTCAAAAAACTTCTGAGCGACCTGGTTTGTACGTATTTGAGTGGAATTCTAATGCATCTACATGCTGTTCTTTCAAGATAAGAACTTTGTCAATTTTGAAAGATCAATGCCAATTTAAGCCTAAAAGGATAATCACAAACAGCTCAAGGCTCCCAAAAACTTTTTTGGCGATTTTTCGTCGTTAAGATTCCCTCTGACGACAGTACCTAGCCATTCCTCCGTAAGAAGTGTTCGTAGCTGAGAGGGCGTAACCGTTCGTTATTTGGGGAACTGGTGAACAGTACACAGCTGAAAAAAGACATTCAAATCAATTAAATTACTCTTTAAAAAATTTGAAGAAAAGGGAAACAATTAGAGAGATTTTGAGTTAGTATAAGAATTAGACAGATTATAAGAAAAAACGAGAGAAGGAAGAAAACCGCAGAGGATCACAAAGAAATCAAGATAAAAGATAAGAGCAAAAAGAGAACACAAGATATTAATTGTTGAAACTAAAAATTATCAGTTATACAGTTTCGAAGGCAGTGACTCCTGAGCCTCAAGTGGGTGATAAACAGTATTGACCTATAAAACTATTTTCCAGTAAAATTATTTTCTTCGTTTACGTGTGAGCCGATGGTTAAGATGACATGGTTAAGATGATCATTTGATTTTCAAATGTTATATCATTTTCAGCGAAATAATAAATCAATTTGCATAAGAGCATACGCTGGCATTCTGGCACCATGGTCTCGCTCCAGACTCCGCCTTCTTTGCATTCGGTGGTCATTGTCATCCCACGGCCTGAGGTGAACTCGAAGCCCCTCGAGCAAGAAATTGACACCTGAAATTGAAAAGAAAATTTTACTTGCAAGAAAAGTTGAAAAGGCGCGATAAGAGGTGTTTTTCACTTATGAAAAAAAAGTTCTTGAGATTACTGGTAATATACTGAAAAGTACATAAAATCATTTTTAAAAGTAACTTTTTAATCTCATAATTATGAGCTGCATTTTCAGTGTCTTCAAATTCAATAACGACTTTTAGAATTTTCATAAATTGTATGCATGAATTAGTAAGTTTTTTTTCTGTTTCCAGTGATCCTAGTGTTGAAAAGGAATTCTACAGAATTATAAGCGTCTTTGTTCAATATCACGATAACCATGAAGTATAAACAAAAACCTCACATTAAAAACTGCTACCTTTGTACCGAAAGCAGTGCTCCTCGTCGAGAAAGTCACACTGCCGGACTTAGGAAGCGATTCGCAGTCTGCAAAGTTTTCATTTAGTCAACGAATGCTCCAGAAAACACTTGCGCTGCTTTTGAGAGTAAAACTCAATTTCACATTGGGTATTAGCTCAAGTCGTTTTCTAAAAAAACATGAGAAGTTTAACTTTCGAGCAATATATATATGTAGGTAAAGATGCAGAAACGCACTGGCTGAGTATGTCAGATTGAAGCCCATGGCCACGCCCCTTCTGAACCCTGTAGATCTGAACCGGAGAAAAACTCGCGATTGGTGAATGGTCAACTGAAACTTCAAACTCAAGCTCAATAGAATTTGAGTTCTCAATAGAAAAGCTCAATAGAAAATCTTCAAGAAATTCTTGGATCATTGCCAAAGTGAAGAAAAAATGATGACAGTAATATGTGAAACATTCAATGTTTTTTGAGGAATTATAAATTTGATTACATATTATTCCAGTTGAGAAAAAAACAAAAAAAAGTGAACGCGTTGGAGTGTAAGGCTAGATATCGAACTATTTCGAAATAGAAAAACAGATATTTATTAGCACATGTAAACATGAAATGGCAAAAATGCTTTCATAAATATTTGCCCGTGCCAGTCCACCAAGTGGGATCGAACCCAGCTATGTCTCCTGAAACCGGGAGTGAGCGCGTCACCATGGCACCTACAGCACTCCCAAGCCAAAAAAGATGGCTGACCTGATGCGGTGGTTTGACGGAGAAAGTGAAGCCATCACCTTCATGCAGGGAGGCTCCTTTTGCTGTTCCCTCGAATATCTATGAAAAACCATTTTCATTTATTCTTTCTCTTTTGTCTGTCTTTCTCTTTCTTTTTCTCTCTCTCTCTCTCTCTCTCTCTCTCTCTCTCTCTCTCTCTCTCTCTCTCTCTCTCATATTTCTTTACTCTCCCAATCGTTCTCATACATCACCCTCTTCCACTCTTTTTTTCCGTATTTCAATGCTCTCTCTCTCTTTCTTTTTGCGCTTCATTTCTGGAAAACCTTTTCATTTTATTTAACAGTCCTTTCCCGTACTTCTGTAGTCTAAGCCTTTTTTTATTACCTCGTTCCCTTTTAGTAATGGAAACCTAACCTCAAGATGGTCACTGGCAGTCAGATCGAAGCTATTCACAACAATGGACAGAGCATGGTCAGGATTTGCTTCAGGCAGCTCGATCTGCATGGGAAAGCAATGATTGAACTCTTTTCAAAAACATTGAAAATGATGAAATACCAAGTTTTATTTCTCTTCTGTTATTGAAAAAGAAATCTTTCTCTCTCAAAGGCTGTTAGTCCTTGTTATAAATTTTCTCAGAAATCACAGACTGTCTGAATAACTAATTTCTCACTTTTCGATGAACCTGTGAAGTGAAAAAGTTTCGATGAACCTATAAAGAAACTTATAGATATACTTAAGTAGTTACGAATGATGAGATACACAGATTGGTCAGTTTTCACCCAAGAAAGGAATCAAAGCGATAGAAACGTACCGTATAGGTGCACTCTACAGAAGGTGGATACCGTAGCCGGCCAGCTCCTGGGGAGAGAAGGGAACCGTGAGAGGAGCGGATCACCACATCACAGCCTGTAATCATGTTGTATTGTCCTTATTTTATACAATCAAATTTTTTTATATTTCTCTCGTAAATATGATCTTTTTAGACTTCCAAACAGATATCTTTTGCCTACTAAAAAACATTAGAAGACTTGTACAAATAATGCGATAGCCAATAAGCTGGTTGAGACTTTTAATTTGAATCAGTTGATAATTTTTTGTAATTCTCGAAATCATTTCAACTGAAACAAGTTCATGTTCAATTGCTTTCGTCTCTGTCGTGGAATCTCGTTTGTATGTGAGGCGGAAGGGTTGAGAGGAATGTGCTGTGTCCGCGCGGAAGTAGATCAAGGACGGAGGGCTGAGTGGAGATGAGATTCTGCAGTCCGGATAGCACGACGGACGACGTGTTGGACGCGTTCGACGCGTCGAATCTACAGACAACAACTTCTTCACTTCTTCACAACCGGGCCTTGAAAATGCAGTCAAATCTTGACTTTTTGAACTTTTGATGAAGATTTCTCATAATCAGAAAAAAGTAAGTATTCCCTGAGTTCTCTGATTAGCTCTCGATTGAAGCTTTCTGAGTCAAGCTGAACAAATAAAACCATAAAATTTCAATAGTGAAAGTAGTTAAGCTTTAAAAAATAAAAAGAGTCTTTGACGGTTTTTTGTTGTTGAATGATTTTAGTTTCTTACTAACTTTCCCCGAAAAGTATGAAAAGCTTATGGAGGTCTATAAATTTTTTGAGTATGAATATTTTTTATAAGTAAAAGCATCGCCCTATAGATAAATACACATCGTTCAAATACTAAAAACAACAACATCATCACCAACAACAACAACAAAGCATTAGTAAAACAGATTAAAACAGATAAAAGAGCAACAGATTGATAGGCACATTCAATCATGCTCGTTCAATAAAAAAGGGGCACGGAATACTCAATTATATGAAAAGTTTCATAGTAAACCGAATATGCGGCAAAAGAGGAAAGCTTCGATTGGTTTAGATCCACCGGCCTCTGAAAATGGGCCCAGTACGCTTTCACTGGACCTCGCAGCTTGTGCGACATGGCTTTTGATACATAATTATGCATTATGGAGCATACAAAAGACTGGTAAAGAGTCATTGTCAACGTTAATTACAAAGAACATTTGGGGATATGAAAAACATTGGACGGAAGAATGAGCTACCGTGACGTTGCAAAGAAGAGTCTTTGTAGACCATTTAGCTTTTCAAAGTCATGATATTGAAAAATCGGAGAGATATTCAATCTGAACGCAAGTGATATTGAAAAAAAAAAACAATACTCGTAAGTACAAAACGGATTGTATATTACAAACATACATGATATGTAATATAAATTTGGAGGAACAATGTGAATACAAAATGACACGATTCATTCTCTTAGACCTACAATAACCCAACCGGCAAAAAATCATCTGCAAAAAAACTAGCAGCGAGTGGTTTCGATCCACCGACCTCTGGGTTATGGGCCCAGCACGCTTCCACTGCGCCACGCTGCTTCCGGAAGCAAGTGTGATTCACATATTGTCCAACGGTGAAATCAAAAATGAATGATATGGAGAACGTAATCATTGAATAAAACACAACTCGAATTACTTTGAATAGAAGAAGTGCTTGTGTTCAGTCACTCCTCGATAATAGTCTTCTTCTTTCTTTTGAATGCATATTTCACTTAAGGGTTTGCATGCGCATTTAAGAGGAAAAAAAGACGCGCCATTGAATTTTTCGAGTCTTTTCGAGTGTTAGAAAAAAAAAGAGAAAAATTTTTTTAAAAATGCAAGCATTGCCAATATCCAAAAATTATCTGTTAAATCGCAGGAAGGAGTCGAACTTATTTACTTTACACATTATTCAGGCAAATTTTCAATATGCAAGCGGCACCTTTAAAGGTACGGTACGGTACGCAAACGTATTCAAAAAATGGAAAAATTGGAAGAATTTGTTTAGACTCATAGGAACTTCTCCTTCTGGTAACATCTATAAAGCATAGAACACGAAATTGAAAATTCTATGTGTATTGTAGTTTTGAGAGATCATTTAGAAATCACAAGAAATACAATTGAAGCGGAGAAACAATAATGCAAAATAGAGGATACAAACTTGAATATTAAATTTTAGTAGGGATCATAAATATAAAAGAATTGTCGTCTTTTTAGTAGCGAGATGTTGATGATCGAGTGAATGAATAAAAGATGAAATGAACAAGAAAGTAAATAAAAACAAGTTCGAAATAACTAAAAACAGCAATTAATTCAGAAAATGAGATAATTAATTATTGGACGAAAAAAGTTCTGTAAATAGATAATTTGTTTGAATAGAAATAATTGAATGAATGAACCAATAAATAATATAAACAAAAAATACGTAAAAAGTGTTTAAGAAATACCTGCTGAGAAGAGGAAACTGGGGAGAAGATCCGTCGTGAATTTCCAAAAATTGCGTCTCCGGTCAAGTTTAAAGCTTCAAACTGCAAAATAATCATTATTTACTACTTTTTACATTCAGAAACAGAAAAGGAAAAAACTGCAAAAACGCTAGCAAGCGAGTGGTTTCGATCCACCGACCTCTGGGGTTATGGGCCCAGCACGCTTCCACTGCGCCACGCTGCTGTGTTAGACACCGTGATATTCAAAATCTATATCACTATTTGTTTTGAGACGCGCTGTTGGATAAGAAATAAATCAGTTAGGTACATGAATACGTGGGAAACCATAGATAAAGATTTTCTGTTAAACTAATAAAAAACAGGAAAAAGATACACATGGAACAAAACATGCCAATGGAAGGAGTATTGCTATGGAGAGGATAGTTCGTTATAAAAGAGATAATGTGATGAATGCCGTGAAAAAAAGGTGAGAAGTGAAGAAGAAAAAATATATTATGAAAAGATTTAGGAGTAATAATGATAAAAAGAATGTTAGCATTAGTTTTTTCTGACCGAGAGTGTTATAAGCTGGCTGGGTCCACTGGTAATCAGCCAGGAACATTCAGTACCCGCGGGCGTAAATCCAGGCGCATCGGGAGGAAGAAGAGGCTGACCGTATGGGAGCGCCAGCAAAGAGCTGCTGCACGTATATGGCACTGGAACAAACCAAACAACTTGTCATTGGTCAAACGATGTATTCTGAATTTTACTGATGAGTTCGTTACAAACATCAGAAAATTCAATGACACAAATTGAGAAATTAGGTTTTGAGAATTGATTAAGTCAATAAATTTATTATTCTACATATATTTTTGCTTTTGGCACTTTCAAGTACACAAAAAAATTGAGAAACTCAAAGTGTCATTGAGATGAATTAAATTTGCAGAATCTTATTCGCTGATAGCATCATTGGTCCACTAATGTCATTTATATTCTATCATAGGACTGACTTGCTTTCCAGCTGGCACTGAAGCCGCGCATTTCCACGGCGGAGTCCGACCGAAACCGTAGTATAACAATGTTAGAGCTTGATGTGAATCTGCAGAAACTCAGCATTCACGAATTTTACTTACATTTCTATCTCACTTTTTTCACATGTATAAACCTCAGTAACATGTTTCCCCTCTATTTCTTCCATGTCTTTTCTTAACTGTCTTTCCCGCCCTCACATGTCTCTTCTTCTTCTGGTAAGCTCCCTTGCTTTCAAGTCTCCCGCGTTTCCAGTTCGAAGGCGTTCTAAAGGATGAATAACCTCATTGATTCCACTTTTGGTTTTCCCGAGACCCACTGCGAGAAGCACCGATGAGTTAGTGTCTCCGCCGTCCAAGATTGTCAGCACATCAGTAACTGGTTCGGTGTCAAAGCTATCAAAGCTAATCTAAAAAGTCACGAAATTGAGTAGGAGAGTCATTTTAACTTTTCATGCCTGACTTCGGCTTTACTATCTCACTTTACTGCGGTTTTGTATAAAAGACAAACTTCTCGTGTCGTTTCCCCCCGAAAGTCAACGCCATCTATTCATCACATCAAAGAACCTCAAATTCTTTTATACTATTTAAAAAGTCTTCAGAAGCCAAGTTTGGCAGTTTTGCAGACAGCTTGAGGGGCTCATGAAAGCCTCAAATGACCTCGATGCGAGAGTTCAGCGGTGCGTGGATGGCCCAGAGACAGTTGAGAGAGGGCGAGTAGCCACTCGGGTGACCCGGGGAGAGCACTTTCCCCCGACTCGCCCTTCTGCAGTTGCATACACGTCGAGGGGGGAATCGATTCTGATCACAATTAGCCAATCATTACGATTATTCACGAACTAAGAAAAGAGGTCGATGATGTGAACACAGAAAAATTTATAGTTCGAAAAAGACTAAAAGTGGGGAATTTGAAAGTGAGAAAAAAAAAAAGGGGTGAAGACTTGGAGAAAAGGAAATAAATGAAGAGAGACAATTCCAGACAAAGATAGAGCGAGAGAGAGCGAGCAAGAGAGAGAGAGAAACATAGAGAGAGATAGAGAGAAAGATAGAGAGAGAGTTAAGAGCATGTGCAAAGACTTTTTCCACTGACCAGGATTGCAGCTGAGCTCGTCGCTCATATCCTCGCAGTCCTTCTTTCCCATCGCATCTCTGGAACTCCGCGACGCATCCGCCCGAGAGACAGCAGAAAGATCCTGAAAAATAAATCGAAATAGAACAAAAACTAATTTTTTCCTCAGGTGTACAGTACTTTTTTGCTCCCATTACCGGGACCAGGAAGACTTCCCAAAGGGTCCCTCAACTTTTGCCGCATAGAAGGTTTTTCCAATGAAAAATTAACAGGAAAAACGTCTTAATCTTCGAAAATGAAGTAGAGAGAAATACTGTTTAATTTTCAATAGAGTGAACTAGTATTGTAATGTAAACAAAAAATATCGAAAACCAATAAATACAAAACCTAACCTTGTACACAAGCCGGTCGCTCGCAAACAAAAGGAAGCATTAGAGTGCATGGTGAGAGAAGCCATTCTGTTGGGGATCCCAGAACCTGCAAACTTTCATCATAGAATTTTTTAACCTGATTTTCTTACTTTCTTTTTTAGAGTTTTTACTTTTCTCTCTCGTTTACACCTACATTCTCTCTCGTTTTCTATCTCTCTTTCTGTTTTTCTCGCTCTCTCTCTTTCTATCCTTGCTATCTCTATCTCTCTCTCCTTTCTCTCTTTCTATCCTTGCTATCTCTCTCTCTCCTTTCTCTCTTTCTATCCTTGCTATCTCTATCTCTCTCTCCTTTCTCTCTTTCTTTCCTTGCTATCTCTATCTCTCTCTCTCTCCTTTCTCTCTTTCTCATCCTTGCTATCTCTCTCTCTCCGTTCTCTCTTCTATCCTTGCTATCTCTCTCTCCTTTCTCTCTTTTCTATCCTTGCTATCTCTCTCTTCCTTTCTCTCTTTCTATCCTTGCTATCTCTCTCTCTCCTTTCTCTCTTTCTATCCTTGCTATCTCTCTCTCTCCTTTCTCTCTTTCTATCCTTACTATCTCTCTCTCCTTTCTCTCTTTCTATCCTTGCTATCTCTCTCTCTCCTTTCTCTCTTTCTATTCTTGCTATCTCTATCCTCTCTATCTCCTTTCTCTCTTTCTATCCTTGCTATCTCTATCTCTCTCTCCTTTCTCTCTTTCTATCCTTGCTATCTCTCTCTCCTTTCTCTCTTTCTATCCTTGCTATCTCTCTCTCTCCTTCTCTTTTTCTATCCTTGCTATCTCTCTCTCTCGTTTCTCTCTTTCTATCCTTGCTATCTCTCTCTCTCCTTTCTCTCTTTCTATCCTTGCTATCTCTATCTCTCTCTCCTTTCTCTCTTTCTATCCTTGCTTATCTCTCTCTCCTTTCTATCTTCATTTCTTTTCTCTAGTTTCCCTTTTTTCTACTACTCTATCTCTCACCTTGCATATTTTTCTCTCCATTCCCCTCAATCCCCTCTCTGATACTAACCCGGACACACTCGCCGTCTTCCATACGTGAGTTGTCCGATCTGCCAGAATCCAACGTAACGAGAAACGGATGCCCCATCCGACCACGGAGAATTCCACGTTTCGATTCTCTCCAAGCAATTATTTTGTTAGATGAAACAAGAAATCTAGATCTATTTTTTCTCAAGTAAAATGAGAGTTGAACTTAATGCTTAGCAAAAATTTAGTTT